>CM066567.1:40622695-41185195 GCA_033816785.1 Picus viridis | reverse complement strand
ATTCTATTCTATTCTACTCTTCTACTCTACTCTACTCTACTCTACTCTACTCTACTCTACTCTACTCTACTCTACTCTACTCTACTCTACTCTAATATTTAAATTGGCTAATGGGATGCTTTCTGTCTCCCAGATAAGATGATAGTGAGTAGGGAAGTCACAGAAGCAATATATTATTTTATGATACTCATATCTCCACCAATTCTTCCACAGCAGGCAGAATTATGCCGTTGCCCATCATGAATTATGGAATTAAAAATGCATATGTATCAGTTATAAATAATGCCTGTTCTCACTAGTTAGGTAACACTGCTTAGTATGACAGGGTTATTAGAAACCCTGAAGGGATGTACAATTCTCCATACATTCCTGAAGGTATGGTGACATCAAAATATTGTTACATGTTCATTGTAGCCCAAGTTTACAGAATCAGCATCTAACACTTAGCAAAGTTAAGGTTTGTTGTACTTCACATAGGGATGTTCCCTGATGAAATGTTCCTCTAATAGCAGGCATGCTATCTAACAGATTGTGTAGCTAATAAAAAGGTGGGAGTTAAGAGCAACAAAAAGATTTTGCTATTAAATGTTTTGTCTTTGTTGTACATCTCTCTTTTCTAATCTTGTGGAAGGAAGCACTGAAATGAAAAAAGAAGAAATTATTATTTTGAAGTTGGACTTCAGTGTACTGTGTGTAGAGTTTAATGAAAAAAAGTCTGCACTCATGTTCCCTCCTTCCCCTTTACAGAGTGAAGTGAAAAATCCTTCTATATAGCTTTATCTATTAAGATTTCAGCTTTACTGAACTGTAACAGAGCTCAATAGAGGCATGAAACTTTACCATGTCTGGATAAAAACAACTGTTTGGCTATCTCCAAAGAGTAAGAGAGAGATTTGGGGATGTTTTGAGAGAGACAGAGTTGTTCAGCCTGAGAAAAAGAAGGCTCTAGGGACACTATATTGCTGCCTTTCTATACTTAAAAGGAGCATATAAGAAAGATGGGGAGGGACATTTGAATAGGAACTGTAACAACAGGGTAGTGGCTATTAGTTTTTGATAAAAAGATAGTAGATTCACACTTCTTATAAGTCACAACTGATAGGAAAAGAGGAAATGGCATCAAGTTATGCCAGGGAAAGTTTAGGTTAGACATAAAGATAAACTTCAGTACTGAAAGGGTTATCAAAGACTTTGAACAAGCTGGTCGTGGAATTGGTTGAAGGGCCATCCCTGCACAAATTCATAAGCCATATAGGTATGATGTTTAAGGATACAGTGTAGTAGTGGCCCTGGTAGAGTTAGATATTGATTTGACTTAATGATCTTAAGTCTTTTTGAACTATTTTGATTCTGTAAAAGGTAATAGATTGTCTGGTTTAGCTATGGCTGCCTTGAAGAGAAGCAATGTATTCTTTGTCCGTATTAGAAGTTTGGGAGCAATGAGGGATTCCATCAGAAACCTACCACATATAACCAATGCAGAACATGTCAGGCATCTGATATTACTTCAGATGCCCTGTGGTTTCCTGTCTGGCATCTACCTGATGTCTATGTTCAATCTGCACAAATAGATATGGAAAAAGGAATGGATAATGTAATCTAGCTCTAATGCTCCCTTCAAATTACATGGAACAAGGTAACAGAGAATCTGAAAAGAGTAGAGAATAAGAGACCATGTTTCTCCAAGTGTTTAGTGCTTCCAGGATCACTTCTTCCCCTCTCTACATTATTCAGTTTAGACTCACTTCTGCAATTCCCCAAAACCCAATTCTGGACAGAATGACAAAATCAAAATATATATCAGCTTTTTACTGCTTATACTGTGTGAAAAAACCAACCAACCAACCAACCAACCAACCAACCAACCAACCAACCAACCAACCAACCAAAAAAACCCCAAAGAAACAACAACAACAAAAAACTTTTCAATTCTATGCAATACAATACATTGGGAAATTTGGAAAAAAATGTAAGCATGACTATAAGAGTCAGTAACCAAGCATGTCCCTGATTATGGACTTGTATTGTAAAGATACTGTCGTGCAGACTAGCATGAACTTCCTTCAAGATAACTTGAGTTCAGAGACCATTAATTTTATGGGATGTGGGCTTCAGGAAGATTCCGCTGCTGCTCACTTCCCCCTTGTGGAATGTGTATCTTTAAACCATAAAATGTCATTTCATTATCACTGGATCCTATCAACATGCTTTAGTATTTCTGATGACACATGCACAAGCAAACTCAGAAACCCAGCTTCTGTAATTTCTATTCTACATTTGTATCGACTTACTCAGAAAACATACAACCGCAGCAGATATATAAGAAATAATTAAATGGCTGAACCCTAGCTGGACTTCAGTCCCAAGGGCTTGGTCCAATGTCAGAAAATGTTTTATTCCACTCCAAACAAGAATTACTGTGCTAATCCCCCTGGAATGCAGCATTTATTACTTACCTGGTAGGTGTGAAGTGTTGCATGCTAAACGGATTATCTCCCCTCCTTCTCTCCACCTCCCCCTTTGTTCAGGCAAAGCAGAAGAGGAGAGGGAGGAGATAATCCTCTTAAAATAGAGCATTTATTACCTTAAAACCAGGCATGAAGTGCTGCTTGCTGAGAGGAGTTAGCATGGGAGAGTCTGCTTATACAAGCTTTAAACCTCATTGTAAACAAACTAAAGCTTTATACTAATCTGAGCACTGTTTTCTTGTAAAAGTTCACGAGTTTTTACTGTTATTTACGGTAGTTAAAATTCTCAATATTCAAGACACATCCTCATTATTGTATAATTGTTATTAGGAATTTTGGATAACAGATACAATTAGCTACAGTGGTTTTAAAGCAAAGTCGTGAGGCATCTCTGTTGGGTTTTGTCAGGGTGGGTTTCTTGTTTATTTGTTTTGTGTTTGGTTTGGGTTTTTTTTTTTTTTGGTATGTGTTCAAATCCCAGATTTAGATCTGCCAGAAAGATCTTTTTAACTGGTTGTAGACATTTGAGTCAGATGGATTTGTTCATTTCAATAGCATGAATTTTTCTTAGTGTTCCACAGAGAGCTGACTTTGTGAACACGTTACCTATGTTCTGTTTGTAATATTTCTGAGCATATCTCCAACCCTTCCAACCCTCATTGAGACCATTTGTTCAGAAGAGCAGGATGAAAACCAGATTTTCCCCTGAAGATATAAAGCAAAGCCTTAAGCAAAAAAGAAAAAAGAAAAAGAAAAAAAAAGTTTTGCTTCTCTACAAGAGAATTTTCTTTAGAGGCATTATTATTTAGTACTTACTATATTACACAGCCACATAACTGCACTTTAGGCACACAGTGTAAGCTTCTCACTTTTGGTTCTCAGTGTGTACCTGTCCTGGTTTAACTCCAGCCATCAACTAAGCACTATGTGTTCACTCATTCACTCTTCCCCTACTCAGGGGAAAAGAATCTGGGAAAAGAGTAATACTCATGGGTTGAGGTAAAAACAGTTTAATAACTAAAATAAATTATAATAAAAGCAACCATATTAATAAACCCCCTTCTGCCAACCTCCATCAGCTGAGGTTTCAATGGGGAAAGATAAAGTCATGAAATTGCTGTCCCCTCTCCCCTGGGACTTGGAGGGAAAGGTAATATAGGTGCCCATGCCAAGAGCTGAAGCCCCTCACATGTATTCACCCATGGGGAAAGCCCACACTGGGATTTGGGACTGTGATGGGCTGAGTTCTTCATGCCCACTATATATTGGCACTGGACACATTGTCTAATGAAATATTAAATAAAGTGACCAGAAAGCAGCCTGGGCTCTCATTTGGCTCTCATTTTTGGACCAGTTTTGGCACTCAATTTGGTCTCGCTCTGCTCTTGCTCTGAATTCATGGTGAAATTGGAGAGATCAGGACTTGGACCTGGCTTCACCCCGGACCTGCCTACCTTTGGGTCCTGCTCCCTGTCTGCTGCTGGAGTGACCCTGCTCCTTTTCACTGCTCAGACAGCGCTGCTCCATGAGTTTTGCCTTGTGGGAGCTGTGTCTAAGGACACTTTAATTTTGGCGGGTCCTTTTCCCTTTGTGCCACATGATCTACAAATTGGATTATAAACTTGCAGTTCTGGAGCGCGCCATGGTAGAGAGACCTAGGGGCTATCTTCAAATTCCAAATCACCATCGTGAGTGAAGCCATTACTTTTGGCTCTCCCTAAGCTCCTGGCTTGCCTCTGGTTTTATAAGTGGGGTAAAGCTATTTTGTGGCTTAGCCTTTTCCATTTTCTGAATTCTCTAAATTGTACTAAAGTTGCCCACGAGCATCCTGGTAGAATTCATGACTGAATTGAATCTGCAAATAAAAACATTAACTCATTTGTGCATAATTTTGGGACTGAGTTTTTGGGAAATAAAGAGAACTATATTTTTATAATTCCCGCCTCATCAATTGAAACCAAATCAAAACAACGTTGTCAGTCTGAGTCATCCTGAATTAGCCTCGCTCGTGCTGCTACTCTGGATCCCACCATGCAATTGCCTAAGCCCTGGTGTTGGCACTGATTCTGCTCTGCACTTATTCTGAACCAGTTTGGCCTGAAAGCATTCAAAAGGGACTCTAATGGCTCAAGTTTAGGTTTGGCTTCTTTTGTATTTGACCTAAGCTCATTTTCCTGAAACGGATCAATCAGTAGTCTTAGGCAGCACGTTATAAAAACAGTTTCTCACAGGAACAGATCACTAAAACTGTAGACACGTTAACTTCTGGAACTGGGAGAGAAGTACCCCAAGCCAGCCCTTTTTCTTGGAGCAGATATAATAACAACTATGGTATCATCAAAGGCTGTGGTTTGTGATTATGATATTTCTATCTAGACATGATAAATATCGAGAAAAGTGATTGGTACAAGTAGGTAAGAGAGTATTTAATAAAAATTGTTCCTTGGAGTGAAGAAGTTGACAACTTTGTGGATGCCACTTTGGGGAACATAACTCTACCTGATTTTTGGTAGCCTCTTGCAATTTCATTGAGTCCTAAAATTTCCTACAAGACATTCAGTATATCTGTATTGCAAGAATAATTTTTCAAGGAAAAAAGATATCATTCTGCATATTCTCTTGCAAACTGAGCTTCAAGAGCAGATTTGCCAATTAGGAAATTAGTACAGAGTCTGATATATACTTAACATAGACTTCACTGCAGAAAGCTTTAAGGACAAAGTTCAGACATGTCTGTTTTTATTTTTAACTGTCATTCAGATGTATAAAATGCAAACAGCACAGCAGGTGTTTCCAAAGTAAGAAGAAATAAAGAAAGAGAAGACTGCCATGCAGACAATATTTCCTTGAACTTATGCCAGCTGGCAATGTAGATGCTTGGTTAGACTGATATTGATTAAATCACTCTCTTGTGCTGAACTTCTGATATTTTGTACTGTCTGTACTTCTCTTATCTGTGTGAAAACTTTCATATGTGACTTGCCTCTGTTATTTCTTCTTTGAAAAAAATTTCTAATTCATTTGCACTAGCAGCTTCTCAGGATTTGTGTAGGTGTTCATTACCTATGCTTTTACTTTCAGCCATTGATGACCTGTTGCAGAAAAGAACTGAGAATAATAGCAGCACATCTGGTGCCTAAGTGCTTAAAACCCTCCCTGTGTTCCAGGAATGCAGTTCATCTTAGTGCAGTCCTTTTGTTTGTTTGGTTTTTTTTTCTTTTTTGATTAATTCTGAGAAAAAATAAATCCCTCCTAATTTAGTGTTTGCACCTATTTGTTTTATATAATACTCTATATAATCATACTCTATATAATAATAATACTCTGGCCAGCCTGATCTAGTGTGGGGTGTCCCTGCCCATGGCAGGGGCATTGGAACTAGATGATCCTTGTGGTCCCTTCCAGCCCTGACTGATTCTATGATCTTTGAGGTCTGTGATACAGTATGTAACTCAGGCAAATATGTATATAAAGTATGCCTCTTTGAAGAACCAGAACATTCAAGAAGCTGCCATGGTTAATGCAAAAATGGATCAAGATATATGTGATCATAATGCAAATACACAAATAAATTTTCTGTGTAGGGTATTAAACTTTGTATTTTGCCAGGTGTCATGATCCAATTCCTGATTCTTTGGGGCAAGAGGAAGTTGGGCTCTCACACCAGGTCATAGGATCTGCTTAGATGGCAAGGTGACTCAGTGATAAGGAGATGCTGTTTGAATTCTGATTGGTAGTTTGTTTACTCTTTTTTTCTTGTTCAGAGGGTATTGTACTTGTGAATACCGGGTAACTGAGGCTCATTATGCTTTCAGAAGGTATTTTGTGAATCCTAATATTTCATTAGTGCAGTATTTCTTATTTTTCACTCACTATTCTCCTGCTAATAAATTTGTCAGATGGTAAAGGAGCAGAAATATCATAAACTGAACAGCCAATGTAAACAATGTCATTTCTGTACAGCACATCTAGAGCATTCAGAAAGTGCTTATGAAGTCTGAGTATGTTCACAGCCAATCTGAATGCCTCATAAATATTTCTCAAATTAATGAAAAACCAACATTTGTCAAATTTCTCTTTGATGGATCATATTCAGTTTCTATTTATTTCTTCTCCAGACTGTGTACTTTTTCTTGCCTGTCAAGTCAAAAGTAAATAGCAATAGGACCTGAAACGAATAACTGAGGATGAAAGAGGGTCTGTATTTAACAACAGGTAGGTTATTTTGTAGTCATTTATAGGCAAGATATGATGTCCCCATGGACCATAAAAAAATAGATTTTATTTGGTGTTTTAACAATTTCATATACCAAGTGCCAGTTAAAAAGCAGTGACTGACACTGGTGCTGTGTAAACTTTAGTGACAGCTAAATTTTGATTTTCTGTTGATCTTAGATTTTCTTTAAATGTAATAAGGGATACAGTCAACATGAAATCTTCAGCTGCATTATCAGTCAAAAGTCATACCCACCTGTTTCCTCAGCCAGGAAGAAAAGGCAAAACTAGTTTCAAAGCAGTCTTCAAAGATCAAGGTGAGGCTGCAGAAATGAGAGAACCTCAGGAAGCAAGGCAATTGCATATAAAAATTATTTTTACCACACTTATGAAGACTAAGAAAGCTAATACTCAGTAGCTATCATATTTCTGGTTTAGTTGCAGTTTCTAGCTCTTTCCTAACACAAAGAATATGGGTGAAAACCACTAGTGGGACAGCACAGAAATGGCTTTGAACTGGTTTGGTCTCCATCTCCCCATGGCATTTTTTATTTCTATTTTTTTGGCAGAAAAAAACAGAGTATTGCCAAGTAATTCCACTAGCCACCCCTGTTAAATTGAATGAAATAAAACTATCAGAAGAGGTGGAAGGATCAAAAATTTACATAGGGGTTTTGTCAGAGGTATATCAGATGTATTATCAGAGTCCAGCCGAAATAATACAACTGTACAAAGGAAAGCCCATGGATGATTTTGCAGCAGTTTTCTGATTCTTCTGAAGGCAAAAAAAGAGTAGTATATTACCACATATTTCAACACTTGTTTTTACTGGGTCAGTTAACTGTTGAAATAATAGGAAAGACAAATATTCCAATTAAAAAAATATTAATATTTGACTAATTTAATGTTAAACCACCATGCCATCAGATGAACTGACTTTGCATCACTACATTATGTCCAAATGAAAGACTGTAGCCACATCCCTCTTCAACAAACTAGATAAACAGTTTAATGGGTGACAGGTTGGACTTGATGACCTCAAAGGTCTTTTCCAACCTGGTTAATTCCATTCTGTTCTATTCTGTTCTATTCTGCTCTATCTGTTCTGTGGAGCACTTTGTTCTTACCCCTTCTGTGCACCTAAAATGCTAACCAAACCTTTGTGAATAGCTCATGTTAAACATAAAGGTGATTAGTAAAGTGTGATGCATGTAGTAAGAGGTGCCTAAAGTAGTTAAAAAATAGAAAAATTAATGAGGTTTTCTGGAATCCACCTGTCCCATGCATATATTTGATATTTTTACTTAGTGGTAGATTTTATACTGAGTCCTCATTATCTCTGTGATTATCAGAGTATCTTTGTGCACAGAGCTGATACACACACTTGAACTGTTCATTGTTCCACAGCTTGTTACTTAGTTATTACCTAATGGCATAATGACTGCTGTGAATTTCTTACATCACCACTGTATTCTTGTTAATTGGCAAAAGAAGATAAATATGCATCATTTGTTCATTCTTCACATTCGATATTGTGGCAGCTACAGCCTCTGTTAAGTGTCTCTGTCAATTTTCTGACAGATATAATAAGAACCTGACTGGATAAATAAAGACATACATTTCAGCTGGAGTTAGCCTCTGATCAGGGAATATGCTATGAAAATACTTGAACATCTCCATCTTCTGAAGAAGAAATCAAATGCAGCCTTCAAAGCTGGAGGGATAAAAGAACCAGGATAAGGGAAACAACAGGCAGAAGATGGAATTTATGAAAACATAACGAGCTTATTTATTTCAAATGTTAATAAGTATGGGGAATAAAGCTTGGGTTCATAATAGTATATCTAGCAGCCTTAGAGCCATGCTTTATAAATACAAACATTTTCATCATTTCTGAAAATTTTCAGAAAATTCCAAAAGAACCATTTTAAAACTGTTACACAGCCCACAACCAAGATGCATACATACACATACAAGTCTGTCTGCTTTTGACTTGAAGGAGTTTACACAACGGCAACCCTGATTAGTTTTATACAAAATAACTCAGTTTTCATCTCATAATATAAACTCCATGTGGTTATAGACAGCTCTTGTCATTCTTACTGAGTTGGATTCACTACACAGAGAAAGCCTCAGGTACCTAACACCTCATGACAACTAAACCATGTCTCCAAGTGCCACATCCAATCGTTTTTTGAACATCTCCAGGGATGGTGACTCCACCATCTCCCTGGGCAGCCCATTCCACTGGCCAATTACTCTTTCTGTGAAGACCTTTCTCCCTACCTCAAGCCTAAACTTCCCCTGGCTCAGCTTGAGACTCTGTCCTCTTGTTCTGGTGCTGGTTGCCTGGGAAAAGAGACATTTGGATAGACAGTTGCATTTTACTAGTATACTTCTCAAATTTTCTGTTTGGTTACTAACATAAACAAATTTAAAGGGTTAGAAATGTGATTTCTGTCATTTTACTATAAAATTGGATAACTCTGAATTTTGTTACTCAATTATCTGAGGGATCTATAAAAGTCTTGCACAGAAAATTACATTTATCACTTCACAGGGACTGTTGCTGATTACTGAGAAGTAGAATAGCAATATATCTATGCTAATATATGTGCAAGTGAAAATAATGTCTAAGCTGTTTCTCTTTAATATAGTGATTTTATGAAGCTACACTACATTGCTGTTTCTTCATAGTATCACAAGGTAAACAGAGAATAAGACAATACTGATTAAGCTGAGTACACAGGGAAGACTAAAAAGAGGAAATGTACCCATCACTTATTCTGTCACTTCCTGGGAAAGTACACAGCCATCATAACCTTGAATGTACTCATTTTCTTTCTAGTAATTATTCTGCATCTTTGCAGAACTAGACTTCACAATTGAAAGAATCATCTCTTTAAAGATGCAACTTCTATGTTTAAACAAACTGCTGGTGTATTGCAGCTCAATAAAGCCTACCAACTCAACTGTCTATCTGATGTAACTATGGAAGCATAAGAACAGTCCCCAGGGCAAAACATTTCATGGAAAAGAGAGGTAACTTCTAGCTATTCAATTCACCTGTGAAAGCCATTTTAAGGAACTGAGAAACAAACCAGAATCAAACCAACAACACTGAGCAAATAGCTCACATAAAAATATCTAATGTATATTTAATGTAATCATACTGTAATCATCTGACATTATGTCCCCTAATGGGTGTAGGAAAATTCTTCCTTCTAGTATTTCTGTTGAAGTCTTCTCTGAAGTGGTTGTTGTGAAGTCAGCTGTAAATTAACTCAGCTAGGAGCAACGAAAATCATGAAACATCTAACCAGAAATGCAGGATCCAAGAAACACTTTGATATGTCATCTGGTGACTTATAATAACTAATCAATAACATTCTTCAAGGATGAAAAAATTGCTTTTGTGGTAAATGACCTTTGTTTTTATTTCATCTCTTCTTCTAGCATGTCAACTTCTGTCTGGATGACACATTGTAGGGAAGGGATGCCATCCAGAGACACTCGGACAGGCTTGGGAGGTGAATCCATGCCAAACTCATAAAGTTCAATAAGGCCAAGTGCAAGGTTCTGCACCTGGTTCAGGGCAATTCCAAGCACGTATATAGGCTGAGCAAGGAATGGCTTAAGAGCAGTCTCAAGGAGAAGGACTTGGGGATGTCGTTGATGAACAACTAAACAGGAGTTGTCAATGTGACCTTGCAGCCCAGAAGGCAAACCATGTCCTGGGCTTCATCGAAAGAAGTGTAACCAGCAGGATAAGAGGTGATTCTCCTGCTCTGCTCTTGTGAGACCCTATCTGGAGTACTGCATCCAGCACAGGAAGGACATCAAACTGTTGGAGTGGGTCCAGAGGAGAGCCAAGAAGATGACCAGAGGGCTGGAGCATCTTCCCCATGGGGACCAGCTATGATTGTTGGGGCTGTTTAGCCTGGAGAAAAGAAGGTTCCAGGGAGACCTTATAGTGGCTTTCCAGTAACTGATAGGGACTTACAAGAAAGCCAGAAAGGGACTTGGGACTGTTTACAGGGCTTGTAGTGGTAGGTTGAGAGGAAATGGATTGAAGCTTGAGGAAAGTAGACTTAGACTGGATATTATGAAGAAATTCTTTATGGTAAAGTTGGTGAGACACTGGAACAGGTTGCCCAGAGAGGTGGTAGTTGTCCCCACCCTGGAGGTGTTCAAGGTCAGGTTGAATGAAGTGTTGAGCAACCACGTCTAGTGGAAGATGTTTCTGCCTGCAGCAGAGGAGTTGGAACTAGATGAATTTTCAGGTACCTCTCAACCTAAATAATTCTACAATTCTATGCTTCTTAAATATTTTTGAGTTGAGGAGAGTGACTCTACATTTTCACATACTTAGGTTGGTTTAAATTACTTCTATTAAATATCAAATAAATGTATATAATGTTCTGCTTACAGTTAGCCTGCCTCTGAATGGGTCATTAAGTAGACACAGAGGAATACAGTGCACTTTAAACCTATGTAAATATGAAATTTTTGAAGGAAAAGGGTATTATATACAGTGAAGTCTAAAAATAAGTTTTATTTCCATGTGATTTTCTTTCAACATATAAATATAGCTGGGGAAGGTGCGTAAGCAGTTATGTAACCTTAAACTTATGAGTGACCTCTTTTATTTCAATTGACAATTCTCTTCTGCAGTTCTGTAAATGACATTTTCTCAACTTACCTTCCAACCATAAAAAATACGCAGATGGAATAGAAAACTGGGGTATTCCAAGGCACTCGAAAGAGAAGGTGTTTACTTTCTGTGTTAATTTGGCAGGGCATGTTCACTGAAAAAAGCAGAAACAGAATATTTTAGAGAGAAAAAAGAAAAAAAGGAAATGATTTATGCAACATGGATCACATTTCTGTACTGCTTTGCTTCTGGAAATGTGCAAGGTTCCTTTACACGTGGAGATGCTCGCAGTAGCAACTTTTTGTAATTGCTGACTTTGGCTCCAGCATGGAAAGCACTAAGATACAAACACAGGTAGCACTACAAAAATACCAAGTTACTGTATGCAAAAAAACAGGAAAGCAAGTCATCCTTTTATTTATCTCCTAGGTACTGAATGACTGTAATATACATGTAAGTGCTTAATTTAAATGACCTTGTATAAGAAATGCATTTTTGTTGTTGAGGTTGACATGTCCTAGGACAGGCAACATTTGTGTTTGGAATTGCTATCAACTTCACAAAGTAGCCAGGCAGGAACTAGACATCTGACCTCTGGTTTGCAGTGATCATAAATGCATTCTTGAATACATGAAGTTTGCTATAGGCTGAGAAAAAAAAAAAAAAAATTAATTATTTGCTTTTCTAAAGAAGTTCTTCAATATACTATCAAAACTCTGAAAGAAATATTAATCTGTAGAACCTATTAAACTGAATATTAAGAATGTGACTTCCTCTTAAAATAAATTCTGTTTTCATCTGTGCCTTATCTCTGTAGCCAGAAGACCTCTATGTCAGACTTTACCAATGAGCATATTCGCCCAAGGAATGACATCTTTTAAGTAGTTCTGAAACTCAAGTAGTAACTTGTATTCCTCATGAGCTGGCAACACCCTCTAAATTGTATTTTATGGCTCACCATGTGAAATTATAGCTGGAGACTGTACAAAATACTATGCCCTTTATAACCTAATTATTAATTTTCACAAAATATGTATATCATTGTTTTAAAAGAGGAGAAAATGTGAACTTCAAAAATCTTTCAGATAGATGTGACATGAATTTATATTTATCCATGTGTGTTTTAAAAAATAATGCATTTATATTTTGATGAATAATCATATATAGTTACAGGAAGAATGTGTGATATTCAGGATATCTAAAACAATGTCTTAGTTCTCCATTGTTCAGTATTTTGAATATTTATGGCAATTATGAATATGAATTTTGACTTTTAGCAGTTTATAAGAAGCTCACAAGTTAATTGCCAGCTTTTGATTAACCAAGACTGTGCCAAATAGATAAATACTCTAATTTTTTATTGCATAAACAAAGAAATGCCATTGCTTGACTGGTTATGGTAGCTATTTACTTGCATTGCCATTGTTTTACTCGAAAAAGGTCTATCTGCAAAATACCACAGGCATTTGCACAACCCACGTAACTTCTGCTTCTATCAGAAATCTGTTTGAATGAAAGAAATCTCTAAGGCTTTTTAGGAAAACTCCTCTATATTTAAATATATTCAAATGTTTTTTTCTGTGCTATCTACAGAATATAGAGGGAGAAAATGTAAAATTATTTTCTGGCCACTTTGGTTTCTTTTTCAATAGGACTATCCTATGGCCAAATCACTACTTCAGCTATAGTGGACCCATGATCAAAGAGATCCCCAAATCTGTCAGTGACACTTGGCTTGAAGCCAGGTATTCATCTGCTGAGTCTTCTTCTTTCTTCCCTCATTATTCCCTGTGACAGTAAAGAGAGAAAAAAATGGTACTTTCTTCTCCCAATATCTTAGCTAGTCATTCCAATCCAAGGCCCCGATGTCTCTCTTGATTGCCCTCAGATTTCTTGTCATGATTTCATAGGTGCCTGTAGGAGAAGGGTTGTTTTCTGATAGCTTTGGAACAGCTATGTTTTGCCCTTGAGTTAGGAATGCACACCTTATCGGTAATTGAGAGAAAGAAAGAAGGAAATGTAGGGGGAGATTTGCCCTTGCTTGAGTTAGAGAAGGCCACGTTTAATCTTTGACTTAGAAAAGAATGTAAGCATCTTGTAACTGAAGAGAAAGACTTGGCAGAATGGTTGGATGGGTTGAAATATTGTTTTGTTATTTTAAGCTATTGTATGCCTTTTACACCCATGCCAGTGGAAAATAAGCAATTAAGATGTGACACATATGCTTTCTAAAAGAGTATATAACTTTGCTGTCTAACGTAATAAATGTCTTCGCCTGGTAACATCTTGGCCTGGAAGCTGTGCTTGTAGTGACTCTCGGGTGATTGGACACCAAATCCATATTACTACAGTTGCCTGCTTGAAAACATTTGAGGGCTGTATCAGGGCAGGAAGCTTTCTCTTCACATCTTTAATGTGGGGACACGAATGCAAAAGACTTTCCTAAGACATGGTTACTGTCAGCATACTGGGCCTTTTATTCCCCTCACAAGGGAGTCTTCTATGACAATCATTATGGAGGCAGTTTTGATATAGGGTTAAGCTGGTGTTAATGGCCCTCTATTTTGAGAAGTCTTGCAAAGCAGCCAGTATTTTCATGTTTTGAAACTTAATAAAATTAAAACTATGGTAGGATTTAAGATTCCTTCCCTCATGCAGCTGTGTGCTTAGATGTATTTCACCTGGCGCAACATATCCTTAATCTATTTAGAGACTATACAGCTTCTATTTGGGAATTGCAATTTATTGACCATATTAGGACCCATAAATTGAACTTTAAAATGATAAATTTTTTGCCTTGAGATACAATAATGAAAATACTTATACACTTCTGGCTTATAACCAGTTCTCTAGATTTTCCTGTGAATGTTTTGGACAGGTACAATATTGAGCTTCTAGTGGTACAATTTTGTCAATAAATGCATAAGGTTTTCAACAGTGCAAAATTGTTTCTTCCTTCTTTACCAATTGTCCATAGAGAATTACTTTTTAGAAACCTATAACTTGGTACGTTCAATTAAAATTGCATAGAAAAATTACTTTTTGGAGTTGATATATTGACATGCTGTATCCTTTAGTTATTTAAAGCAAGGTAACAAGTTAGAAGATTCAATAACACTAAGGCACGCATTGACAAGTAAAACAAACGTTTTCCACACTGTCACAATTTCAGAACTCAGAAATGCCCACAGGAGCTCCTTTGCCCACCATTCGTTCAAGGACTCACTTATTTCTATATTGTGTTGTAAATACTGTAGCAAATGAGAAATGCTGAAGGTCATAAAGAACTTAGTTCCAGAGCTAAACTGTACTAATGCAACCATGTAGATCTGAGTGATACTCTTTTCAGGAAACAGTGTTGTCAAGTCCGTAAGCATTTCACAGGGGCAAAAATGACAGCTAACTTTTTTCTGCAGTATGTTCTGTATATTAGGTGAAAGTTAGACCTTGTTCTCCATTTTCTTGTCTGATATCTTGTGTCATTGGCAAGACTATTTTGATCCCAGTTTATTTCCAAAATTATTGTTCTCAGGCCTAAAACTTGTCATCTGACTTCTTACTTGCTTGAGGGTTTATTTTGATGGTTAGTCATTTGAGTCACAGAATCACAGATTCACAGAATGTTGGCAGTTGGAAGGGACCTCCAGAGATTATTGAGTCCAAACCCCCCACCAAAAAAGGATCACCTAGGGCAGGCTGCACAGGAATGTGTCCAGGCAGATTTTGAAAGTCTCCAGAGAAGGAGACTCCACAATCTCTCTGGGCAGCCTGTTCCAGTGCCCTGTCACCCTCACCATAAAGAAGTGTGTTGAGGTGGAATCTCCTGTGTTCTTGCTTGTACCCCCATTGTTCTTTGCCCTATTACTAGGCACCAGTGAAAAGAGATTATCACCTTCATGTTGACACCCACCCCTCAGGTATTTATAGATGCTGATAAGTTCCTTTCTCAGCCTTCTCAAGACTAAACAGCCCCAATTCTCTCAGTCTTTCTTCATAGAAGAGATTTTCAAGTCCTGCAATCATCCTTGTAGCTCTCTGTTGGACTCTCTCCAGTAGATTCCTGTCTCTCCTGAATTGGGGAGCCCCAAACTGTACATAGTACTCCAGGTGTGGTCTTATGATGGCAGAGTAGAGGAGGAGGAGAACCTCCCTAGATCTTCTGGGCATGCTCTTCTTGATGCACCCCAGGATATCATTGGCCTTCTTGGCCACATGGGCACATTGCTGTCCGATGCACAATATTTAGTAAGCTTGAAAGAAAACAGGCCCTTTTCTTCAGGATGTTAATCTATTTCCCTTAATCTATTACCACTAATTGATCTCGTTGTGCAGGTTTATGCTATTATCATCTCAATAGTGCACTTGCATGGAAGAATACAGAGGTATTTTTCTTGATTTTGAAGAGGAAGCTGCTGATTTCCACCAATTCTTTTGGCTAGCTCAGAAACATATTTCTGTTATTCATTATATGTTTTTTTAAATTACCTGCCACTTCAGGTTCTACCTGTTGTCTATTCCACTATTGTAAAGAGATGATGTTTCATTTAATTCACACATTTTTATTAACATCTGTAGATAAAAGGTATGGAAAAGAAGCTGCAAAAGATGCAGTAAAAAAAGTGTTTTAGGAGGAGTACTAGAGCTATCAGTGCTGGTATGGGAAAATTCACTGAAAATATTTGAGTGGGACTAATTGACAGAGAAATATTTTATCATGTATAGAACTAGCTGGGTGAAGTTGATAAATACTTGATGTAAATATGTCTTGTCTTTCTTTCCTTGTTAACAAATAATCAGTAACACTGGCATTTATATATGACATGTTTAGATCACTTGCAGTTTGTCAAACTCTTTTTCATGCATAATTTTATTTATTTGAAGGTTGTTCTGCACTGATGAGGGGGTGGAGAAGTGGAAAATAGTTGCTGCAAACCCACAGGGAAAAAGGAGTGAGAAAAGGTGAAGTGACTTAAAAATCCAAATGTGTTTAAACATGGATAATATTGTAGCAAATGTACAAGTTAAAATCCTGACAGTGCAGATAATCAATTGCATGCTTCTTTCTTATCTGTAATCTGCAGATGCTTTCTCTAAAAAATCTGTATTCTCTTGGACTATGATTTTTAAACTTTTTTTACATGGAAGTCACCATCCTAAATGTGACTTCATACATACAGAGTTATCAATATCAGAAACAGATCTGGAACAAAAGGTCATTAAGGTCCAGCACACCACTTACAGCAAGATTGTTTTTACTCTTGGTGTGTTTTGATATATACATGTTGAGATACTGATCAGATTTTTTCTTTTTAACTGAAACCACAAAACTAAAACTGAAACCACCAATATGTTACACAAATTCCTAATACTATATTACTACTGAATCTCCAAAAATCAATTATCTATTTAATTCCTTCAGTAAAAATTTATTTGAGAACAAATTCCTGAAGATTGATTGTTTCTGAGCTCTGTATTCTCAATACAAGGGCTGTGATCTCAGGACCACAATAAAATGGAGCCCAGAGAAATAATTGATACTCAGTGTTGCAAAGTTCCAGCAAGGATTATTTTCAATAGCAGGATTTTAACTGCTTTTAGACAGGTTCCCTCCAATATGTCCAACAGGCTGACAGGATTTTAGCACCAGGTCTTTCTGAGTCTCACAGTCGTGGCAGTGGTAAGGGAAAGTAGGGCCAGAGTAATAAGTATCAGCAGTTTCTGACTTTGCTACAAGGCTCTCACTATTAGCACATAAGCACACATGACACACATGACACTCATTACACTAAATGTTCTTTGAAAATCAAGGTACTCAGAATTTTGCAAATCCCAAATGAGAAATTTTAAAAAGGGTTATAGAATCACAGAATTATAGAATGCACTGGGTTGGAAGGGTACTCTAGACATCATCTAGTCCAACACCCCTGCAGTAATCAGGGACATCCCAAGCTAGATCAGGTTGTTCAGAGCCACATCAAGCCTCACTTCAAATGTCCCCAGGTATGGAGCCTCCACCACCTCCACAGACAACTTTTTCCAGTGTTCCACCACCCTCCTAGTAAAGAATTTCTTCTAATGTCCCTTCTCCAGTTTAAAACCATTGCCCCTTGTCCTGATGCTACATGCCTTTGTAAACAGTCCCTCCCCAGCTCTCTTGTAGGGCCCCCTTCAGGTACTGTAAGGCTGCTGTGGGGTCAGTGGAATGAGTTTTAACAAGACCAAGTGCTGGCTAGAAATAGGGTTCACATATGTGAGGGGTTGAAAATTCCACCCAACATTAAATTTGCCAGACTATCCCAGCTGGAAGCAAATGAAGCTGTATTTACAAGCAAAACTACAATCTACAATGAAACACAATGAACATGTACAAAATATACATTATTTACAATATTTACAGGTACTTAGAGTTGACAAACAGCACAAGAACCCCTCTGGCTAAAGACCAGAGGAGCTGCTAATAGCTTTTCCCTCCCTGCCCCCTTCCTTACCTCCTTGGACACAAAGGGACAAGAGAAAACAGCAGATGGTTAGAACTTAGCCAAAACAATACAGCCAAGGTCAAGCAAAAGCAAGTTAGTACCTCCCCGAATGGAGAAGCCAAAAATGAGAAAGGTTGCTTACCAAACTAATTCTCACAGTAGATATCTGTCCAATGGATTGTTTAGAATTTATCATTCTTTTTCTTTTTACACCCAATAGGGATTTATTTACATTTTACTACTTTCTGTTCAAGATCTGTGGAGAAGTTTAAAGGTACAGCCTGTAACTACCACAACATATTTTAATGACTATTTCTTTAAATAGGACACTATTATGCAATGTACTAACCTAAATCTCTCTCCTGTATGTGTGTTAGAATTCACACAATTTCACATCTGTGCTTTAATGAAAAATAATACCTGGTTTCTACATGCTAAGCATTTCAAAATGGCAATGTGACCTTTCCTGCAAAGCAATTTCAGTAAAACAATCACTTTTTAAAGCACCTTGGTATTGAATCCTTAGAGAAAGCAACTCCATCTAAAAGATTGTAAAAGGATACTATATTTTTGTTGCCAAGATATTTGCTACCTAGGAGTAATGTTAATTTTATTGTAGACCAAGAAAACATTCCATTAAGGCACTACTAAATAAATGAGATGAGATTCAAATAATAGCTGTTAGATTCTTTTTTCGAGGTTGTGAATTGCAGAGGGTTTCTGTTAAAATTGCTATTGGATGAAAGGTTTACTTCACACCATGCTAAAGGTTCTTAACATGCTTTTAACCACAACAACATTTATAATTTCTTCAAGAGGCTGCAAGAAAGGAGACTGAGCTTTTATAATGAAAATGAAAACTGCCATTTATCAACATCTTAGTGCTAACTTCAAATTACTTGAAATGCTTATTCAGTGTACTGAAACACTTATTCAATGAATATGTAAATTTAAGAGAAAAAAATTAATTCCTTTCAGACTTGAGCCTTCATGGAATCACAAAACACTGTATCGTTCTTATCTATAAATCCTTTTCCTCAGAGCCCAACCTGAGATGTTGTCAATTATTTCACCATCTAAATGTTAATCATGGATGGACAACACATGCTTAAAATTCCACATTTTTTCTCCATTTTCCATTTTTCCTTCAGCTGAACATCTAAAATACTTATTTGAATAGACATTTTAATATTATTTTTTAAATTAATACATACTATTCAATTTCTGGTTTAGTTAGTACATTAAAAAAAACATATTAGGAGGTACGTGGTTTTCATGCTATAATCAATTTGCAAAAGGGAAAAAAGAACAGCAGTTATCCAAGAAGGACAGAAAGGGGAAAACTCAGCAATTTCTCCACATTCAGTTATTACCTAGGGACTACAGATCCAAGCTAGAGGAGGGTAGATTTAGATTAGATGTTAGGAAGAAGTTCTTCACCACAAGGGTGTTGACACACTGGAACAGGTTGCCCAGGGAAGTGGTGGAAGCCCCATCTCTAGATTTTTTAAGGCCAGACAGGATATGGTTCAGGGCAACCTGATCTAGTGGAGGGTGTCTACTACCCATGCAAGGGGGTTGGAACTAGATGATCCTCGGGGTCCTTTCCAACCCTGACAATTCTGTGATTCTGTGACTTTACCATAGAGGAAATGAGACAATAATGTCTATTCTTGTGTTCTGGAAATAATGAATTTGTATATTTAGAGTATGTATTGAGTGACATTCTAGGATGAGCTATGAAATTTGCATGCATTTATCTGAGAAGTCAAAGAAGTAACTTTCATCTGAAGCAGTTGTACAATTTTTCTGAAAGGTACTGTTAAAATGTTAAAAAATAAACCCAACATTGCAACTAGGACTTGCAGTTTTAGCTTTGTAGCACTAAAAATGATTCACATCACATTTTTTTTTGGCTGTTCTTGATGCTGATATTCACAGTGATATTGATCATGTTTCTGAAAACTTTCCGTGTAGTCAGTGATAAAAACTCCCTCTGTCCTAGGAGAGGAAACACCTATCCAGATTCAGCTGAATTTACACTAACATAGCTGTTCTTCTATGTCAACATGATTTCTCAGTATATTTCTTTGCAAGGAAAAGCTGTCTTTCAATTCCCTGTTGTGATGGGTTAATGCCCATCCTGGAAGCAGGGGGGCATTTCCCTCCCTGCAGGGGGTTTTCCCCCTGGGAAACTAAATTAGTCTGTTCCACTCCCCCTCCCTGCCCTGGCTATAAAAAGGAGGATACTGCAGCCATTAAGTCTCTTCTTGGCCCCTGCCTTTTGCCTGGAGAGGACTGCCGCTGGTTCCCCTGCTTCTCTGCCACGTGGTCCTCCCTGCTGTACCCATGCCTTTGCAAAGGACTGGTTTTGTATTTCATATTTCTTTTTCTCCCATCCACCCTTGTTCCTTACCCTTGTGAACCCCACCTGTTATTGTTACATATATATATAATGTTTAAAGAAAATTCTTTACCGCTCTACTTCCAAGCCAAATCTGAATTATTTCTTGGTGGATTTGTTCTTTTCCTTTCTTTTCCTCTCTATTGGGAAAAAGGAGGGGGAGCGAGGGAGGGATCCTCAGCCTGGCCCCCATCTGAGCTCTTAAGTCCCAGTTAAGGCTCAAACCACCACACCTATTTAGGGATTCCAATAATATAGCTAAAAGCCAGAATTTGACACCATGTATCTGTGGCTATTACTGAATACAAGAAATGAATGCAATGGTATCACTTCTAATCTTTTTGCTCTGGATTTCAGCAAGTAGATTCACAAGGCTTGTTCTTTGGGACATCATTCATTTCCACAAATATTCTTAATAGCATTCTTCCTGAACATTCACCATTCCTCTCTTACAACATTATCTGGAGTGATTCATTAACATCCAATGGAAACTAGTGAGACGGTGGGTCAAATAAAGAAGAAAAGTGAGACATTCCATTATGTCCTAATAATAACCACTGCTGGGCCTGGGAGCAGATCACAGTGTCATCTACTGATTTTCTTTTAAAGCCTGTGTAAGCTTAAAGGATGTCACATATTTCTAATTGTGTTCCCTATTTTAGATACTGGAAATTATCTTACTCCATGACAAAAAGTGTCACAGAAAGTTTTAAGCTACGCTGATCAGAAACCTTACTTGTTTCAGGCTTGATAGAAGATAGGTCAGCATTTGCTATAACCCTCCACTGCAGAAATTAATAATTAGACAAAAATGGGTTTACCATAGAAATTTCATCTGCTTCCCTGTTTCTTTCAAGATTTCCCTATTCTGTGAGTGGGAAGGGGATGTAAGAAACACACTGTAGTTTACAGAAAATTTTCACTGTGGAGCTACTACAGCAGCAATCTTCCCATCATGATCCTTACTTTGGAGAGCTGGATTGTGCTTTCAGACTGCTGTTTGTCTCTTACTAAGCAGATAAAGATCCTTTTAACTTATCTGGGACTCTGTTCTTCTTGATAAGGATTAACTTTTCTGAAAATTCACTACCTTGCTGTGACAGACTCACACAGAGCATACAAAACTGCAGAAGTGTAATGCTCTTTTTAGAGTGTTAAAAAAATATTTGCACACCAGTGTCTTTGAAAAAAAAAATCACATGCAGCCCTATGTCACCTCCTTAGCCCACAATAATTAAGAGGCCTCATTTATGGGACAGGGAGAGATCTCTGTTGCTGCAACAGGCAATAGGTTAACTGATAAAAAGAGACATGAATACTCCCCCTCTTGGGTCATTTTGCCTCTGACTCAAAGAGAAAAGCTTTCTAAGGCAGCTTCTAAGGTACTACTTGAGAAAAGCACAATATATTGTTTTGAATTTAGGGAGAGTCACTTAGCATTTTTTAACTTGTATTTCTTGTTCTGTGTTGTGATCTATATCAATTTTTTGGTATCATAGATTAGCTCTTCTGCAGCCCTTCTGCTTCCCAACAACACAGAAGTGAGGGGAAAAGTAACGCATAAAAACTCTGGGTTGGGATAAAGAGCTGAGATAAAAAGAATTTAATAGAAATGAGATAATACAATGCACAATTACACTACCCTGTTTGTGGGGAAAGTGCAGCAAAATGCAGAAAAGCAGCAGCTTAAAGCAGAAAACAGAGTTGCCCAACTGCCAGCAGTCCTGCCACCATGCCCACAGAAAAGTTGTCAATGCCCAAACCCAGAATCCAGAAGCAGCAACCAGAATGGGAAGCCTCTCATGTTATAATCTGAACTTCGAGCCCCATAATGCTTTGAGCCAGACAGCGCTTTCATTTTGAAGCTGGCATGAGTGTATTGGGTAGGACTGAGCTGGAGTTAATTCTCCTCACAGCATCTTTCTAGTGGGGTCTATCACTGTTTGCTTATTAGTGTTATTAAAATTGCTCCTATCCTATTACTGGCTTCTGTTGTATTTTTTTCCCCCCTCTCCCTGTCCACTTAAGAGGGGAGTGATAGAGCAGCTTTGGTGGGCATTTGGCCTCCAGGCCAGGGGCCAAACCACCACACATGAGGCAGGACGGTTTTGAGTAACAACAGGAGAGTTTTCAACTCAACCCATGACAGGTATACCTAATTAAAGTAGTGAGGTGTAACAAGTTGTATTCTGAGAAATAACAGCTACAGCATAATGAGTTGCATTATGTTTTTTAAAACAGAAGAAAGGCAACATTTGCAGTGAAAAAGCCTTGGAGAACTTATAGAGGAGCTGACTGTTTAGTAATTACTGTTACTTGGTCTATGTTAGAACAGGTCTGTTCTTTCTCTTGTGTCATACTTGTGTGTCGTTTTGATGACATTGTAACTGTCATCAATTACACTTTTTGTGCAACATGAAGGAGGAACTGAAGGCTGTTTATTCATGTCTCTGAATTGAATGGTAAACAATTGGTTGTACAGTTTGTTCAGTGTGGGAACTCTGATACAGTAAAATAGATGCAAGTTTCATACTTAAAGATTTCACCACGCAGTCAGAATGGCAATGAAATATTCTGCAACGTCTATATACACCAAGTTTATTTCATACTAATCTGACACCTATCTTTTGAGACAATTGACTGAAATCAGCAAAATTAAATCATTTTAATTTTGCTGGAGTCTCTGAAAGAATGTAGGTGTGTGAGTTGTCTATACAGTAAGGAGATTACACACATGCCTTAAAAAATGAGAAGGAGGATGTCCAAGCCAAATTCCCATATTCCTGAAATCTTGCCTTTCTCATCAATATACTCACTGCATTTTGTAACTAAAACCTGTGTGAAACTGCTTCACAGCCTACAGTCTTTTCTTTGACTTTGATACTAACTCCGGTGGATGAGAACATCAGTAAAGGGCAGTAACCAACTTTTGCACAATATGCTAGTATTTGCAGAACTGATCCAGAAGGTAGGTCATGGTGAAGAGCCCATTTATGCAATCTACATTCTTATCACTGTAAGGCAGTCAGTAACAATAACCTCTGGAGCCTTTGAGTCTTCTTCCAGCAATCTTTCACACTGTTTTGGGAGAGTTGTTTTGATATGGTTTGTTTTTTCCTAGACACCTGAATACAATACTTCTAGGAATTCACAGTAGCAAGGCTGAAGGCACAAAGCATGATGAAAAATTGAGATGGTACCAGTACAGATGCACAAAACAAAACAGGGAGCAGCTTTCTGAACTGTTTTCTTAAGAAATGAGTACCTGTGTCCCACTTGCTAGGAAGTTCATGCTTTAGTGTTCTTGTCACATTATTTCTCAAATTTCAACAATCATTTATTGATATACTCTGAATTATGTGTACTCCAAATGTCGGAATGCCTATTTTTCACTAAAGGCAAGTTCTGCTCTTTCAGCATTGCTTTTATGTTTGCATAAAGGAAAATACTGTTCTGTGATTGCATAAGATATGAATTTCAGTATATATCGCTTATGTTACTTCAGAAAACAGATACTGTCTTCCTAGTAAGCAAAGAGAACTTTATACATTGCAGATTACAAGCCCTATGAGGAGAGGCTGAGGGAGCTGGGGTTGTTTAACCTGGAGAAGAGGAGGCTCAGGGGCGACCTCATTGCTCTCTACAACTACCTGAAGGGTAGCAACCAGCAACAGAACAAGGGGACAGAGTCTCAAGCTGTGCCAGGGGAAGTTTAGGCTCGAGGTGAGGAGAGAGTTCTTCACTGAGAGAGCTGTTAGCCATTGGAATGGGCTGCCCAGGGAGGTGGTGGAGTCACCGTCCCTGGAGGTGTTCAAGAGGGGATTGAACGTGGCACTTGGTGCTATGGTCTAGTCATGGGGTCTGTGGTGACAGATTGGACTCGATGATCTTCGAGGTCTCTTCCAACCTTAGTGATACTGTGATACTGTGATACAGATAAATGGTTTGTTTCCAGCTCCAGCCAAATACTGAATGTTTCCTATTCACTAGGTGATTTGTTTGTAGTCAAGTAGATATGTAGTCAAGTAGATATTATTCCTAGCTGCGTCCACAACAGCTAGGGCTGATTCAAAGGCAGCTCTATATAACAGACATCAGCTGTGGCAAATAGAACAGAAGTCCCAAATTGAGTTGAACATGCAGAATAATTTCTCAGGTTGGAAAACAGCAGAACGCTCCTAAGGGGGTATTTCTCCATGACAGAAATTGAGAGAGGGGCAGGTAAGTTATGATTCTGTTTATGGAAAGCCCAGTTAAAGAACAGCTCCTGTCTGAAGGCCTGGAATTGGGACTGCATCTTATGTCAGTCATCCTAGGAATTAGCTGATTTTGCTGCCAGAATGAAATAAATTACCTTCAATTCAAGTGAGAGTAGGTGTAGGTATGAAGTGCATAATTTCTTGTTTGTTTTTTTAAATCTCTTTCCTTTCTCTAAACTTCTGTTTTGATCGTTGCTTTGGTGCATACTGAGAGTAAACTGTTACAATATGTTGATATGCTCTTGAGTGTATTGTGCTCTCACTCATGTTTTGTTTATATAGACTTTGCAGAAGTCTAGAAACATATGCAACCAGATAAATGAACTAAATGCTTTCTAAACAACATGAGAGGAAGCAAATTATGTTTAAAAAAGCAAAATACAGGTTTGTATAGATACAGCTTTGAATGGAGTAATGCTTCTTGCATAAAGTAGAGTAAAAACACGTTTTGCAATGTTCTGCCATGGCTTATTTATCCTAATTGCTTACAAGTTCAATTAGTAACAAATCCCTGAACCAAACCCCATTTGTTATTGTGCAGACTAGTGTTCTATTAGTAACACTAATTTGAAAGACCACTGGCAGAATTTTTTTAAAGCTTTTTTTTTTTTTCTGATAGGGTGCTGGAAAGATGATAATCAGGGTGGGAAGAATCACACAACTGTAAATTAGGCATGCTCTGTCCTGATCTGACATAATCTAAAACTGCAACAACTGCTCCAAACATTGCTGCACCAAGGCTCACAGAACATGAACAGAAACTGTGTAACCTGTATATGCAATAGACAAGATGAAAGGGATCTATGCAATACAAAAAGTTAACAAAATCTGCAGGTCCCATATCATTTCCCAGCCACATAAAATTCAACCTAAAATTCTACTTCTGTTTTCACCATTAAGCATAAGAATTAAAAGTATTCATATAATAAAATAGATGCAAACATAATATTTAGACTTTCAGATATATTTGCTTACAAGTCTTTACTTCTCATGTTCTTTTCCAAAGCTTTGTAATAATTTGTTTCCTGCAGCTGTTTCTGGCCTTGTGAGTAGATAAGGGAATAAGTAATTAAAGAGAATAGACAAATAGGCACAAAAACTATCAAACGGCTGTGCAAATAACTGTGCAACATGAGACACCCATGTTCCTGTGTTGCATCAAAAGAAATGTGACCAGCAGGATGAGAGAAGTGATTCTCCCCCTCCCCCTGCCTGGAGTAATGAAACCAGTTCTGGTGCTGCCCTCAGCATAAGAAGAACATAGAATTGCTGGAGCAGATCCAGAGGAGGGCTGCAAAGATGATCAGAGGGCTGGAGCACCTGCCTTATGGGGACAGGCTGTGAGAGTTTAGGCTGTTCAGCCTGGAGAAAAGAAGGCTCCAGGGAGAACTTATAATGGCCTTCCAGTACCTGAAAGGGGCCTACAAGAAAGCCAGGAAGAGACTTTTTTTACAAGAGTTTGTAGTGGTAGGATTAGAGAGAATGGAGTAGGGTAGATTTAGACTGGATACTAGAAAAAAAATTCTTTATAGTAAGGGTAGTGAGACACTGGAACAAGGTGCCCAGTGAGGTGATGGATGCCATCTCCCTGGAGGGCAAATTGGAGGAGGCCTTAGGCAACCTCATGTAGTGAACGGTGTTCCCGGATGATTTTTAAGGACCCTTCCAATCTAATCCATTCTATGAATCTTAGAGCTTTTCAAAGAAAGGAGAAAAAAAAATGTTGAATGAGCTACTAACAAATATGGAATACAGAAATTAGTAGATTTAGACTCAAATTTGACAAAAGTTTCCAGATACTATAACTGAATCTTGATATTCTTTTCATTCTATAGTACTGACAGGCTATATAATTTCTAATAGTACTGCAGTAGTATTGCAGTCTGTTGTGAACTGCTAACTTGTATTTACCTCTTCTAACTTGTTAAATACTAGAAAAGAGAAAAGGCACACATCTGGCTTCCTTATTCTTCATTTTAAGCAGAGAAACTCTTGGTAGAACAAGTTCCTAGTAAATTTGAACAAAAAAATCTTACCAGCAACATCAATATTGTATTGATCTTTGGCACATATACAAAAACCATTATTGTTTTTCTCTGTTTTTCTTTATTGTTTGATAGAAGGTATTATGTTTTTGAAGATGGAAGAGAGCTTCAAGGTCACTTGTACACCAACCTTGTAGCAAAATAGAGAAATACTTTAAAATTATTTGGATTCTATTTTGGTTTGTTTCTGGGGTTTTGTTTGTTTGTTTTTCTTAAAGTAATCAAATACAATTTGTGATTAAAAAGTAGTTTTTTGCATTTTTTGTGTCTTTACACATATTAAAAAGACACCAGCCATATAAAGTATCAGTGGGTATTGAATGATGGTTAACTGTTACAAATGAAAGTGAGGTAACAAAAAAAAAACCCAAACAAATGAACAAATTCTAACAGAAAATGCAAAATTTCCCTGAGATTTATGTGTGGGATAACAAATAATTAATCGCTATTATGTCTTTCCCATTTAAAACCTAAAGAAAACAGAGGGAATCAATAAAATCATTGCGGCTGATTGCACTGTGGTAAAATTTTGTACTTCATGTGGTTTTCCCTGAGACTGAAATGCATGCCTAGATTCTATTTAAGTAGTGTAGGCCTCATCTTGGCACAGAGGACAATGACAAAATGTATGCCTTTTTCTCCCAGATTTAAGTGGAGAATATAATTTACACTACCTAATGAAAGCTTTCTTCTAGATTCACAGTATCACAGTATCACAGTATTACCAAGGTTGGAACAGACCTTGAACATCATCGAGTCCAACCTGTAACCACAAACCTCACGACTAGACCATGGCACCAAGTGCCACATCCAGTCCCCTCTTGAGTTTACAACAGTCCAGTAAATTTCTGGCAATTTACAACTGCGCACAAAGATCCTTCATATAATCATGAAAAAGAGATGTGAATCTTCAAGCAGTTATCTATACCATCATATGTCAGATGTCACATGTATCACAGTATCACAGTATCACCAAGGTTGGAAGAGACCTCAAAGATTGAGTCCAACCTGTCACCACAGACCTCATGACTAGACCATGGCACCAAGTGCCACGTATCCTTCCTGTAACTATACTTACTTTTTACAAGCATAGTAAGATAATTGCTATGCATTTAAAAGCCTCATTCAACAAATCTCCTATTTTTATATTTAATTATACATTTAAGGATGTAACAATATTAAAAACAACAACAAAAAAAACCACCCCACCAGCGACAGCCAGAAGAATGACATCATCTTTGTACTTCAGTTATTCACAATTTGTTTGGCACAATACTTACCTGCAGCTCCTATTAACATCTGAGCCACGTTGATGTTGTGGTGATGACAGAGAAATATGTGAGTCTTGTGGAACAGACTAATGAGGAATCTCAAAATCATTAATGTCGTGTACTTCATTCTCTTAGCTGTCATCCATTCATCTCCATCTCTTTGGCATTATCCCTATAACACCTTTACTTGGTATTAAAAAGTTTTAATGAACTAAAAATACATATGTTTTAAAAAATCTTGCAACAGTAAAACATACTCCTGTGAACAGCAAAACAAATGAAGATGTGTTTCCTATGCTTTTGCAACATGAGAATGCGTGCTTTCTGATAAAGTAAAATCTCTAATGCCCTTCTTGACTTTGGAGTGTTGGTGACGTCTGTGTTATATCTACTCCCAAGCAGAAACTCACTGAGCTTTTCCATCCACGGGTCATGAGTATTTTCTCCTGATTTTAGTTAGGGTATTTGTTGTCACATAGTTTCTATTACCATGAAATGTTCTTGGAATAACAACTCTGTGGCAAAGCATGAACGAAATTGCATATGGTCTAAGTAACAACAGAATGTAACAGTTAAATGGACTCCATTGTTACATGGAATCCTGTCAAAATTGCTTTGATTTAGTGGTCTCAGCTCCATACCTTCACACAATCATTCACTATGGCTGAATATTTATTTTATTTAAAAAATAATATTCAAAAATTCAAGTAAAATTAACACAATTTGATGGACCATCAAAGTGGGAGACTAAAGCAGGAAAACCTTCATGTATTAATTGTGGGTATGGTCTGCATCATAAATCTAAGTGCAGGAAAAGAGGGTCAATAAAGCTGCAACTATATCACATTTTATCTAAGACACAGTATCCATTCTTTTGGTTCTTTTGTGTACTCTGATTCCTTTAAATCAATTTGCTCTTACTGTCCATCCAGCTGCATAAATGTTATGGTAGAGTAAACCTCAAAGCATATCCTAATGGAAGATAGTTCACTTAGAATTCACATTTCCAATAGTCACACGACAGTGTTGTAAAGAAATATCAAAGCCAGCATGCAGCAGTCCTTGACAATTTTCCAGAACACTTTTTAGCCCTACTGCACTCCGTGATTGACAGGAAAGCTGCAGACAAAAAACCCCCAAAGATTAATAACAGAAAATGCATCAGAATCAAATAAGTGACATAAATTATTACAAGAAGATGTTAGTGGAGTCTTTTCTCCATGAGAAATTCTAAAACATCATTATAAGTTAATTAAAGCATTATCATTTTTTTTTCTCATCATTAAAAGATGTGCTTGTTAGAGAAGCAGCTAAAAGTAGATGCATCATCATCAGAATATTTTTCATGTAGGATGCAATTTTAGGCATGTGATTTGCATCTCAGAAACTAGTTACTTCCTGTCATCTTGTGGTCTAATTATGTTCTGGTTTCTCTTAAGCTGTTATCTTTGTACTACTCTTTACTGTAGATGTCCTGCCAGTGTATATTACTTTGCAAGTATTTCTTTTAAATTAGAACAACACTGAATTTGAATAATTTCTCTCTAGAAAGGTAACTGCACTGCATGGAAAAAAGTGGAAGAGTAAAAGGAGGACAAATAAGATGGTATGGCCTGATCTTTGTGAGAGCATTTTCCCATCAGCTCTCTGTGGAAATATAATTTCCATTTTGCCTTAAAAATCAGTCAGACAACATTGCTTAACATATTCTTCCTTGTCAAACATTTTACTAATGTTTCTTTTTGTAGACAGCTTAATAAGAGGTATTTCACCCTTACTGTGCTGCTTAAGTTGTGTGTCATTTCCTTTCCATTTCAGATTACATTTGTGGAAGCAAGAAGCCCAAATACCTTAAAAGTAGCATCGCTTTAGGATTGTTAACTCCTTTCTTGCTACCTGCCTTACAGCACAGAGGGAAACGGTGATTCTTCTTTTGTGAAGATGCTTTTTGATAGATGAACAGGTCTTAGCAGTGAGAGATATTTAAATTATATGAGAGTTACATATTTTCCTCTCCTTTCAGAGGGTAGCTCCGAGGGCCTCAAGACTCCAATATACAGGAAGTATTTATCAAGAGTTGTCCCATTACATATATACAGAAAGAAGATGAGGATTTGGGACATCTGAGGTTTGGGCTCCTTGGCTACATGACATTAAGAGTTGGAAGGAGCAGCAATCTCAGTGCTAGTCACTGGAGCACATGGGGCTCAGACACTGGGATGGAAATGAGGCATGTCCCAAGTGTCAGCCACTAAGAGGCTGTCTGTGTGCTGGCTTCTGGCATGGGTGTGAGTTTCTGCATGCTCTTCAAATGCACTATGTTTTGGGATTGTGTGTATAGTTCACTCAAAAACCTTAAGGTGGACCAAGGAAAAGTGGGATGCAAAGAGTCTAGCAGGGGTATCAGGCAGGCAGAGGTCTGTGCTGATGTTTAAGAAAGGCTTGTGATTATGGTCTATGAGTTGAGTGTATGCATATTGCTAGCAAGCATCAGGATGGACTAGCTGGTGAGTAGGTTATCCATGGGGCAGGTAAAAGATCCAGGATCTGGGCAGGTGTGTCTAGCAGACAGCAGGGCCATGCTCCATGAATGTGCTTGTGAATCTAGAGTGTGGTATGTGTGTGTGCGCAGGGTTTTCTGGTCGTATTTTTGGTCAGTCCTGTATGTGGGTTTCGCTAAAAGTATCACCTTGTCTGTCAGGCTATGCAGTTTACACTGTCACTGTTTCATGTGTGTGTGTATGTGTGTGTCTAGGATATGGTCTCTCCTACCCTCCTCTGGTAGGATGAGGAGAAAACACAACAAAAGGCTTGAGGTTTGAGAAAAAGACAGGAAGGGCACACACATCAATTTTGGTCATGGGCAAAAAAGAACTCTAATTTAACAAGCCACCACCAGTTTACCAACTGGATAAGAGTAGGACAGTGAGAAATATAACCAGATCATAAAATCGCCTTCTCTAATTTTTCCTTTCTTCCCAGGCCCAGATATGCTCCCAGTTCTCTATCTCCTTCCCAACAGTGGCACAGGTAGATGAGAAATGGGGGGTTGCATTCAGTCTGTTCTATGTTGTTTCTGCCATTTCACCCTTCTCAGAGGGAAAACTCCTCACAGACCTACCTGCTGCACTATGATACCCCTCCTATGGGAGACGTCCACTATGAACTTCTTCAACTAGCATGGGCCTGTTCCATGGGTTGTGATCTTCTCAGTGACAAACTGCTCCAGCACAGGCTTTCCTCAGAGTCACAGCCTCAGAGCCTATCTGCTCTGGCATGGTGTCCTACAGAGGCCACAGGTATCGCTTCACCACTGAGCAACATGGGCTGCAGTGTCAGTCTGCTGTCTCACCACAGGCTGAAGGGAAATTGTTGCTCCAACACACTTTCCCCACTTCCTTCCTTCCTGACCTAGGTGTCCCAGTGGTTGTCCTTTTCACATTCCATACAATAGAGCTCGCAAAACAAGAGAAGTTGCCCAACAAATTTCGCCCCTCTGAAATACATTATCATATGGGCACTGATTTGCTCTGCCTTACTACCAGTTGAACCTTTAAGAAGGAAAAAAGCTGCTGCATCCTTGGATGAAGATCCCAGGAGCCCCAGGCTGGACTTTGGTGGACAGGCTGGAGAAGAACCCTGTCCTAGAGCAGCCCTCATTACTAATGTGCTGTCAAAGCATGGTTACAGTTATTCTATTTTTTGTTTTCCAGAAGCAAGAAATATTACGGTTCTCTATCTTTAAAATCTAGTATTTAATACAATATACAATGCCTGAACATTTTTGTTATATTGATACCTTCTTAGTTTCTTGGTTATTTCACCATACCATTACTGAAGTTTCTCTTCCCTTCATTCCTGCAATATACAATAAGATGCTCTTTTGTATGCTTTATTAATACAGCTTTGTTTCCCTCATAATCCTCCCTGCTTCAATTATGTCTTCCCATTTTGGGCTCCTGTGCTGCCTTAAGCATAAATGATAATTGTCTCCCTCCCAAGATCTTATTGCTCTCTACAACTACCTGAAGGGAGGTTGTAGCCAGGCAGAGGTTGGCCTCTTCTCCCAGGCAGCCAGCACCAGAACAAGAGGACACAGTCTCAGGCTGCGCCAGGGCAGGTTTAGGCTGGATGTTAGGAAGAAGTTCTACACGGAGAGAGTGATTGCCCATTGGAATCGGCTGCCCGTGGAGGTGGTGGAGTCACCTTCACAGGAGGTGTTCAGGAGAAGACTTGATGGGGTGCTTGGCTGTATGGTCTAGTTGTTGGGTGGGTTGGATTGTTTGATGGGTTGGACGCGATGATCTTGAAGGTCTCTTCCAACCTGGTGTATTGTATTATATTATTGTATTATATCTTGCCCTGGAAATGGTATTTTCTTGCATCTCTGCCTGCATTTTTAGCAGTTAATTGGGAAGGTATAAAAGTGTCATCCTTCAGAAATATTTGAGAATCACTGAGTTGTTTTAAAAAATATGAACTACTCCAATCAATTATATTGTCCTTTCCTTTGCCCTTTTTCTTTCTCCTGGGATCCTTATAAAAATTGTGTAAACTTGAGTTTTTGCTGTTCTGGTCCATTGAGTATCTGTAGGAAACCTTCACATATTCTTGAAAGCCTGTGGTCCTGTGTTCCATGCCTCTGAAAGAAAATTCAGTCTCTGCTAAACAGTGATGGTGGAGAAATTCACTGAAGAGAATTTATAATGATTTCCTCCTTTCAAGGTCTGACCACAAGTGACAATTAGTTGGACCAATTACAATAATGTAATAATAGCAATGTAATTGTGTTTCAAGAAATTGACAAAACCTAAAAAGCTTTGAAGGTTGAAAGATGATGAAAATTGCTACTTGTCCTGTATGATAACAAGGTAGGCAGCAGTTGTTTTTGAGAATATATTCCCTATAAAACTTTTTTACAACAAATTTATACTTGTATCTATAAACTACAAGTCATAATATAACTCTTAACGGAAACTACAATTAGGTGACTCTCATTTAAATGAAAAGTAAATTACTCTATGCAACACATGTACTATAACTCTATGCATAGGAAATAATTAAAATGCATAAAATAACAAGAGCTAATCAGTAATGGATATATCATAAAATGAAAATACCAAAAATGCAGAATGTATAAGGGGAAAAACAACAGGTTTAGGTCTACAAGACTTTTTAAACAGCAAATAAAAAGATATTAAAATGCCATAAAATAATATACCACAACACTGACAAAATCCTTGGGTTTTGTTTAATTGACTCTTTAAAGGGTTTGAAAAGTCAGGTGTTTAAAAAAAAACAAAACAGGTCCATCCCACTCCTATGACAAACACTTCATAGATGTTGGCAAGCAAGAATCAGAACACAGAAGTCTGATTCTTATTTCTGGTTTGTTTGTACGTTTCCAGATTCCATTCCAGATTCCCTATAACTTTCTGGATTTACAATATGAAGACTTCTTTAAAAAATATCTTTGAACCACAATTTCTGTTTTGGGTTGTTGTTTTTTTTGTTTTGTTTTGTTTTTTTTTGTTTTGTTTTGTTTTGTTTTGTTTTTTAATGTGGCCATGGTATTTGTATTATTACCTGCTTGATCTGATTTAATGAGTTTCATTATCCTTTTGCAAAATTTGCTAAACAGTCAGCAGCATCCTTTGAAAAACAAGGCAAGGAAGTGACAAAAAGGAGGTGACTGTATGGCATTTTAGAAGAAAAGCTCAATTAAGCTGTCATATTTCCATTGTCATTATCGGTTTGTACGTCAGTAGTGTTCAGAGGTCTCAACCCATGTCAAAATCCGGGAGTGCCGAGGATACTAAGAACAGCCTGTGCTCACAAGCACTTGTAACTGAAATAGTCAAAAGACAGGCTAAAGAGAGAGTGGACCCGTTCACAAAGAGCTGAATTGAAAACCATAGAATCATGGAATCACAGAATGCACTGGACTGGAGGAGCTCTCTAGATGTCATCTAGTCCAACCACACCGCAGTGAGCAAGGGACATCCCTAACTAGATCACATTGCTTGAGAGCACCATTGAGTCCAACCTTAAATGTCTTCAGGGATGGGGCCTCCACCACCTCCTCTGGGCAACCTGTTCCAGTGTTCCATGACCCTCATGGTAAAGAACTTGTTTCATGTCCAATCCAAATCTACCTTTCTCCAAAACCACTACCCCTTGTCCTAGCACTACAAGCCTTTGTAAACAGTCACTCCCCAGCTTTCTTGCAGGGCCCTTTCAGGCACTGGAAGGCTGCTGGAAGATCTCTTCAAAGCCTTCTCTTCTCCAGGCTGAGCAGCCCTAAATCTCTCAGGCTGTGTTCATAGAAGAGATGCTCCAGCCCTCTGATCATTTTTATGTCCCTCCTCTGGACCCTCTCCATCAGGTCCATGTCCTTGTGTTGAGGGCCCCAGAGCTGGACACAATACTCCAGCTAAGGTCTCACTAGAGCAGAGTAGAGGGGCAGAATCACCTGTCACTGGCCACACTTCTTCTGATACAGCCCAGGATGCAATTGGCCTTCTGGAATGCAAGTGTGCATTCCTGGCTCATGTCCTTTTCTTTGCCCACCACCCTCTGCAGAGCTACACTCTATCACATCATGCCCCAGCCTATACCGAGAATAAGGATAAGTGAAAAGGTAGGTTTTGTTACCACGCAAATATAGGCATTATGGATGACATGAACATTTCTAAATGCAGTACGTTTACCCTAAACTCATCTAGGCAATGAGTCCTGGCCCCATTGACAAGTTATATAATGTGGCCTGGGCTCACACTGTTTGGAGCTTCCTCTGCCTCAAGTAGAGGGGTGCAGAAATAATACAAGGCACCTGTATCAGCTCTTCTCTTGCTGTGGTTCTCTGTGGCTCACAAAATAACTATTATTTTGTGCACACACACAAAAATAACTATTATTGTGTGCCCTTTCTAGTTCCAACTGTTGTAATAATACACCATGAATTTTCTGAATCCGACTTACAGAATGGGTTGCAGTCTCTTGCAGTCAGACTCTTGTTATGGCCAAAAGGAACACATCCTGCATGTAAAAGGGGAATTTTTCATTAATGTAAGTAAAGTCTTAATAACTTGATCAAACAATTAGTTTTAGATCAGGTATCAGTATGCTAGCATATATATATTATACAGAAGCTACTATTGCTCAAGATTTCTAGAATTCATCCTGCTATTAAGGTCACCTTTCCGCTCTCCCTCTTAGCATTAAACGTCAATGGTTTCAGTTTCGGGGGAGGACTATGGCAAACTTCTGATGTCCCAGGTCCTTCATGGGGATGAAGGTCCACATTTATTATATGTAATGCTTTACATAGGCTGTATACTAGTCCTTTGTTCTCTCTTAGCTCAAAGCCTGTTATTACTTGGCTTCTGACCTTGCACTTTTTTCTTTTTCTTTCTTTTTTTTTTTTTTTTAACTTCTAAAATAGACATTGGTAAGTGGTTCATAGCAAGGTGCCACTGCATTAAATTTTTCTTTCTTAATAGACCCCTTTTAAAAACCTCATGAGAATGTAGAAGTGTGCAGAGTAACATTTGAATGACTTGACTCTATAAAAACTTTGATTTTTGAGGGAAGTCTGTCACAAAATAAAAAATGTTCAATGGCAACACCCCATTGTCTGGAAGCTGTATTAACTCATGAGAGCAACCTATTTTGGCAGATGTACTAATCCAGAAAATAGAAAACATGAAACTCAATTACTTCTTTCCCATAACCTCAGACAAATTTAAGCCACTCGTAAGTTCAATTTAAAGAAGTGGCAGACTTATAAATTGCTTACAAATTGCCTTAGGTTTATAGGTAAGATGAAGCAAACACACAGTGCAAGATATTTGGAAAAGCATTTATGAGTCCTCTAAAAATACTATAATGAAGTTCTAAATAATTTATGCCAGGATCCTTTGTCAATGCTGAGAGGTGTTCCTAACTTCTGAGTCAAATTTCAGATACCATTCACAAGTATCAATAGATTTCTCAGCTTTCTGGTTTGTTTTTGTGCATTTTCATTTAACTGATATTAATGTCTGGGTGGTTTAAAATGGATTTAAAAAATCAAGATCCCTGTGTGTGGTGGTTTGAGCCTTAACTGTGAGTTAAGAGCTCAGACAGGGGCAAGGCTGAGAATCTCTCCTCCACTCCCCCTCCTCCCTCCCAACAGAGAGGGAGAAAAGGAAGGAGCAAATCCACCAAACAATAATTTGGAGTTGGCTTGGAAGTAGAGAGGTAAAGAGTTGTCTTTAAACAATATATATATATATAACAATAACAGGAAAGGTTCACAAGGGCAAGGAACAAGGATGGATGGGAGTGGGACAAAAAAAAAAAAAAAAAGAGAATAATACAAAACCAGTCTTTTCTCTGAGGAGGTGCGGAGGCAGCAGGGAGAAGGATCAGGTCTGACCATGTGGCAGAGGAGCAGGAGGGCAGCTGCAGCAGCTCTCATCCAGCAGAGGCAGGAGCCAAAAGGGGCTAACAGCTACGATGTCCTGCTTTTCATACCCTAGCTGGGCAGGGAGGGGGAGTGGAACAGACTCAGCTTCCCAGGGGAAAAACACCCTGCAGGGAGGGTAAAGTACCCACAAGCCCTCCACCCTGCTTTGTTTTCTTTGTTCTCAGAAAGGGCATTAACCCACCACACTGTGTTATTCATTACAGCAAAACTTCAAAAAAATCATATTCTCCAAACCTATAAATTGACTATGTAAACAGCTTTACATTTTATAGATGGCTTGCTACACAATTAGACAAAATAATAATTAGTGCATATCCAGAGCATTAAATGCATTGCTGAACACACAGATGAGCAAAAAACCCAACAGCCCTTTTTTTTGGTATCAGATATTTCCCCATAATGAGTGGTTGTGTAGCCTGTTGACCTATTGTGCAAGCACTGCCTCAGACCTCACTACCGAGAGCTGCTGCTTACCTTTCATTGTGGCCGTGCCTCACTCGGGAATGTAACTCAGTTTTTCAGAGTTGTCACAGAAGCTTCTTGCTGCAGGAAAATGTAATAAATGACAATCATAATGCTGTGCATGAGACAATAGACAAAACTCAGGAGGTCTTAAGTGTCAGCTCCAATTATAATTAATATATCACAGGCTTCCATAGCATTGTATTAGCCTTTATCCTGTCTCATGAATTCGCATATCAGGTAAGGATATTGTTATTGGTGTGTACTAAAGGATACATATTTTGGTTTTTAGTATCCTCTTACCTGAATATACCTAGTAGTGACACTGTGTTTCTAAACAACTCCTTAAATTATTATTTTGATAGTCTATATAAAGTACTCTATAAAAACAAGACACACACTTTAGATGATATTATATCTTACTGAAGTCCGTAACTGCCATGAAGCTATGAAATATCTTTATCGATGCCTTGATTTAATAATGAGAACTCTTGAAAATATATTGCATAGCTAGATATCTCAGTATAATCTTCACTGACTGAAATAGGCATTTCATTTAGAAAATCTCACCTATCTCTGGATCTTTGCTTATGTGCTTGTACTGCTGTTTGGGTTAATAAAAGTCTGTGGATATGTACTGTAATTTACTGAAGACTGGCTTCTTTGAAATTAGTTCATTAGTAGTATATAGTCATTATACTTTATGTATTTCAGTATTAGATAACTAAACTTTCCATGATATGGTTTATTTATGAAAACTGGCATTTGGAATCTCTTCTTATGGTCCATTTTGAACTGTGAGTCCAAGTTGTATTGAAAATTGACAGGAAAATTTATTTTTTCCATTCCAGAAATTGAAAGTAAAAGCAAATAACATAAGAACTACCACTGTTTAAATAAAAGCTTATGAAGAGTAGTGAAGTCATTCCATTATTGTTTGCATTTTAACCCAATTTCAGTCACTATCACCACATCGGCATAAACCCTAGTGTGTCATATGCTACAATAATAACTGTTTCCAAAGAACTTTGCAGAAGCACATTTTAACAATATGGCACTTCAGTACAGATCAAAAAGTAAGGACTTTTTCCATCTTGTGATAGGAACAGAGCACCAATAACAATACAAAAACAAAGGTCTGTTTGCTTGATATTATGTCTGTGCTGTAAGCAAATGTCAAGGGAAGAATGTGAATAGGGTCAGGGTATATAATACTTCCTTCCAGGAGCCATCATATTTGCCATAGGATTCCTGAATTAAATATATTTTGTGAAAAAGATACAGAGACTTTGTGTTGAACTTCACAGAATCAGTTGAAGGATTTGACCATATCACCATCATTGCTGTTATGTGAAGGAAGGGGTAATAGTGGATTTCATATCTCCATTTTTAAAAATCTCTACCTATGATTTTTAATTTCCTGTAGAACTTTAAATTGAAATTTGTCTCCAAACAAGATGCTTTCTATAATTATTTTCTGCTGGAAGAGTAACTGATAAAAACTTTAATGAATTGTTAGTAATACTTGTATGAATAATGATTACAATATTCAGTCTCTATTTTATGAGTGGGAATGGTGAAGTACGTATCACAGTATCACAGTATCACAGTACATTAGAGATTGGAAGGGACCTCCAGAGATCATTTGGTCCATCCCCCTCGCCAAAGCTGGATCATCTAAGGCAGCCCACACAGGAATGCATCCAGGTGGGTTTTGAATGTGTCCAGAGGAGACTCCACAACCTCTCTGGGCAGCCTGCTCCAGTGGTCCATCACCCGCACTGTAAAGAAGTTTCTCCTCATGTTGAGGTGAAATCTTCTATGCTCAAGCTTGTACCCTTTGTTTCTTGTCTTATTGCACAGCTCAGAAAAGAGATTGGCCCCCTCCACTTGACACCCACCCCTCAGATATTTATTCCAGCAGGTCCCTGTCTCTCTTGAACTGGGGAGCCCAAAGCTGGACACAGCTTACAATTATTGCAGTAGAGTAAATGAGAAAAATCAGTTCAGGTTCAGTTGAAATAATTGTAACTGAAATAATAAACCCCCTCCAAATATTTTTGTCCCTTCCTCCTCAAAAACTTTGTTGAAGTGTTGAGCTCTAGAAGAAACCTACTGAATGCTACGTTGTCACCCTTTATATTAATTTAGCATATTTTTTGAGAACATAGCTGTATCAGAGAACAAAACTTGACAGCGATTTATTGTTCACTTTAATCTCTCAGAATTCCTATATTAGTGGTTAAAGTCTCTTCTCATTTTAGTTGTGGAGTTCCACAAGTCTAAGTGCTTCTCAATTTGACCTCACCTATCCCAGTCTACCTTGCTAGCTTACCAGACACTGTGCACACAATGCCAGCTATTTGTGGTATTCATGATGGCAGTAATCCTGAGTACCACCAGTTTGTCCATTCTCTCAAATCCTGTTGTGAAAAAGACTCAAACTGAGAACCAGGGCTTCACTTTCATTAACAGAACATGTGAAGCAGGATAGGATTTGTAAGGCATCTCTAAATAAAACTTCAACTTTTTGGAATAAAACAAAGAGATATGAAAGGAAATATGAATAATTTAAGGCAGATGCATTATCTTAAAGATGGAATGGCTTTCCTTGAAAGTCTATTTGGTTTCTTACAGCTAGATGTCTCATCAATCATCAAAATGAAGAGGGAAGATGTAAAGGTAAGCATCCAAATCCAAGGAAAGAGAAGAAACGCCGCTCAATGAAGACAACACTTTTTTACAACACAGAAACCATTCTGGTTTTACCTTTGTTGAACAGCCTTTACCATATCCTCTCTCTTAATTTTCACCAATATTTACTCTTTTTCAGTGATGCATCTGAAGAGTGCAACATAGCAAAACCATCAAAGCAGGTGTTTCTTCCTTTCATAACCCCGCAAAATGAAATAAAACCACAAACATTTCCTGTCATGTCTTGGAGAAAGAAAATCTGAAATATGCTGACAAATATTTTGTTTGCAGGAAGTACTACTACATCACTCCACCAATTAAACTCCATTAAAAAACCCCACAAACCAAACCAAACCAACCAACCAACCAGGAAAAAAACAACAAAAAAGGAACAAACAGACCCTCCTCCCCTCGAAAAACAAACCACAAACACACAATTCTGTTCATAAAGGCCATTAAAATTATGAGACAGGAAGACGCACACCCAGCCACATTTCACAGCCACTAATGTTTCATTAGCTGTCCATGAGATAATCTTTTATGGGATGTTCCAAATATTTAGATTTTCAAGGTTATTATTCTAATGGTTAGTAGATTTCTTTGGCTATTAGGGTGTTTTAGAATTAAATTTAGGGCCTATTAGTAACGGCTTTCTGTGACAAAGTGGGCAAGATATACATGTTTAGAGACAACCTAGAATGAAAGGTTTCTCATTGTAGGATGTTTTGGATCAGAACTTTGGTTTCTACAAGCATGTGATAAAATAGGAAATGAAGTATATAATGATTGACTTTTTTTGCATTTCTGAGAAATGTTTCATGAAATTTATTATAAATTTAGTATGCAGAGTATTGTTCTACTGACAGAATTGGCATAATACTTTTTTCCCAGAAAAGGAAAAAGGAAGGAAAAGGGATTTCAAGGTGTGTCAGTTCCAAGAAATTAGCTGCCAGATCTCCTTACTGTTAGTTTCCTGCTTTTCCCACTACACTTCAGTACATCCTGTGGCGTGTTACTAGGAATAGTGTTTATCATAATTTTTCCAATAGAGAATAACCCATCACTACCATATGACATGACATTCAATCCAATGTCCAAATAGGACTTTTTAACAAAAACTGATAAATTTTAACAAAGCGAAGGAAAAGTCTATGTAGCTCAGTGGGTGAGGAGAACACAAACATTTCAGTTCCTGTTGTTAGAAAATGAATCAGTGTTTGGGGCTACTACTGGTCTCTGTTTTTCCAGTCCACCAGTGAAAGTTCAGATGAAATTTAAACCATCTTTTCTGCATATTCTTGAAACCAATTTCTTTCTGTTTCTTGAGACTGTTAGCCATTCTTTTTCTAGTTCTGTAATAATAGCAAGTCACAATAACCCAATTACTTATTAACAAGTATAGTAAGATACTGGGTTTTTTAGTCAACTATTTATGATGACATTAAGCATCACAAACAAAAGAACACACTAACATTGTCCTTGGAAATAGAAAAAAAAAAGGGCAAACCATGGAATTCATTATCTTTCTCTTGGGGCAAGTAATATGAATGCATCTGTCAATCCTTTTAAAACTATGACCACTTTACCATCTCCCTAGGCAAATTTTTAATTTATATGCAGTTATATTGCAGATGTACTTTCCACATCTTACATAAATAAATTCCTAATATCTCCAAAGATTTTTAGCAAATGGCAGAAAGACTCTTTTATTAATAATTCTGTTACGATGCAATGGTTCTTCTTGTCATCAGGTCAAAGTTTTGCTGTATTCCCTTAGGGAACCAGTGCTGTACAAATTCTGAGCAAATTAGTTTAAATGAGAACAAATTAACAATGAATCATGCAAACTGACCTTTACTTGTTAGTTGTAATGCTAGATTCTTAGCTGTAAGTCAGTAAATACTCAAGGTAAGTTATTAATTTAAGGTTTATTCACGTTTATGTGATGTAAATTTTGATTCAGCCAAATATTCTGAATGAATTTCCTTGTATGGATAATATGAGTGGAAAGGAGACATGTGAAAGTCAAAGCGCAGAGAAAGGGTGGAAGAGATACAGGGCAGAATAAAACTGCTATATGTAAGTTTGCACAGGCATGTACGATCTTTAGGGGATGTGAATACACACATCTGAAACTTATAGGCAATCCTTGGTTCTGTTACAATAAAAACACGTTGGATTAGTCATCTGCTACTAGTACTAGGCACGTTGTGACTCCTCTGTTAAAGATGGCATGTACTAAAAATTACAAGCATTTTTGACTTTGAAATGTGTCTCCAGAAGCTCTGGGTCCTAGATGCATCAGAAAATGTGGCCAAGAGCTGAATGAGTGCCATCCAGTGAATTTTGTATCTGGATGACACTAACACTTATCCATGATACGTGAAAAACACTGGAAGATTTTGGATAGATGTCTTTATGAGAAGAAAATAACCATGTTGTGTGAAGGTAGTAAGCATGTTTACAATACAGAGAAGTGAAGGAGAGATGTGATGTTTTATATCAATGGCATTATGAGATTTCTGGTGTGGAAGACATGAGTCTGGACTGTAGCAAGTTGGATGACCTAGGGTTTGGCTGGAAAGCAGGACAGCAACAAGTCAGAGACCTGTAATGTTGTGTCCAGTTCTGGGCTCCTCAGTTCTGCTTGAAAGAGTCCAGTACGGAGCCACAAAGATGATCAAGGGAGTGGAACATCTCCCTTATGAGGAAAGGCTGAGGCAGCTGCATCTCTTTGGCTTGGAGAAGAGGAGACTGAGAGGAGACGTCATTAATGTTTACAAATATGTGAGGGCGAAGTGTCAGGAGGATGGAGCCAGGATATTCTCAGAGATGCCCAATGATAATACAAGGGGCAATGGGTGCAAGCTGGAGCATAGAAGGTTCCATGTGAATACAACAAAAAGTTTTTCACTATGAGGGTGGCAAAATACTGGAATGGGCTGCCAGAGAGGTTGTGGAGTCTCCTATGGAGACATTCAAAACCTGCTTGGACACGTTCCTGTGTGAACAGGTGATCCTGCCCTGGCAGGGGGTTTGGACTAGATGGTCTTTTGAGATCCCTTCCAAATCCTAATGTTCTTTGATTCTGTAATTCTGTGAACTGCAGTCATTTAGTGATAGTAACATTGAGAGCTGACCTCTCAGAGTAAGTATCTAGGTGTCCTTTGTGCATTAGGAAATTTGTGCTGAGAATAAGTTGGAAAGTCTGACAGCTGCCTATTTTCAGTCCTTCTAGGACTCGTTTAGCAGACTGCATTTGTAATGGAAGAAACAGATCCTGGAATTTGCTGATTGATATGTCAACCATCCTCACTCACATATTATTGGTCATTTACACTCATTATTAGGTTTCATCTGCTGTTACAAAAACAGATATGATGGTCTATCATAGTTCTGCCTTGCCTATTTAACCTTACAACATCACAGGGCTAAGTAATTGAATGTTTATGCGTAGCACTTTTTATATGCTTCAAATAAGTGAAAAATGTAATTTCATAGTTCTTTAGCCTGCAAAAGACCCAGACAGAATAGATTCACTCAAACACATGAGCATTTTCATGTTAGGCAGATTAAGTCACTACCTGTTTTATATCAGCCTAAGACACCACAGTGAGATATTCTCCAAGAAGATTTAGCAAACTGTGAAAGAGAACATTTACTTTTTCCTGCTCTGGTTGTTGTCCACAAGGCATTATCATGATTTTGTCTATTTTTTGATTTCTCCTAACAACTCTGGCGCTCTTGGATTGCATAATATCAAACAAATTTAATACAGATAAAACTCCACCATTAGCAATTCATCCTTACCAACACTGAACTAATCTAAATTAATACTAGATAAATATGAAAAGAGTAAAACTGAAAACAATTGGAGTATATAGCCAATATTCAGAATCTTGAAACTGGAGAATATGATTTTATCCCACAACTTATTCCCTTTCCTTGATAGAAAGGAAATTATTCCCGTAAGAAAATGCTGAACTGGTATTTCTTTTGTTGTAATGGTATTTCCAAATGATAGAATCTATACTTGCACGAGTTCAGTTCATTATCATTAACCTAAATGCCCTTGCTTTCTAAACTCTTTATTTTCCAACTGGCATGCTCATCTATTCCCTTAAAATCTATTTATTGTTATTGTAGAAGACTAAATACAGTCTGAGCAGATAATTGAATATCTGTCCCCGTTTTTCAGATAACCTGTCAGACTAAGGTTTAATTAATACCGTATGACTCACACCAACTTTTTTTCTGCTTGAGTTCCTAACAAACAAGACAGCTCTCTCAGACACTGGCAGTGTTTGTCAGGATTCAGGGAGGGCTGGTGGATCCCCATGTACTGTGGAATTTGCAGGAGCTTCCCGTGGGGCAGGCAGAGACTCATGGCCCAGAGTGCATTTAAAGGGGTTCCTGAGCTATAGGCAGGAATGGGAGAAGGCCCAGGGAAGGCTCTAGGGAGGGTGGATCAAAAAGGCCCAAATAAAGTTTAACTCAACTAGTGTCTTCTCACAATGGTTACAACATTCACATCCAAAATGGAAGAGGTAGTGCCAATCTCAGTTCTGCCAGCAATGATGTCAGACTTATTTCCTGAAAGTACTAGACTGCATTGTGTTTTCAGGTGCAGGCTCTCTTACTGATGGCATTCATAGTATCAGCTACCATGAATGATCTCTTCTGCCAATGATTCTTTTCAGCGTTATACTGGTGGTTTGGTTTGTTTTTCCCTTGTCAAAGGCATATAGTGAATTCACTCTAAATTTGTTAATAGTTCTGGGAACAAAACCTGTAATTTTTGACAAATTCAATTTTTCCTCAGGAAGTTCCACAAATCTCGTTTCTTAGTAATGTTGTACAATAGATATACATCTTGTACTCAGGTGTCATAATCAAGTCTCAGTACATTTGACTCAGGAAGTCTCAGAAACTTTTAGGTTCTCCCTGCAAATGAATGGAAGGCAGGTAAAATACCTACAGACAGAAACAAGCCATGGATCCACATCTAGAGAGAAAGATACTCTGGTTTTGGGTTTTTTGTCTTATTTTTTCTTAGACACATAAATTGGTTAAGAATATTTGAATTATTCATAGATTAATAAGTAAACAACCAAGTTATGTAACGGGATGAAAAACTGACTTTTTCTGAATCTTTATATGGCTGATATGTATATGCTGAGTACCTTGCTTAAAAAAAAAATTCAAGAGGAAAACTGAGCAATTTTCATAGTGTATTAAAGTATTGTGTAAATCATCTGAATCTTCACTATTTTTCTGTAAATTCTTTCTTTGTTTTATTCCTTACAGACAACTTCACTTAGTGACTGAAAACAGTGAAAGAAACACGCTCAAAGTAAATACAGTGCTATAGTTAACTTGCTTTAAGATAGTAGAGTTTTCATGTTAACTCCACAAAGCTATACAGGAAAATAACTACTGCCTCAATCTGATTTTTATGTACTGGTATAAAACTGCACTAGTACTCTTTTCTGTAATGATTACACTGAGTCTGGATAGGGAGAAATTTGTTATTTTTCATTTTTGTCAATCTTAAGCTTTGATGAATTTATGTCAGAAGAATCTAAATGAATGTCAGACAATGTGGGGTTGCAGAAAATTAAAAGACAGTTTTCTGGCAGCATTCATTTTCTTTCAACCTTTCATTTTATTTCCATATCTGTTACTTCATAAAATCATAGAAGGAGTTGAATTAGAAGGAGTTGAGTTAGAAGGAGTTGAGTTGGAAGAGACACTTAAAAATCCATCCCTTTCATTATTTCTGTGATATTCTCTTATCATAGAATCACAGAATGTTACGGACTGGAAGGGACCTCAAAAGATCATCTAGTCCAACTACCATGAGTGCCTCTCAGCAAAAGGGCACCTATCACTAGTACTTGTTGCTTCCTTCTCCACCTTCAGTTTTCCCTGTGAATTTTGCTCATTGGTTTAATCCACTGCCAAGACTTTGCATCTGTTGCTGTTTGCTATATAATGAAGTGAAGTGATATTCTATTGTCAAGAGTTACTGGTGACCATGGTGGCTCATTTGCAAAGGTGCTCTCTGTTTATTGTTGACACTCATTGTCTGGTCAGTGCCAGAGGGCAGTACTGTTTCTTCTTAGAGTGCCTCTAGCTCCTGTTGCCTCTCTGTAATATAGCATAACCTGATGATTTCTTCCTGTAGCTCCTTCACTCACAGCCTGAGTGACTCCACCTGAGTACACCTCCTTGCACAGATGTAGCTTTCACCCTCCTCCACTCTCCTTCAGCCCTCCATCAAGACAGCAGCTTCCCTCATAGGAAGCTCTGTCTGTGTAGCCACCTCCACTTTTCCTAGGCTAACATGGCTAGGCAGATGGTTCCCAGCTGCTGCAGAGTGCAGTCCTTGGTCACTGCCACTGTGCTTCTGATGAAAGCACTGCCTAATAAATCCTTCTAATTCTTTGCAGACCTCAAGCTGGTGGGTTGGCTTGTACAACCAACATCTAGATGAGGCAGAAGGCTAAGCCTTTGGCTGGCAGAGCAGGCAGTAACCTGACAGCTGGTGGAAAATGATGCCCTCTTCACATCCTCCTATACAAACTGCCACATCACTCCCCTCAGGCTCTGCCCTCACTGCAGAACTCCCTAGAGACTGGTTATGTGAGGCTTCCCATGCTAACTGGCAGAGGGTACTGCTGGCACCACCCAGCTGTCACACATTCTTCTCACAGGACCTGTTGCCTGTCATCTAGTCCCTCCATAAACACAGCCCAAGAGTGCTAGGGGCCAGAACCCCCTCAGACACTCCCTGTGGATCTCTCAAGCCTTGAGCTCTTCTCAGCACTGCTGTTGCTGTTGCCACTGATATTGTCACCTTCACCATATGATAACCTGTGTATTTCCCAAACTGTTAAAAATAATGCATCTGATATGCTCCCTTTGCTGAAAATTTACTTTTTCTATTTCATGATCAATTGTGAGGATGCTTGGAAATATCTGTTATGACTTGCTTCTGACCTTACAATGGTCTCTTACTCACTGGAATCTTGAAGTCATGTTGATTCTTATGAATACTAGATGCTGAATCACAAATTGAAAAGGCACACTTTTCTACAGGGCAAAACTATTTCAAAATGACTGATACATTTTATCAACATTTTCCCCCAGTATGTGTAGGAACCTGCAAGCATGAATTGTGTTCAAAAAACAAAAACTAGACTGAGTAACACTTTCTGAAACTGGAGTGTGTTTTCATACACCTTTCTGGGCTGAGAGTAATGCCTTTTAATGTGATTTGTTTGCATGTGATGGAGACTTGAGTCTGATCTGTGCTCCTAAGGCAAATATTAGTCAGACAGTAAACCCCAGCCAGCATAAGTTCAGCTACTTGGACTCCACAGTTCAGTTTTCTATGGTTTTGCTTTAATTAATTTCTTCTAATTAAGTTATTTTCAAATGATGGTTGGAGAGGGAGTGATGATGCATATTTTATAGGTACTAAAACATCTGAATCAACACTAAAATGAGGTCACATCTGGGTTCTGACACAAATAATGAATTTTGTCTTATTTGACAGTCTTTCTGGCTCTTCTCCATCTTCTGGATTTATTATGGAATGTGCAGTGTTTTGTGACTGCTTTTTTTTTTTTTTTTAACAAAGGCGGTTGTAAAGCGTATGAATCCACTTGACAGACAAAATTTTACCATTTCTGACCAACAGATGGAAGCTGTTGACATTTCAATGTTTATTGGACTGAGATCATATTGTGTAATAGACTTCGGCTTTAAAATGGCTTCATGCTGAAGTAGATTTTGGACACTGCGTTTTTCATTGCTGTGCAATTGAACCTATAAATTACTGCCTCAAAAGGCACAACAGTTCCCAAAAGAACATAATGAATTTAGTATTTCGTACTCAAAACATGTAAAGATGAAACAGGTGTTTGTCACATTGTTCCAAAACTTTGGTACCTTTCTCTTTTTCCTCATAAACGGATGAGGAGATGGAGTCTGCAGAGGATATTTAGTTTGGAGCTACTTTGATGTCCCACCACTGCTCACATATATCTGAGTTTTCAATTTGTTAAGACTTACTTATCCTTTCCTCTTTAGGAAAATGTTCTGACTAACCACTTTTAATGAAAAAAATATTGATTGTGGAAATGCTAAATCATGTATTAAGGTCATAAAAAAACACATCCATGACTATATAATGTAAATATGTCAAATGTATCTGTACAAAAAGAGAAGAAATTCTGAGATGCTGAAGGAGTTATAGATTCCAACTACTAACATGTGGGGTTTTTTTTGGTTGCCCCCACCTCAGAAATCTTGTGCCCTATCTTTGTAGCATAGAAAATTATGCTTCACATTTAAAATTTAAGGAAGTTTAAACGCTGTAGATTAAAAATTAACAATAAGTGCAATAAGTTATTTGTTAGTCTTGCATGTAAAAATTTTCTAAGTGAGCTCCATTGTAACTCTTCCCTTTCAGATCACAGTATCACAGTATTACCAAGGTTGGAAGAGACCTTGAAGATCATCAAGTCCAACCTGTAACCAGAAACCTCACAACTAGACCATGGCACCAAGTGCCACATCCAGTCCCCTCTTGAACGCCTCCAGGGATGGCGACTCAACCACCTCCCTGGGCAGCCCATTCCAATGGCGAATCACTCTCTCGGTGAAGAACTTTCTCCTCACCTCGAGCCTAAACTTCCCCTGGTGCAGCTTGAGACTGTGTCCCCTTGTTCTGGTGCTGGTTTCTAGGGAGAAGAGGCCAACCCCTTCCTGGCTCCAGCCACCCTTCAGGTAGTTGTAGAGAGCAATGAGGTCTCCCTGAGCCTCCTCTTCTCCAGGCTAAACAGCCCCAGCTCCCTCAGCCTCTCTTCATAGGGCTTGTGCTCAAGGCCTCTCACCAGCCTTGTTGCCCTTCTCTGGACATGTTCAAGTGTCTCGATGATACAATCCTTAGAGCACTCATTGGACTGAACATCAACTTGTGGTCTATCATAATTTTATTAAGGAATGTTGTTATGAAACCCTGTTCTTATCTACCCTGGAATAGTGCTGTTTTTCCTGTAATTACACTTTCCTTTTTTTGACACCTGTCAGAGAGGAGGGATTCTTTTCCTAAAGTAACTTTCTTGAACATCTGGACAACTGAATAACTTGGCCTATAAAACCTATTACACTTGAAAAGTGATCTAAAAAACCCTCCCACAAATGTTGGGCCACTGTCCTACTTCTAGAGGTTTAAATGTGAAACACAGAGGGAATCTTAAGGAAAATTTATAATGAAGGTGCCTAAAAAATAAATAAAATACCCTGCTTACAGCTCATTAGCTGTAACAAAACTAGTGTCATTGGTTTAGTTCCATGGTGCTTAATGGACCTATGTTGAAGAAAGTATTGATAAACTCAGAGCTTTACTCTTACAGAGAAGGTTGATAAGGTAGCTGATTTATTTGTAGGGTACATGTTTGCTTCCAGACAGTTTACACTGATTAAGGTTTGAATGTGTTAAGCAACCTCATCTACTCTCAAGTACTCTTGAGACCTAAATTGTTAATGCAGAAAAAAATCAATAATGAAAGTAGCCTGAAATAGGCAGCATAATTGTATTTCATATGAAATTTGATTTACATCTTTGATGAAAGAAGAATTTGAGAGGTTTAAATTAATCATGGATTTTTGTGTCTGTTGAAAATTGCATAAAATATTTAAATTAACTGGAACACCTGGGGCTACATCTACAGGACAGAAGTGTCATGGTATTTAGCAATACAGTAGGTATTTAAGCTAGATACAGAGCCCTTTATAAAACACATGGGGACAGTCACACACTCTTGTAGGTGTACCTAACTCATTCTACAGAGCAAAGAGGGAAACACCATCTTGAAGAGTGAGGTGAAATTCCCAGTTGAGAGGAGGCTCTCACCGGCACAATGGGACAATGCACTAGACTTACTGAAGTTATGCATAATGATACAAAACTGGGAAGAGTGCCTGACATACCAGAAAGCTGAGGGCAATTCAATAGGATCCAGACAGGATGAAGGGCTGTGCAGAAGTTAATATCATGAAGTCCAACAAGGGTATGTGTAGAGTCCTGCACCTGGGGAGGAATAACTCCATAGTACAGGTTAGGATTTGACCTGCTGGAAAGCAGCTCTGCAGAGATGAACCTGAGAGTACTTGTGAACAACAAGTTCACAATGTGCCATCATGGTGAAGAAGGCCAACAGTATTCTGGAACCCATTAAGAAGAGTGTGGCCAGCAGGTCAAGGAAGGTTGTCCTACCCCTCTGTTTTGACCTCCTATCCCTCTATTCTGGCCTGGTGACACCACACCTTGGGTACTGTGTCCAGTTCTGCACTTCCCACTTCAAGAGGGACAGGGAGGACTACAGAGAGTCTGACAGAGGGCCGTGAAGATGATAAGGGGACTAGAGCATCTCTGTTATGAGGAGAGGCTAAGAGACCTGTGGTTCCTTAGCCTGCAGAGAAGACTGAGAGGGGATCTTATCAAAGCATATATAAAGGGTGGAGATCATGAGGATGAGGCTGGGCTTTTCTCAGTGACACCCAGGGACAGGACAAAGGGCAGTGTGTACAAACAGCATGCAAAAATTAAGGAAAAACCTTCCTTTGAAGAATACAGAGCACTGGAACAGGCTGCCCAGAGAGGTTGTGCAGTTTCATTCTCCAGAGATACTGAAAACCTGTGCAACCTGATCTACATGTATCTGCATTAGCAGTGGGGTTGGACTAGATGATCTCCAGAGGTCCTTTCCAGTCTCTACCATTCTACAATTCCATGATTCTGTGCTAAAGAACAGTCACATTTAATTACATACTCTGAAAACGCTAGAGAGTTATGTCCTCTGATGTAGAGTTGCCCTGAAAATAGCTTTAGATGGATTGAGTAGAAACAGTTGTCTCTAATCAAGATACAAAATTACAAACTCTTAGTTTTCTTTAATCATGTGTGTTTCAATAGCTTCATGTTAAGAGCAGAGCAAGGAGAGAGAGAAGAAATGAGAATAACAGCCTCTATGCCTGTAAAGATTTGAAATCATATCTCTTCAATGAATACTGATATAACTGCACTCCAGTGTATTCTGAAAGCCTTCCTGGGGATAGCTACACATAGCATGCAGTAGTTCAGCACTCATTGGACCAGAGAATATGAACATATCTTTAGATGACATTTAAGAAAGTAATTTAGGAATACTCTGGTTCCACTTCTGGCCCCTGATCCATTAAACATTTCAGATAAAAATAGTGGCCTCTGGAATCAGGAATGGGATTCAGATTTATCTTTCCCATACAAGTGCTCTGCTGACTAGACTAAAACTGTGCATATTCATTCTTTAACCCCTTAAATAAATATAAATATACTACTCTGATTTATCTAAAAAGAGTAAGCTTAAATTGATTGAGGTGCTAATTAGAAAGAAGGTGCCCTACATCCTGACTCTATGTCCTAGCCCTTAAGGTTCTGGTTAGTTAAATTTTCTTCCCCCTAAAAAAATTACTATCCCTTCTTTGATTTTGAATGAAAAAGGAATCATTTAAACCTAACAGAAAAAGTGTTTATTTTTATCTTAATCTTTCTTAGTTGATAATTTAAGTTACTGAGCTGTGCAATGGCTTTTGTAACTCCCATTCCTAAAATTCTTTGTGCATTTCATAAAAAAGCTGCTGTCTAATCTGGCTGATGTAAAAGTTAGGTGCTACAGAATTCAGTGATGTGATGTCCTCATTCTCTTTAGAGAGCTGCAAGTAAAACGGGACTACATGTAGGCACTGAGAGTATCCTAACCCAGCTGGATTCAAAACATTGCTGAACCAGATGGGAACTGACCTTCAGTTCCTCTGATAGAAGAAATTAATTCCAGGCTCCCATATCCTATATGAAGGTTTCGTGTTGGACTTTATTGACTTTTGCTTTTGTGCTCTGATAAAGATCTATTTAATTCCTTATCTGAACCTTTGGTGTACTTAAAAAATCAACCCACAATTTTTCATAGTGATGAAGGTTAAATTCCAACATTATGGAAAAACAATGTAGACAATTTTTCATGTGTTTATGTTCAATATAGATCAATTAGCAAACAAGCCATGAAATAGACAATTGCGATCCAATTGCTTAATGATTCTGTTAAATGTATAAAGTGCCATCAGAATAATAATAATAACAAAACCCCAAACATGTAACATTTATTTGTAGCTATAATATTTTTCAATTGTGCAAAAATACATTGAGGAGAGAAACTGAGGGCATAGGAAGGCTGAAAAAAAAAAACCCAAAAAGTAAGATTTTGTGCCTAAGAGAACTCTTTAAATTGGATTGAAAGTTGATAGTAGTGAAGCGAGCATAGAATCATGGAATCAATAAGGTTGGAAAGGACCTCAAAGATCACCAAGTCCAACCTGTCACCCAGGACCTCATGACTACTAGACCATGGCACCAAGTGCCACATCTAATCCCCTCTTGAATATCTCCAGGAATGGTGACTCCACCACCTCCCGGGCAGCCCATTCCAATGGCTAACAACTCTCTCTGTGAAGAACTTTCTTCTCACCTTAAGCCTAAGCCTCCCCTGGCACAGTTTGAGACTGTGTCCTCTTGTTCTGGTGCTGATTGCCAGGGAGAAGAGACCAGCTCCCTCCTGGCTACAACCTCCCTTCAGGTAGTTGTAGACAGTAATAAGGTCTCCCTGAGCCTCCTCTTCTCCAGGATAAACAATCCCAGCTCCCTCAGCCTCTCCTCATAGGGTTTGTGCTCAAGACCTCGCACCAGCCTTGTTGCCCTTCTCTGGATATGTTCAAGAGTCTCAGAGTTTGAACTGAATCTAGCCAGGGGGGTTAAAGGGAACACTAAGAATTTCTATAGGTATATTAATGGCAAGAAGAAGACTAGGGAAGGTGTGGGCCCCCTCAGAAAGGAAAGTGGTGAATTAGTCACTAGTGATGTGGAAAAGGCTGAGGTACTCAATCACTTCTTTACCTCAGTCTTCACTGCAAGGGCCTCCAGCCACACTCCTGGTGTCACGGCAGACGATGCCAGGGACGGGGAGAAAGAACTGCCCATCATAAGTGAAGCTCAGGTTCGTGATCACCTGAAGAACCTGAAAGTGTTCAAGTCCATGGGACCCGACGGGATACACCCACGGGTGCTGAGAGAACTGGCAGATGAGGTTGCCAAGCCCCTCTCTATTATATTCCAGAAGTCATGGCAGACTGGGGAAGTCCCCACAGACTGGAAAAGGGGAAACATTACTCCCATTTTCAAAAAGGGCAAGAAGGAGGAACCGGGGAACCACAGGCCAGTCAGTCTCACCTCTGTGCCCGGAAAGATCATGGAGCAGATCCTCCTAGAGGCACTAATGACTCAGAAGAACAGTGAAGAGGTGATTGGGAATAGTCAGCATGGCTTTGCCAAGGGCAAATCCTGCCTGACAAACCTGGTGGCCTTCTATGATCAGGTGACAGCATTAATAGATGAGGGGCGAGCAACTGATGTCGTTTACCTGGACTTGAGCAAAGCCTTCGACACTGTCCCGCACCACCTCCTGGTCTCCAAGCTGGCGACACATGGGTTTGATGGATGGACCACTAGATGGATAAAGAATTGGCTTGATGGCCGCACCCAAAGAGTGGCTGTCAACGGGTCCATGTCCCAGTGGAGGCCAGTGACAAGCGGAGTCCCTCAGGGATCAGTCCTGGGACCTGTCTTGTTCAACATCTTTGTGGGTGACATGGACAGTGGCATCGAGTGCACCCTCAGCAAGTTTGCTGATGACACCAAGCTGTGTGGTGCAGTGGACACCCTGGAGGGAAGGGATGCCATCCAGAGGGACCTGGACAGGCTGGAGAGGTGGGCACAAGCCAACCTCATGAGCTTCAACAAGACCAAGTGCAGGGTCCTGCATCTGGGTCGAGGCAATCCCAGGCACAAATCCAGGCTGGGCAGGGACTGGCTGGAGAGCAGCCCTGAGGAGAGAGACTTGGGGGTGCTGGTGGACGAGAAGCTCGACATGAGCTCTCAATGTGCGCTTGCAGCCCGGAAAGCCAATCAGCTCCTGGGCTGCATCAGGAGAAGTGTGACCAGCAGGTCAAGGGAGGTGCTTCTCCCCCTCTACTCAGCTCTGGTGAGACCCCACCTGGAGTACTGCGTCCAGTTCTGGAGCCCCTATTACAGGAGGGATGTGGACGTGCTGGAGCGTGTCCAGAGAAGGGCCACGAGGATGATCAGAGGGCTGGAGCACCTCTCCTATGAGGACAGACTGAAGGACTTGGGGCTGTTCAGTCTGGAGAAGAGAAGGCTCCGAGGTGACCTCATTGTGGCCTTCCAGTATCTGAAGGGGGCCTACAGGAAGGCTGGGGAGGGACTTCTCAGGATCTCAGGTAGTGATAGGACTAGGGGGAATGGAATGAAGCTGGAAATAGGGAGATTCAGGCTGGATGTGAGGAAGAAGTTCTTCACCATGAGAGTGGTGAAGCCCTGGAATGGGTTATCCAGGGAGGTGGTTGAGGCCCCGTCCCTTGAGGTGTTTAAGACCAGGGTGGACGAGGCTCTGGCCAACGTGATCTAGTGTGGGGTGTCCCTGCCCATGGCAGGGGGTTGGAACTAGATGATCCTTGTGGTCCCTTCCAACCCTGACTGATTCTATGATTCTATGATTCTATGATTCAATGTCCTTCTTAAAATGAGGGGCCCACATCTGGACACAGTACTCAAGGTGTGGCCTAACCAGTGCTGACTACATGGGCACAATGACTTCCCTGCCACACTATTTCTGATACATGCCAGGATGCCATTGGCCTTCTTTGCTACCTGGGCACACTGCTGGCTCATGTTCCACTGGCTGTCAGTCAGTACCCCCAGGTCCCTTTCTGTTTGGCTCCAATCACTCCGATCACAGCCTGTAGCACTGCATGGGGTTGTTGTGGCCAAAGTGTAGCACCTGGCACTTGGAGCTGTTGAATGGCCATCTGTCCAGCCTGTCCCTCTACAGAGTCCTTCTACCTTCTAACAGATAACACCTGCTCCCAACTTGGTGTCATCTGCAAATTTGCTGATGACTGACTCTACAAAATACTAGGGCTTCTTGTGTATTTCAATACAGAGTTGAGCAGACAGAAGTGAGATCAAATATTTCAACAGACTTTGGATCAGGGCATAGATAATTTTAAAATAAATAATTTGAATTAATTACTCCTGAAATATTTATTTGTCATTATTCTGTTTCTGGAGTGGGTAAGAGAACTCAATACATATATTTTCTTTAAAGTTTTGGGATAATATATTGATGAATAAATTTTCCATTATTCACATTCCTCTACCAGTACAGCTTGAAATTTATCATAATAACTGCATAAAGTACTTCTGCACACCATGTTTGACTTCAAGAGTTAGAAAATGAATGACTTAAATTTCTTTGGAAAAAAGTAATCCTGCAGTACACTGTATTTCTACTATGTTTCTGAAAGGAAAATAATGGAATTATTTTTTTCATGAGTGAAAGTGACAGCATATGGGAGAATAAGATTTTGCAGCGCAACAATAAGGAGACTATCCTACAGAATACTTTTTAAAAGGGAAAAAAAAAACCCCAAGACTTTTCCATCTTATGAATCCCATTATTCTACTATAACAAAGTGTATTTATGAGCATATGGCCTATAGGTCAAGCTTGACTCTTTGCAAGAAAAAATGGCCATATCCCAACTACACCAAAAGAGCTACACCAAAAGAAAATACTTCAAAAAATTATTAGTTTTAATAATAATGCAGAGTTGAGGTAATTAATTTTGAGTTTTGTCTACTTAAGCATTTGTGACTTGATACGATACAACATTTTCTTTTCTTCAGTCATCACAAGGTATGTTAATAAAATCATACTTCTGTTGTAATCAGGAATTTGTTAGCACTCTCCCTAATACAGTATTGTCAGGCTTTGGAGAAACATGTAGCCTGACTTGTTGAGTCTTGCTCTGAAAGTAGGAAAATCACACATTTGTCTATTTACTGTGTATTTTTCTATCTTCTTTAGGCAGTTCTACAATGTCTCTCATACTTCAGGCTACTCCTCAGTATGAATTCCTAGCTGTGGAGGGGTTGCAATATTGCCCGTGAGCGGCACTGAGCATGTCGCTGAGAATTCAACATGAAACTCTACATTCAAAGGAAAAGCTAGACAGCATATTCCCTGCCAGCAGTCTAGTGTCTTAACACACTCTGCAGTATGATGTAACCTAACCAAGTGCACACTGATCCTGTGACTCTGGTATACACACACTGCACTAAACTTCTTTCCCTTTCTTTTGACCTTACTGAATGAATGATGTGTGGAATATCTTGCAGTGACATTCTCATATATTTAGTGATAATGTATGAATAACAGTTGTACTATGTTTGTACTCCTGCATACTGCTGGAAATTAGCAATAAAGTTACTTCTACTAATTTCTTACAATCAAAATTGCACCTTCTTGAAGTGTTTTGGTTATGTTCCTGCCCGTTCTGATCAGGTTTGAAACCTGCTATTTTTCTTCTTTGCAGATTCTGATATGGGGTGTGATATATCACTCTCCTAGCTAGTCACTTTTCATTTATGCTTTATGTCCTCACACTAAGCCAATGTGCTGTGCTGAGGTGTCACGTTAGGATGTATTATCATACGTGTAACCAAATATGACATAACACAATGTTATGGGGCAGCTAGAATTACTACCATTTCCAGACCAGGAAATGGTTGTCACTGTGAATATACATTAATGCAGGGTGCTTTTGACCTGCAATAAATAATACAATACAATACAATACAATACAATACAATACAATACAATACAATACACCAGGTTGGAAGAGACCTTCAAGATCATCACGTGCAACCCATCAAACAACTAGATCATGTCACCAAGCACCCCATCAAGTCTCCTCCTGAACACCTCCAATGACGGTGACTCTCCCACCTCCCAGGGCAGCCCATTCCAATGGGGAATCACTCTCTCTGTATAGAACTTCCTCCTAATGTTCAGGCTAAACCTGCCCTGGTGTAGCTTGAGACTGTGTCCTCTTGTTCTGGTACTGGCTGCCTGGGAGAAGAGACCAACCTCTGCCTGGCTACAACCTCCTTCAGGTAGATGTAGAGAGCAATAAGGTCACCCCTCAGTCTCCTCTTCTCCAGGCTAAGCAACCCCAGATCCCTCAGCCTCTCTTCATAGGGCTTGTGTTCCAATCCCCTCACCAACCTTGTTGCCCTTCTCTGGACACGTTCCAGCAAGTCAACATCCTTCCTAAACTGAGGGGCCCAGAACTGGACACAGGACTCAAGGTGTGGCCTAACCAGTGCAGTGTACAGGGGCACAATGACCTCCCTGCTCCTGCTGGCCACACTGTTCCTGATGCAGGCCAGGATGCCATTGGCCCTCTTGGCCACCTGTGCACACTGCAGGCTCATGTTCAGCCTCCCATCAACCAGCACCCCCAGGTCCCTCTCTGCCTGGCTGCTCTCCAGCCACTCTGACCCCAGCCTGTAGCACTGCATGGGGTTGCTGTGGCCAATGTGCAGAACCCGGCACTTGGATGTGTTAAATCTCATGCCATTGGACTCTGCCCATCTGTCCAGCCTGTCGAGGTCCCTCTTCTGCAAAGCCTCTCTACCCTCCAGCAGATCAACTCCTGCCCCCAGCTTGGTGTCGTCCGCAAATTTACTGATGATGGACTCAATGCCCTCATCCAGATCATCAATAAAGATGTTGAAGAGCATGGGGCCCAGCACTGATCCCTGGGGCACACCACTAATGACAGGCCGCCAGCTGGATGTGGCACCATTCACCACCACTCTCTGGGCTCGGCCCTCCAGCCAGTTCCTAACCCAACGCATTGTGCTCCTGTCCAAGCCATGGGCTGCCAGCTTGGCCAGGAGTTTGCTGTGGGGACGGCGTCAAAGGCCTTGCTGAGGTCTAGGTAGACCACATCCACAGCCTTCCCCACATCCACCAGGCGGGTCACCTGATCATAGAAGGAGATCAGGTTGGTGAGGCAGGACCTGCCCTTCCTAAATCCATGCTGGCTAGGCCTGAGCCCCTGGCCATCCTGTAAGTGCTGTCCTATTTTTATTCCTCTCTTAGATAAGAAAAAAAGAAGCCAAAGAAAAGTGGAGTCAGATAAATATCATCCTTAGATTATTGTGCTTGTCCCTATTATTCCATATAATACTGCTTTTTCTACACTTCATATCCATCAGAATCCTCTGCCTTGGAAGGAACTGAACCAAAATTATATGACTGCTGTTCTGCAAATTTCTCAAGTGTAAATAGTTATAATTAAGCACAAAGAAGGAGGAACTGATCCAGAAGTCTCAACCCAGAAGACTTCAGCCATAACCCACTGAAGATATCCTGTGGAATTTTAAGGAGGTTATATGGGAGAGACTTTTTTTTGCCTAAACAATGTGTCTGTCTCAATCCTTTCTATTTTCAGAGGAAAGAGGCACATGCTTATGGTGTTTATCACACAACCCTTGAAAGTGTCTCCTTTTCTTCTGCTTAGCATAACGAAAAACTAGATGATCTGCTCAGAATATGTGCCACAGATTCAATTGGTCAGGGAAAGACTTGATGAGGCCCTGGGCAGCGTGGTCTAGTTGGGGATGTCCCTGCTGACTGCTGGGAGGTTGGACTAGATGACCTTCGGAAGTCCCTTCCAGCCTGGACCATTCTATGCTTATATGATTCTATATTTTCAGCTGCATTAGTATGAAGATTGTACTTTGTGTCTTTATGCCTCAATGACCCCTCTTGAAAATGAGTCTAATATAGTTAATCTCGACTGCAAAGTGGTGTCGTCAGAGCATAACTGAGGCATTCTAAAGTTCAAAGGTAATGAAACAATTATCTGTAACAGATAAGCAATAAGCATGTTAATATAAAAATCCCAGGAGTGCTGAGATGCTTTCTAGATGAATTAGGAGTTCTAAGAAAACAGATTTTCTTAGTCAGAAGGAGAAATATGAATGTAAGTTCTTTGTCATTCTGCTCAACAATAAGATTGTTAGGGGATTAACTGAAACAATTAAATCCGGTTTCTTTGTGTTTTAACAAATTTAGCAGGAATACTTTTCACTGTGTGGACCCAGAAAGTACTCTGACACAAACATTTATTTGCCATTCATCTGGCACAGACATGAAAAAGGCCACAATCTGGTCTTTCTGAGTACGCACACAAAATAATCTTTCTTCCTACCACCAAAATTCTTAAATTCACAACTTTGTATGTGATGCAAGTAACAACATCCTCCCTGCTGAGTATCAGCATGTTCATTTGAACCCCCTATGCCAAGTAGTTAAATGACACATTAGCAGGTACTGTCAATCGGGTGAACACTCATGTTTCTACTGTACTTTGTAGGGGTAAAACACCATAGAGAATAGGTTGAGAGCATTCTTATAGTTCTCGTCTTGTGCAGAACCATATGGATCAAACAGCATGAATGTGTCTTTCTAAGACAGACCTGGAAAGCACATACTACCATACTACTGTTATCTGTGCGCAACCTATACTGTGTATAAATTATGGAAAAGATACTGTCCTGGGTTAACACAGGACAAACACAGTGATACAATGCACAATTACCTAAGCCTGTTTGCAGAAAAGCTCAGCAAAACATGCAGAAGCAGCAGCAGAAGCCAATGACCTCCCCAGTTTGCAGCCCCAAAAAGGGAAACTGGAAACAGCAACTGGAACAGGAAGCCTCTGGTGTTATGATCTGATCTTCAAGCCCCTGGTGTTACAATCTGATCTTCAGGCCCTGTGATGCTTTCTTCCAGCCAGCACTTTCATGGTATTCGACTCAACCCAGCACAGATACTTTTATTTTAAAGTGCTTATAAAAACAGTAAGTCCCCCTAAGAAATTGTGTTCTCTGAACCACAAGAAAAGGAATAAAAGCATTTATAGGATTTGCCATGCTTTCCAAGAAAGCAGAATTATTTCATGCCTGTCTGATGAAAACTCTGCCATAAAATAATCTTTCTCAGTTTGTCAGCACATTTATTTGAATAATGGAAACATTAGGTTGGAGTGTAATTTATTGTCTGAGATACGCTTAAATGCATAATGTAATGACTTTTGTGTTTTAACACAAACATATGTATACATGCTAAAAGGAGGCCTCACTGGGATAGTTTGATAACACTATTTTATACCTTTCTAAGACAAAACTATTAAGAACCATCTTGAGGTAAGTTTCTGCTCTTGTAACACTGGAAGTAAAAGTCAGACTTATTCCTGTCTGGGACTGTGTCAGATTCTTCCAAAAGTTCCACTTTGAAACCTCTAGACAAATAAACTCCTAACTGAAAAGCTTGGCATTATTCAAGGAGACACTTAGGACATTCTTACTCAGAATGTTAAAGCATCTGTCAGGAAAGTCACTGTCATTTGCAACCTGATGTAATCATTTCTGACAACAGATGTGTGCCAACTACAAAACCTCAACATCTTTAATACACTGATCAAATTTCATTAACAAAGCATGAATACTAACAAGATTATAAAATATAGAGCAGTTTAGGCTTAACCTATAAATAAAAGTGTGATTACTCTTAACAGGGAAAGGTCAGGTTAATTGGAAGTAAAAGTTACGTTGCGACTCATCAGTGTATTTAAATTTTAATCACCATGAATACATGATACCAACTGTTTATTAACAGTCCATGATTGTGAAGTACTTATGATAGATGGTACAACTCAAATAGTAAAAAAAATTCCATGTTTTAAAGGCTATCTGAATAAATTTGATTTTCTGTTTCTGAAGATGAACTCAAACTGAAATTTAAAATGTAGGACAAAAAGAGCTTTTCTATAGGCCTTATCAAATGTTTCTTAAAGACATATAATCTCAGACAGGCAAAACTGAGATTTTCTTCTACACTGTTTTCTACACTGATTGAATAATAATAAATGTAAAAATGTTTATTCTTTACCTATATATAATACATTTAGCTCTATTTTGTTATATCAAACCTTCATTTCTTCAAGCATTAACATGACTGGCAAACTGTTCAATTAAAAAAACAAAATGAAAAATAATGGCATGTCTCATTTTGATTCCTAAAATTACAACACTATGGATTTTTAATATTTTTTTCCTGTAGACATTTGATATAGAGTCAGAGTAAAGTATTTATTAATGTCACCACTGATTTATAAAATCTAGTATACTGTAGTTCTAGGCAAAAGTCTATGAAAAGTCTCACATTACATACATCCTTTTTTCCCTCCAAGTGTTTGTTTTTTACATGCTTAAGAATAGAATTCTTTTTCAGAAGAGAACCAGAGTATTTCACTCAGTCATTACAATATACAATTATAAAGTTATTCCCTATACTTTTATAACAGTTTTATTATGTATGCTTCTATAGTATCATAGTATCAGTCAGGGTTGGAAGGGACCACAAGGATCATCTAGTTCCAACCCCCTGTCATGGGCAGGGACACCCTGCACTAGATCAGGCTGGCCAAAACCTCATCCAGCCTGGTCTTAAACACCTCCAGGGATGGGGCCTCAACCACCTCCAGGGCTTCACCACTCTCATGGTGAAGAACCTCCTCCTCACGTCCAGCCTGAATCTCCCCACCTCCACCTTCATTCCATTCCCCCTAGTCCTATCACTACCTGAGATCCTAAGAAGTCCCTCCCCAGCCTTCTTGTAGGCCCCCTTCAGATACTGGAAGGCCACAATGAGGTCACCTTGGAGCCTTCTCTTCTCCAGACTGAACAGCCCCAACTCCTTCAGTCTGTCCACATAGGAGAGGTGCTCCAGGCCTCTGATCATCCTTGTGGCCCTTCTCTGGACACATTCCAGTACCTCCATATTCCTCTTGTAATAGGGGCTCCAGAACTGGACGCAGTACTCCAGGTGGGGTCTCACCAGTGCTAAGTAAAGGGGGAGAATCACCTCCCTTGACCTGCTGGCCACACTGCTCTTGCTGCAGCCCAGGATCTGATTGGCTTTCCAGGCTGCAAGCGCACATTGAGACCTCATGTTGAGCTTCTTGTCTTCCAGCACGCCCAAGTCTCTCTCCTCAGGGCTGCTCTCCAGCCAGTCACTGCCCAGCCTGTACTTGTGCCTGGGATTGCCTCGACCCAGATGCAGGACCCTGCACTTGGTCTTGTTGAAGCTCATGAGGTTGGCTTGTGCCCACATCTCCAGCCTGTCAAGGTCCCTCTAGATGGCATCCCTTCCCTCCAGAAAGTATATTTCTACACTTTTCAACTTAATTGTCAAGTACAATATATACAATCACAGTTTTCATTATAAACTGCTTTAACTATGAACACTGTAATAAATGCTGTAGTTTGATGATAGCTTTTGTGTGAACTTCTCTGATGTTCTCAAAGTTATATCAACCAGTTATGCCACAAGCATGATCTGTACTTGAATAACTGCATGAATATATCCACCAAAACGCTGTCTGTAAAATCCTAACTCTCTTATGGGTATACAATAATGACTTTGTGAGAAGAGGTGCATGTATAGCACACACAATAGGCCAAAACTTAAAATACCTTCTGTGTCGTTTTTAACATTGCCATATAGGAACTGCATCAGAAAGTGTCAAGTACAAATTGTGGGAATCTGTCAGGCTCTCTGGAGTATCTTAATGGTTTCTAATGATAATAAGCAGAGTGCGCCTCCTTAAAACCTTATGTAAGGCGTGTTTGGTTCCCTTTGCTTCATGTTACTGTTCCTCAAAATCTTTTTAAACTAAAGCCTGAAGCAGTAATACACAAACCCTATACTCGTGAAGGAATCAATGTTTTTGAATGTATACGTAGTCAGTAAGGCATCTTATTTGTGCTGCATGAGTTGTGTGAATAAATGACAAATTGTGACCAGTTTAGGCTGTGCCTTTAAGAAAGGGACACTTTCTGAACACTCTGGCCGAATATTTTGGTATATAAATGAAAACAAGAGATATGCTAATCCAATTTCATTGGTGGAACCCGGCTGTAGGTTCTTGTTTAGTCTTTCAGTTGGGGGGGGGCAGTCAGTCTTCTTCTTCCCCCTGTACTGTGAGCTGGCTTGTTTCTCTCTACGATTCTTGCTAACCAGATAAGAGAAAACTAACTTTTGCATCCGCTTTGAGCTTTAACAAGTTTTCACCCTTTTAATTACCTTCCTTTCTCTCTCTCTCTAACCCTTTTGGGAAAAAGGGGAGGTAGGGAGGGAGAAGGGAGGGAAAGGCCGAACCCCCTGGCCGCAGGGTGGGGTTGGGGAAAGGTTTCCTGTATTGCATACATTGCTGTATACTTCTGTATATATTGTAAATATTGTATATTTTTGTACATATTCATTGCATTCCATATCTGCTTGTAAAATACAGCTTTCATCTGCTTCTCCGGCTGAGTTAGCTGTGGAATTCTTTTGTGTGTGTGGGGGAACCTTCCTGCTCCACCACACAAATGTATCTGTTCAGCTGTGAATGCATAACTTCAAAAGTTTACATCAGTCATTCTTCAGCAAAAGTGCTGATTTCTTACAATTTCCTAGTCTGTAAATTGAAAGAAACACAAGTTGCAACAAATATGAAGAATGATGACAGCTGCAAAAACCTGGTCTGTATCAGGATTGCCTCTGGAAGACTTCCATTCAAACATAAAGTATTTTATTACTGTTTTGATGTAATTAATTGAGAGAAGTGTTTTTCTTAATTCTGCATTAATCTTTCTGAATAATACAGTGATTAATTTGTTCCTGAGAAATATGAGTCAAAACTGATAATTTAACTCTCCTGGATTTTGTGACACTGCAGAACATGACTACTAAAATCTTTAAATAAAGCCATTGCAAAGCAATACAGTATAAGAACAAAACACTACGGTGTAAGAATAAGCAATTACTTTTGAGGATACCAGGTATGTGGGTCAACAATGGAGTCTTATGTGACCAGCTCTGTCTGACTGTAATGCAACAAAATACAGCATTTGGGATAAGTCCGCCCCAAGCTTGATTACTAGATACAACAGCTACCTGAAAATTTCATGTCTCAAAGATCTGCTTTGTCCACCTGTTTTTCATATTATGTTGTTTAGTGACAAAATAAACTGACATTAAAGGAATTAATTAGTGTTGAAGTGATTTTGTAGGTTTGTCTCCTTTGTCTATTCAGTTTAGCCTTGAATATTGAATACTAGTATCTACAAGGGTAATTCCAAGGTCAGTGTGCAATGTGGTCTGTAAGTGAAGCTGTCAACTTAATATTTGTCTTCAGAAAGAAAAAGGTGTCAGATATCAGTATCAAACAAAACACTTTTTTTTTTTTTTTTTCCCCAAGAGAAATGAAAACATAATCCTTTATATCTGATGAATCTGAAATCTTAGCCTGATTTTTAATCCTCCTGTTTTTCTACAGTTATCCTTACAATTTGATTTCCTGTTTACAAACTCACTTTTGATTTCAGGCCACATAACCACCATTTTCATTCTGATCAAATGAAAATCCTGTCTTGTATATGCACTGAATGGCACTCATCTTTTCTTACAGACAGGACTCATAATAATCTTTAGTCTCTATTTACAGCTTCTTCTACTTCAACTCTATTCTGACCTTTGTACTCTTATCCTTAGCATAACATTCATAGGAATATCATGTTTCTAAACATTTTTTCATTGTTATAGGCAGGAATCAGCATGTTGTCTTCATCTAAGAATTCTTCATGTATGACTTAGATTTCCTTCATGATATTTTTTCTTCTGTTTTCTGCTATTATTTTAAAATGTGATGTAATACTTTGTCTGAGATATGTAATAGTTGTACTGATTTCCTAAAATTGTGTAGACCTTAAACAGGTCTTCATTGTTGTTGTATTTTTGACTGAGTACACTAAATCTATCATCCTCTGTTTATGGGAAGTGCATGTTTAGAGTAGTTTACCTCCCCTTCACTAGAAATCAAAAACTGAAGGAAACGTCTAAATTTCCTAAATATATTTGGGTTTCTTTTAATATCTTTCTTTCTTCTTTAATCAAAGTTCTAAGGTAAGAGCATTTTGTTGAAAGGAAAGAGTTCAGTGACTTCTTATGTTAAATCCAGGCCTTTTACTCTCACTGAAATGTTTTGAATATCATATGTACCATCCAAACTGCATGCAGAAGTTCTTAACTCTTTTTATCACAGGGAGTCTCAGTTGACTCTCTGTAGAGTTTAAAATCATCCAGACAGAAGTACCTCCAAAAAACAGTGTACAGAGTGAAGCTGAGTCCCTTTTTTTTTTTTTTTTCTTCAGAAGGTTACTAATATTGAGTTACAAATGATTAAAAGCAACACGAAAAGAGCTCTCTTGGAAAAATCCTTTATAGTTTAAAACAGTACCCTGGCTCAAAAATAATGGTATCAGAATAATGAGATCTCTCCCACACATAGTCACTAAGGTATTCATAACATAATTTGTCTCACACTTCCTTCTTGTTCCTAATATCCTCTATATCAATAATTTCATTTCTCTTGTTCAAAACATCAAATATCTATGCATTGCTGATCATAGACTTCATCAGACTGAAGTAAGCTCCAGTCTTGGCACACTTGTAGCAGGTTGGCAAATTAATAAAAAGTTGAGTGTGTGTCCAACCTTCTGTTCTTCTTTGCATATGGTGCAGTAAGTTCTCCTTGTAAAACTGACAGAAAAAGTTTTGCTAGACACTAGCAAATTATTGCTGTTATCTCTTAAACATTCCTTCCCCCCAAATTTTATGTTAAGGGTTACGTTTTACTTTCTACATTCATAAAATCCCATATCCAGGTGTACATATAGAACAAAAATTATTCTTAATGAAACTTTTAAAAAGAATTAAGTTAATGCAATGCTAATAGCTAAAATTTAGTTGAACATATTGGCGGAATATTTTTACCTTGCCTCCAGAGGTCCTTTCCAACCCCAACCATGCTGTGAATGAAACACTGTAATATCTAAGTAAAATAACTTTCCCTTCATTTGTTGCCTGAATTTCACAGCCAGTACATAAACAGTTATATAATTATAAGAAGCAGTGTTTCAAAGTATAAAATGAAATTGTTATAGACAGTAAATCAGTTTTTCCTTCTACCAGCCATATATTATTTTATCCCATAATCAAAGCTGCAGTGTTAAACAAATTTGTACTAGCCATAGAGAGGACCATAATATTGCAGCACTATTTTTGTCTTTGTGTTGTGTCCATATTAATTATTCATAGACATTGGATCTTTAACACATTAGATATTTTTGAAATGGCCTATGTAACCACAAACAATTTGTTATTAAGGGTTGTTTTGTTTGTTGCTGCTTGTTTGTTTGGTTTGGTTTTTACTTTCTTCTAAACCTTACAATCTGGTCTGCTTAGTTTTGTTTTGATTCCTTTACTGAAAAATTCAATTTTGCTATGTAATTCAAAATAGTCACATTGTCATTATTGCCTCTTTTTTTTTCCCCCAGATGGATATTTTGTACAATATTATTTTGCATTTCAAATATATCATTATGATCATTAGGTACCTTGGTGATGATCGTGTTGTGTATCTGAAATCGTGTGCATTTTGCTGAAATATTGATGTAGATTATAATCTGCCAGGAACATTACATTTATCAAACCTTAACTGGAAGAAAATACCAATAACAAACATTATAAGAATAGTAACAAGAAGTAATTAAAAAGAATTTTCAAAAATAGTAATAATGAAAAAAAATCTTTGAAGTTTCTGTTTTGCATGCATTTTTGTCCCCAGGATAAGTTGTTAATTAAAAGGTGTAATCCCATTTTGCAATAGAAATCTGCATCTTTGGGTTATCTTAATGTTTCTTTAACACACAATACAATACAATACAATACACCAGGTTGGAAGAGACCTTCAAGATCATCACGTCCAACCCATCAACCAATCCAACCCACCCAAACAACTAAACCATGCAGCCAAGCACCCCATCAAGTCTCCTCCTGAACACCTCCAATGAAGGTGACTCCCCCACCTCCACGGGCAGCCGATTCCAACGGGCAATCACTCTCTCTGTGTAGAACTTTTTCCTAACATCCAGCCTAAACCTGCCCTGGCACAGCCTGAGACTGTGTCCTCTTGTTCTGGTACTGGCTGCCTGGGAGAAGAGACCAACCTCTGCCTGGCTACAACCTCCCTTCAGGTAGTTGTAGAGAGCAATAAGGTCACCCCTCAGTCTCCTCTTCTCCAGGCTGAGCAACCCCAGCTCGTAGGGTTTGTGTTCCAAACCCCACACCCAAACAAGAAAAATTCACTGCAAAGATGAAGGCACAAATGCATTGATCACAGCGAAAAAGTGCTGAGATTTTCTGCAGAGGTCACAGGGAATGATAACACAAAAAGTTAAGTACAATGCTAAAGCGGTGTTATAGATCTTTGGTTAGGGACTGTGGGAAAGGCAGCTAACACATGCATTTATATTTCAAAGGAAAAGCACTAAGCCATTCTCTGGTCTCAGACAGAGTTCAGACCTCTGATCTCTGTTTCAAAGTGGAATTGAAATAATCATGTGGTTAAGAATGAGGGAAGAATTTCAGGCACATCCTTCTCTGTATAATTTCTTTTTGGATTGGCTGCTCAATGTATGTTTTAAAGTGACTTCTGAACTGCTGAACTCTTTTTTCTCAACAGGAAGACTAGGGACATAGCTTTCTGCTTGGCATTCTACTTCAGGTCAAAAATAGTTGAAACATACCAAAATATGCATAATCTTTGCTATCATAACATTTATTTTTTAGTATCATAAATATTTTCTCAGATGTCAGTTGCTATTTAAAGAATTCATGAACTGAACCTCTTAGAGACATCCCCTCCATTTCTTTAATGGCCATGTAATGACCTCCATATTCATATCAGGTAGCAGTTATTTTCATGACAAGTCTCCATGCCATTTAACTCCTTAGGGCCTTGCCACTGAAACAAGGACAATAACGAAGACCTAGATTCTCAACCAGACCTCTGGTTAGCTGCATCTAAAGGAGTTATCACATGGCATACTTCTATATTACAGACATTTTGTTCTCAAGATAGTTTAGACTTTGCAGTACTGACTTGGATAAAATTTTAAAAAACCCACAATAGATGAAGATAGTCAGTAAGAAATAATTATGAACAGGAAAGCATTGTGAAAACCTATGCCCTTTTAGTGTAACTGGTATGAGATCTGTTGCATGAGCTGATGGAACCACTGAACAGAGCTCCTGCCTGATTTCATCTGATTGTACATTCAGATGGGTGGGTAGGTCAAGTGTGTGTGCCCCATCCTAAATCTCCAAGTTTTGTGTCCCTGTTCTGGAAGACTCTCTGGTGTTACGTTCAACCAGTTTTATCAATTTCTTAAATAACTTACAAAGGTTCTGCGTCATTTTTTAAAAACTCTTATCTCTTGCCCACTGACAACATGCCTAACTTTTTAATTCTTCCTGTAAATTAGGTCTTAGATGAGCTGCTTGTACCTAACCCATTAGCAGCCAGGAGGGTGGCACACCTTATCAATTTCCTACCAAATGTTTAAGAATAATTAATATTATAGAAATGGCAACATCAGAACTGGCAATCTCTCAGCTTTGTACTTTTCTCAGGCACAGAGTGTTGCAGCTGTTTCTGCCAACCTGAGGGGAGATTCTATATTGTCCTGGCATTTTTTCCTTTGTTTACACAAAAATTGTTTTATTACTGTTTTATTATCCTTGTCTTGCAACATTTCTTCATCACATCTTACTGAATATATAAATTAATGCTGACTATTAGTTTATCCTGAATAGCTCAGCAGCTTGTATACAATTAAACTATAATGCTATTCCTTCAGAAACCTATGCTAGGGGGAACCGTGGTCTGCTAATAAGCACTGAGAGACCATTTGTAAGCCTCCCAAGAAACTCAGGGCACTCTGCTGTTTAAACTTACTTGCAAGTATAATGTTTGTAAAGGTTTATGACTGCTCTATGTATTGGGGCAAATTAAACCTTAAAGTAAATATTTTTAAATCACTGTAATTACTCTAGGGATGCATGTAGTTTATTGTGCATTATTTAGGTGATTCCCCACTTAAATGAAAACTTTTACTGAAATTCATTTAAATTCCGTTGAATTCACAGCATAAATATGCAAAGTGTAAAGGAATGAGGGCTTTTATCCCTCTTTTTCTCCTTAGCACATGGTTCAGTATGCAGATCTCTGATAGAGTTGATAACATATTTATATTGTTATTTGTATTTTTGGGTTTATATAACATTTTAAAAATGGGGAAAGTTCTTGAGAATATTTTTAAAATATATATTTATTATCAATGGGAAAGAAGATCCTTTTGTAAAAGCATCCTTGAAGGAATTCACTTTCAGATCCAGGTTGCACTTTAATTAAGGGAAAATGGATAGCGGGGCATCCACTGAAACATAAGAGAGGCAAGCCAATTTTCCCTGCCATATTCTCAGATACAGTCTTCTTCAGTAAGTAGCTCTTGAGAATGTATCTCTTTCATTCTCACTAACTCAAACTTTTACTTACAAAAGTCTTGAATTGCTTTCAGGCTACAAAGAGACCTTATAACCAAATAGCTAGGTCCCCCCTGAAAAAATAAAGTTCAACTTCTTTCTCATCCTACTACAGCACTACCATTTTGCACTCTTGGATCTATTCAATCCATCTACCCACGTGTGAAAGACCCCTGCACAAAGTAATGCTTTGAGTGGGAATTGCTTGACTTGATCCTTAAAGTGAACACCATAAACATCATCAAAATATCCACAAAAGGCTCTGTTCCTTTTTCTAAATAAGAAACATCTAGTGCTATTAGAGGGTTCCCAGTGACTGGAAACTTCTACAAAGTGTCATAGAAAATATAAAACAATTATTTATTTGCTTTTACGGACAATGTAAGGTATAAAATGTAAGAACCTATTAGCCTAAATGTTAGTCTGTTCATCACTTCTACTAAGGCACCTGAAGTGTCCTTGTTGTCATGGAAGCTATCAGTCAGGGGAGCTGTTACTGCTCCCTGTGCTAGATCTGCAGTGTTGCTGAGGTGCCATTTTCCATCATCTCTCTTAACAGCGCTGGGCTGGCACAATGATATCCAGCTAGGCTGAATATACTCCCTATTTCTTTTCTTTTTTTTTTTTTTTTTTTTTCCCAGGATTTTATCCTTCCATATATTACATTAGATTTACATAGTTTGTTTCCAAATAAATTATATTAAGGTATCAGGAATGCTTTTATTGCACTAAAACATTGGGAATTTTGTTAGATTGACTGGTTGAATAAACAAGGAGTTTCTTGATGAACTGAATCATAAAAAGGGAGCATACAAAAGGCAGAATCAGGAACAAATACAGAAAGGGAAGGAGCATGAGAGTATTGTTTAGATATTTAGGGACAAAAGCACTTCAACGTTACACCGGAGCTGAGATTATTGAAGGAGTGGAAGGGCAAAATGAAGATATTCTACAGGTATGATAGCTGGAAAAAGTAGTTCAGGAAAAGGAGAAAACCCAATGAAGAACAACAGGGGAAAGGTAGAAATAGTTGTCCTCTTTTTTTGTCTTGGTTTTCACAAGCAAGTTTTGCTCTCTAATTATAGTAGAAAATTGAATATTCTTTATTGGCTGAGCTCCCACTTACCAACTAAAGAGGTGTCTAGACAGACTTTCTGGACAGACAGGGGACTGGTACTCCTAACCAGCAGTCAGAGAAAGGCCAAGAGTGTAGACTTTCCTCAAACATGTACTTATGAGGAAAGAGCTAATAAAATCTTGGTTATGGGAGATTCTAGAAGCTGTAAAAAATAATTCAAGGCTCATGTTTCAGTAAAAGCATAAACCAGGAGTAAAAATAAAATCAAATAAGGGACCAGGCTGGATGAAGCTCTGGCTGGCCTGATCTAGTGTAGGGTGTTCCTGCCCATGGCAGGAGGGTTGGAACTAGGTGATCCTTGTGGTCCCTTCCAACCCTGACTGATACTATGAATGAGTTCCACAGAAACATCTAGGTAGCTATGAGGAAGGATGAGAGAAAAACTGTGGAAAAAACCAGAAAACTCACTCCACAAAAAAACCTCCTCATAACTAATAATAAACCACAGGGAAACTGCTTAACACCATCAGGAAAAGAATATCCAAAATCACCCAGCATGGCATCACCTACTGAAAACCAGGGGGATAAAAAACAGAAAAAGCTGCTGAAAATCACAGTAAAAACCTCTCCTGCCACCAAAAATCTTTGGCTATTTTGCATAGATTAAAACAATTGCTGTTTTGTTGGTTTTGTTTTGTTTTGGTTTGGTTTGTTTTATTTTGGTTTGGATTGTTGGTTGGTTGGTTGTTTTTCTGGGTTTTGTTTGGGTTTTTTTTCCCTTTACAATATTTCAAGGTATTTCTTGCACCAGACTAGCCCCTATAACACTTCATTGTAAAGATGAACTGATATTACCTTTGTTCAGTGCTTCAAAGAGTGTCTTATTTTTTCATTATATACAGAGTTTCTTTGTATAGTTGGCATTTTATTGTTGTACCAAGCACTTACTCTTCTCACTTTATCTGTGGTAAATAATTGTTCAAGGCTGCTATTGACCTTCTGACATTAGTAATGCTTCCTTCAAAATACTAAATCTGCTTCTGAATTCCATCTCAGTCATTCCAGTCTAACTGTCTATAAGAGTAGTGCTGACACTGCAAACTGTCATCTTACACCACTGGTCAACACTGAGCAAAGAATCATAGCGGGGTTTGCACAAACACGAACAACATAAGCCGCAGTGTCAATGAGGTGAGGGTAAGTCATGAAGGAAAGCTTATCCCTGGGGCTTCCTTATGTTGCACATTATAGGGCTGCTTTGCCTCTTCAAACAAAGCCTGTGATGTATCTTAGGTTAAACTTTGGGTCAGCTGTTTCATTAAAGATCTGCAACTTTATCTACAGCGGTGTTGGAAATAGATTTGAAGTTGAAAGACTCAATGATTCAGCAGTAATATATAAGTAAAACTTACACTTAAGCCTCACTTTTCATATATACCCATTTATGTATATATATATATATATAGACATGTATATGTATGTATTTGTAGATGGATATAAAAATATGTATATTCATATATATATATATACGTACAGATGTGCAACAGTAGGAACAGCTCAGGTGATATCTGGGCAGATAATTGTGTTTATAGCCTTAGTCATTGAGAGTCTATTTATTGTATGCATAATTCTTACTCATGACTTGAAAAATAACACAATATGATCTTATAAATCTAACTGTCCCATTAGCATGCTGATATATTAAGAAAACAATAGCTGTCCCTTACACATCAGAATTTTCTGAAAAAGGTGTTTTTTGGATAATTTGCATTCACCTTTCACAACCTTTACTGGAAAACTTGCTTTGTTTTTGTTTGGATTTATAGTTGCTTGTGCTAGATTTTTCTCTCATGTAGCATAGCATATTAGACTGTTTGACTGAATTGTTCATGAAAAATATTGAGTCAGGGAATCTGATGGGAAACACAGTGGTAATTTAATATAAAGAACAAATGAAAAGCAATTTAACAAGAAAAAGCTAAAATATGTATTGAAGTCTTTCCTCTCTTTTTCTGTAGCTGAAAAAATATTGCTAAGAATAAGAATTTTCTTCCCCTTTATATACTTTAAAATTGCTTGAAATCAATGAGAAATGTATGTACTGTTCAGATATGTTATAAGTAGGATGATCTGGTTTTTAAACATCTGTACTTCAGATGTCTTTTACGCAGCATTGTGGTAATTTCATGTTTTCTCTGCTCTATTTAGCAGTATTTTTAGTTGAGTATAAGTGCTGACTGCTACATGCTCTGTATATTCTGTGGGTTGGATGCACTATCTGTTGGCTTGAAAGCTGGAGTGGAAAGTAACAAGTCATCTGTCTTTCTCCTTTTCTAAATGAGAACATCTTATTTATGTGCATTTGTACAGAATAAAAGGGAAAACCGAGAATTGGGACATAGAGTGCATGCCACTCATTTAATTCTTTGCCATTGTTTTCCTACCAGTTAGCTAGGATAAGTGGATGAAGAATAATTATGGTCCTATGTGTGCTAATACTCAGTTTAAGGAAGCATAAAGTGAAACAACCTGGACAGCTGTATAGGAACTGAAAGTCACCATCCCTGTAGGTGTTCAAGAGGGGATTGGACGTGGCACTTGGTGCCATGGTTTAGTCATGAGGTCTGTGGTGACGGGTTGGACTTGATGATCTTTGAGGTCTCTTCCAACCTTGGTGATTCTGTGGTTCTGTGATTAGGCTTTGTACTGAGAAAGATTGGCCCCTTCTTGCAAATTTGTTCTGAAAATGGAGAGAATAGGCAGTGATACATATAATGAAGCAATATGGTCCTAAAGCTATAGCTCTTTAAAAAATTGAATGTATTTCTGTTTATGTATCACAAACAACTTAAATAATTTAATTTCCTTACCAGACCGTCAACTGTTCTGGTAATTAACCTCATCCTTAACTGGGGTGAGCAAGATTATCCAGTGAAGTTTTAACACTCCCTTTGCTACTCGTTTACACTAATTAAGAATATCCCCCAACAGCTTTGTAATTATATCCTCCAGAATTTCAGTGATCATTTTACATTCTGTATTTTTAGTAAAGAGAATGGAAATTACTTGCTTTAGGAATTTTGAAATAAAAAAAAAATATTTAACTTAATAAGTGTGCAGTTATAAAGGAAACCATTTAAAATATTTTCAGCAAGTAAGTACTATTTTAATATTTTTTTTGTGTGTGCTGCAAAATAGAATTGTTACCCCAAGGTCCAAATAAATTCAATACTATTCCTTCAATTATACTTCTCTGTTTTCAGATCATCTGCCAAACTTGATCCTACAGATCTATCCCCAAGTTCAGAGCCTGCTTCAAATTACCTGTATGCTCCATAAGGTCTGTTCCAGAAATAGTGATAATTAAGAAGTTTTACAGGTAAATGAAAGAGATACATTTATTGCTTCTTTGTTTATTTGTTTTGGGTTTGTTTCTTTGTTTTGTTGGGGTTTTTTGGTTGTTTGTTTTGTTTTTCTGATGCACAGAAAGAATGGAATGGAATGGAATGGAATGGAATGGAATGGAATGGAATGGAATGGAATAGACCAGGTTGGAAGAGATCTTCAAGATCATTGCGTCCAACCCACCATCCAACACCACCAAATCAACGAAACCATGCAACCAAGCAACTTATCAAGTCTCTTCCAGAACACCTCCTATGATGGTGACTCCACCACCTCCCTGGGCAGCACATTCCAATGGGCAGTCAGTGTCTCTGTGAAGAATTTCTTCCTAATATCCAATCTGAACCTCCCCTGGTGCAGTTTGAGACTGTGTCCTCTTGTCCTGGTGCTGGTTGCCTGAGAGAAGAGACCAGCCCCTACCTGGCTACAACCTCCCTTCAGGTAGTTGTAGAGAGCAATAATAAAAACAGTTCTCTAAACTCTAACATAGAAAATCTTGCAAGGGAGAGATGACCTGCTCTAGTGCAGACTTTTTGAAGAGTCTCAGAGAATCATGAGAAAATACATTGTATTGCTTACTTGCTTTGTATTATTTACTTTGCAAACTAAAACCATACTGCATTTTCATTTACTTAAAATGCATTTGTATATTCTTTACTTATAACTGGAATTTCCAGTTTTGCAGTGAAAAATGTAATTTATACTACTTCACTCATTTCTAAAGTATCTTCTGCCTCGGTCTGCACCCATGCAATGCAACCCACACAGATACGAAATTAAATCAATGTTCAAGAGAATTTTACAGATATAGAATAATTATATTTTGCAGATATATAGTCTGTTCACAGATATATAATTAAATAAGATTAAAATATTCACCAACAGTTTTTTGAAATTTCTCTTGCAGTTTTTGATGATTACTTTTGTCTATTTTATTTCTGAGGACATTAGAACAAATAGGAATAATAATGTGCATTATATGGTATTGTTTTTAATAGGAAAACCCTTTAAATTGATTTGAAATTTTCATTTTGAGATGAGTTTGGCAAACCTTTCTATTCTACTAGAAGTTTCCAATGAAAATATCAGTTTTGACAAGAGATCTTTCTAAGCAAAAAGTTTCCAGTAAGGTCTCTATAATTCTTTGCTGAAAAGCACGTATAAGCAGCTTATTAGAGTCTTTTTGCCAGTTTTGCTCTTTTAAGCAGCACAAAAAAGAAACTGCAGACTAAACAATACTAACTTTTTAATTCTTGCTTGTGAGACATTTTTCAATCCCTGCAAAGACATTTTCTTCCAGATAACATAAGTACAACTGGAAGATATAACTTCCACAGTATTGAGAGACTTTAATTGTATTAGCTGCTGACAGGAGGATAGTATTTTTAAGTAAAACAGAATCAACTCACTGATTGACACACCATACAGACAATGAAATAAATGTAAGAAAAACTCAAAGTAGAGAAAGCCATAAGAAAGTTAAGAGGATTTTGGTTTGTCTTGAATAATCATCAAACATTTCAGACAACTAGAAGGTTAAAAAGCAAGAATATAGATTTATTTTTTAAATCTCTTTGTTCTTTTAATTTAAACTATTGAATATATCCCTGAGACTCTCCCCCATGAGAAAGGGAACAGAAATATTTTAGTTTATGTCACTTTGTCTTACTTTGTCCTCAGAGGAGGTAGTGTGCTCTACATGGCCAATAGCTTGTAATCTTTTTTTCAGAAACAGGTTTAACTTTGGTTCTGAAGTATGCGCCTTGTGCTCATAAACATACAATACAATACAATACAATACAATACAATATGAAACTACTTAAAGTCAGAGGCTACCTTGAAATCATGCAGTTCAGGAATAATTTTGCTCTTCTTGTTGCTTTCTATTGTTTCAGCCTCTCAAACTTCAATTAGGAAAGATATGTGTAAAAGAAAGCAAAGCTACAATGTCATTATGATCACAATCTGTCACAAATAAAATGGTAGATGTCACCAAACTACTGAAAAATGCAAGAGTTTGAAGTTCTGACCTTAAGCAGTCAAAGGAGCAACATATTTTGTCATTTTTAATCAAGAAAATCTGCCTTCTTGAACTGGATGATTAAGAAGACTTCCCTCAGTCATTATTGTACAGTAATCCAAAGTCTATTACAGTCTGTCTGTGCTGTGTAAAATGCTGAAGTTGCATTTTCTGTGGGTGCATTCAGGACAATCAGATTAACAGGCTCAGCGGTGCAGCCTGCAGCATTTTAGGAATGGCAATACCTATGCTTTTTCTTAGTTTATCTTACTTTCTGTGAACATTTCAGCACACAGAGCAGGGCTGAATTCATACAAATGGATTTGTGCAAGCAATTTCACAGGCAACATAGAATTTTGTTAGGGGAACACTTTCATTTACTGAAGATAATATGATTTGTGTATCACCTTTGTCTATCTTTTGGCCTTGTTTAATATAACTGACAATATTGTACATTGACATAGTAAAATGCAATATGGAGCTTATATATATATTATATATATATATATGAACAAGAGCTTAACAGTTTGGTACAGAAAAATGATGTTGTACAGTACTGTGAAGAGATACTGACTCTGTCCACAAACATTGTATGGCTGAATGACTGCAGAAGCCCATGTCAAGTCATCAGATTTAATGTTGCTTTTCAACTTCCAGTTTTCAAGTCAACTAAAATAAACCCACAGATCAGTGGAAAAAAAAAGGGAAGAAAATAATCTTAAAACAGAGAATGTGCTTTCATTATTTTTGCAGTAACTAGCTGAACAGAAAATAGTTAGTAAAAGTTAACAGTTTGGGGATTTTTTTTTCTTTTCTTTAGTTTGCTTATTTGGTGGGATTTTTTAAATTTTATTTCTTTTTGGTTTTGGTTTGTATTTTTTGCACCAGTGCTGATGATTCCATGACCAAAAAAAAGGAGAATCTTTTAAACACAGTGTCTGTGGGACTCTGACCCTGAGAAATTCATGACACTTGCAATTTCAACACTATTCTGTTTAAATAACTCCTAATATTGCTTCTCCTTGTTTGGATAAGTCATTGTTCTACCAGTTCAGTTGCATTTGGGCAGGGTAAGAATGGCTAGAAACTGTAGAAAATGTCTATCCCATTCTCATAAATTAATATAAAAATTTTGGTAATTTACATTAGGTCACTGGAACCTTGCTGATCTTTTTTTGAAATTTAAGCAATTTCAAGAAAAATATTGGTTAAAACAAAGCAATATTATAGATCTTGCTTGTGTGACACTTCATGGTCATGAATGGAGAATGGAGATTAAAATGGCTTCCATACTGAGTCAGCCTTAAAATAAATGGAAGCATTTCAACAAATTGATTTGGGGTTGCCAATAATTCTCTGTAGTGCATTCTATTTTTGCATCTATGCATGTTTGAATAAGATCTTTTCCAGACAGTTTTTGTTCTGGCTTTATCCTCCCTGATCCTTCCACACACTGTATTGATTAGTGTGGCTTTTTCAGCCTCTCCTTTCATGGAATCAATAAGGTTGGAAAAGACCTCAAAGATCATCAAGTCCAACCTATCACCCAACACTTCATGACTAACTAAACCAAGGCTTCAAGTTCCACATCCAATCCTTTTTTGAACGCCGCCAGGGGCTGTGACTCCACCACCTCCCTGGGCAGCTCATTCCAATGGCAAATTACTCTTTCTGTGAAGAACTTTCTTCTCACCTCGAGCCTAAACTTCCCCTGGCACAGTTTGAGACTGTGTCTTCTTGTTCTGGTGCTGGTTGTCTGGGAGAAGAGACCAACCCCCACTTGGCTACAATCTCCCTTCAGGTAGTTGTAGAGAGCAGTAATGCCTCCCCTGAATCTCCTCTTCTCTAGGCTAAACAATCCCAGCTCCTTTAGCCTCTCCTCATAGGGCTTGTGCTTGAGACCTCTCAACAGCCTTGTTGTCCTTCTCCGGACATATTCAAGAGTCTCAGTATCCCTCTTAAATTGAGGGGACCAGAACTGGACACAGGACTCAAGGTGTGGCCTAACCAGTGCTGAGTACAGGGGCACAATGACTTCCTGCTCCTGCTGGCCACACTATTCCTGATAACAGGCCAAGATGCCATTGGCCTTCTTGGCCACCTGGGCACACTGCTGGCTTATGTTCAGCCAGCTGTCAGTCAGCACCCCCAGGTCCCTTTCTGCCTGGCTGCTCTCCAGCCACTCCACCCCAGCCTGTAGCATTGCATGGGGTTCTTGTGGCCAAAGTGTAGCACCCAGCACTTGGACTTGTTGGATGCCATCATGTTGGACTCTGTCCATCTGTCTAGCCAGTCAAGGTCCCTCTGGAGAGCCCTTCTACCCTCTAACAGATCAACACCTGCTCCCAACTTGGTGGTGTCTGCAAACTTACTAATGGACTCAACCCCTTCATCCAGATCATCAATAAAAATATTGAATAGGATTGGGCCCAGCACTGATCCCTGGGGGACACCACTAGTGACTGGCTGCCAGCTGGATGTGGCGCCATTCACCACCAATCTCTGGGCTTGTTCCTAACCCAGCGCAGAGTGCTGCTGTCCAAGCCATGGGCTGACAGCTTGGCCAGGAGTTTGCTGTGAGGAACGGTGTCAAAGGCCATGCCAAAGTCCAGATAGACTACATCCACAGCCTTCTCCACATCCACCAAATGGGTCACCTGATCATAGAAGGAGATCAGGTTGGTGAGGCAGGACCTGCCCTTCCTAAATCTATGTCCGCTAGGCCTGTTCCCTTGGCTGTCCTGCAGGTGTGCTGTGATTGCCCCCAAGATGCTGGTTTTGTGCAACTTGTTATCATTTTTGTTTCTTAAGAATCTGTATTTCCTTATTTACCAAGTTATTTTAAAGTATTTTCAGAAGATAGTGTTTTTTTTTTTTTTTTTTTTTTTTTGTATATTTTCTTGGTTCAGAGAGTCTAGCATTTGGCACAACTGGATGTAAAAGGAAAGGTATTTCACTTCTTAAGTTTCCAAACAAAAAACTCTATCATAGATTTCCCAGGGATTCTCTACCCCTGTAGTGTGGTGGGACCTCTAACTCCAACTCCATCATTGCAACACTGAGAAGTGATGAGTTCCCAGCAGAACACTGTAAGGTCTCTGGTATTCCACAATGCATGATGACAGATGTGGGAATCAAAGAAGAAATGTCAGTAATGTGGAAAGGGAGACATTTTAGTAATGATGTGGTTATGCTTGCCCTTGAAGGAGTTGCAGGGAAAAAAATTATATCTTTGGATATAATAATGTATGAACATTAACAGTAAACACACATATCGAGGGACTATTATTTTATTAACTTATTGATTCTTCTTCTTAGATAAGCTAATTATACTATTATTATTATTATACTTATACTGCTACACTATGTCATTTATCAGAGAATCTGTACACAGTATGATTTTTATATTTGTGTCTGGTTAAAATTGTTGCTCAGTACTTGATTTTATTTCAATTGAGAGGTTTTCTTTGAATATTTTTTGTTAACACCATATGCTGCACTAACAGAAGTTGTAAGACACTGCTTTTCATAATCACAGTGATACATAATCAGTGTATGAACATTATACAAGCAACAGTTTTTCCACAATCCTCACCTGTTACACTTTTTTTCCCTGCTGGTAGGTGAGCCATCTTCTCTGCTTCTCTGGTAGACTGGCAAACCCTTCTACTCATTTTCCTTCAATTTTTACTTCCTTTTTCAAATATAAATTGGAAATAAACTTCTTTTTTCCTTTACTTACATTTTCATTCTCATCCTGACCCTGGACACTATAATTCTCCTATTACCTGTGGGAAACTGTACGATTTTGGGGGATTTTGGTGTGGTTTGGGAGTTTTTGGTCTGTTTTTTTAATGAGACGCAAAGAATTACAATAAAAGAGTCCTCTAATTTAAAATTATAATTTTAAATCAAATGACCAGAGATTTTTCTTAACAGATGTTCTACTGTAGCTGTAATATTCATTAACTACTCTGGTTTTAAATCTAGCTTCCTCTCTATTTCAGAAATCTAATTTGCAAGGTTCTGTTGACTCTTCCCACAGTGTTCATGAACACTGTGTCCATAAGAAAATTTTTCTCTGATTGTTTTTTATCTATTTTTTGTTTGTCCCTCAGAAGGAAGTTTCATACACAACAGAGCAGCAGGTAGAGCATGTGGCAGACAGCTAATGAATCAAAATGGCAGATTCGTAAACAAGTTAATGTATACTAGGGAGAGTTTTTTCTTCCAGAGCACCCTACTAGAGGTGTGCCCTTCCCTGTCCTTTTTGCTTTTGTTGGTGTTAGGTGTAGAAAGTAAGGGCAAGATACTTTCACAGTTATGTAGTTTTTCAAACATCTTTCCATTTGAAATGAGCATGATACCTGGTGTATTTAATCAAGAAAACAAACCTCTGCTTTCAAAGTGTGAAGACTCCCCACCATCTGGAGTTTTGGTTGCTGGTGGAATAAACCAGCAGGAGAAATGGATCTTAGCCCTGCATAAACCACAAACTCACTTTGAATCTCTTTTGGAAGGAAGAGCATAGCTGCAAGAACACCTCACAGATGTTGCACAAATACATGTTATAGAATCATCTGCAGATGACAAATCCCAGTAATTCATGGATCTACAGATTCACCAAAATCAGCTCTTCTCTGCATAGTGGATGGAAGAACTGCTTGTTGAGCATGTTTGTTTTCCATGTGTTGATTATATTATTACATATCATGCAGTATTAAATAGTTCGTGGATGAGCACTAGATAGGAAGGCTGCCTATTTGCACTTTTGTGCCTGCTGCAATCTGGAGTCCATGGGAGGAAGGAAAGATTGCACCTCCCCAGGTTATGATTACTTTGGTGCAAACAGGCTGTGAAAAGCAGCGCAGGAGGAAAAAGTGAAAACGTAGAGTCATTAGCAAGAAAAAATTAGTTTTATTTTAATCTATCTTCTGACTGAACTGATTGTTCTGTTGTAAAAAACTTACTTATTCTTTGGTGTTTATGTTCTAGCAAAAAGTAAGTTTGGATTTTGTTAGGTTTTGTTAGTTTTAGTATGTTAAATTCAATGAAAGGCAGCAGGCATATCCATCTCAATGCTTTGACTCTTTCAGGGTCCTCTCAAATAAAGTTGTCCAGGTGCTGAGAATAAAGAAGCTTTTAATCAGTGATACAAGAATTTGTTTGTTTTGGTTTGGCTTTTTTGGTTTTTTTTTCTGATAAAGTGTTGGATACTGATGACTGGATCGATGAACTTTCTAGGCATATTGTTTCCTTCAGCAGAGCTAATATCAGCAGCTGTTGTTCAAAAGAACAGATGGAACTCTGAAGATGACTTTTGAAATAAACCCCTCACTAAATAATGTTGAGACTTAACATTAAGTAACACAAATTCATGAGATTTGAGGTGAAGCCATCCATGATCATACAAAAATATAATGTAATAAGGTAACCTAAATGGCACAAAAGATTAGAATACTGTGTCCAAATTCCTTTTTATCTCTTTGAACAGGTATTCTACAATACACAGCCAGCTTTCCAATTCTTTATATTTGGAATACACAAGGGAGAGCCAGATGCTTTATCATGCTCTTTTACTGAGAGCTGGAGCTTTACAGAATTAAGCATTCAATGTCATGAAAATAACCTTTGAACTGCTCTTTTTTTCTTTACTTTTTTTTTTTTTCCCTCAAATGGAGCTGTTGATCCTTTTTAAATAGTATCAGTTCTGTCTTCCTTCACTGGTGTTCTGACTGCAAATAAAAGATGCTAAACATCCTAGCAAAAGCATTGAAGTTGAGTGCACTAAGCTGCTAAAAACAAAACAACCAAACAACCAAACAAAACAACAACAACAAAACAACCAAAAAATAGCCCCCAAAACAATATAAAAGAATAGCAAAACCATACCAGGGCTAGAGACAAAGGGAAAGAAAGAATGCGAAAAAAAATAAAGGACGGAGGATAGAGGAGTGTAATAGTAAAAAGGAGATGAAACAACTGTGCACAGTGCTTTTCATCAGAGACAGAATGTGTGGGCAGAAATCAAAAAGGGGAAAAAGAAGAAACAGAAGGCATCCTAAAACCTACACCCAAAATTATGATCCAGAAGCAATTGAAGAAAATTAAAAGCACCAAAATATTTGGAGGTCACAAGATAAGAGGGAGAGAGATAGAAGGTACTGGTGGTGTGCATGTGATAGCCATTTTTAGAAACATCAAGAAAGAAGAAGCAGAGGAAGGACAGAGATGCAGGATGAGGATATGAGTGGTGATGCGAGGGAGGAGGTAATAAGATGTGTGTGTATGATAGACAGGTTTGGCCAACTGAATCTGCTGCTGATATTCAACACCATGCTGATGTCATGCCAGCTTCAAAATGAAAGTGCTGTCTGGAGCAAAGCATCATGGGGTGTGTTCAGTTCAGATTGTATCATGAGAGGCTTCCTGTTTCTGGTTGCTGCTTCTGGTTTCAGTCTTTGGGGTGTTTGTCTTTTCTGCTAGGCTGCCTCTCTTGCTTGAGAAGGTGGGGGGCACCATTGTATCGGTGGCTTCAGCTGCTGCTTCTGCTTTTGTGGTGCTTTTCTGTAAACAGGCTAAGGTACATCAGGATAATTGTACGTCATGTTATGTCATTAAAATCCTTAACTCAACCCAGGGTTTTTGGTTGGGTTTTTATTTTTTTTAAATTACTTTCCATCCTGTCTGTGTGTGTATGCTTGGAGGGCAAATTGTGAAACCAGGACAACAGGATAGGAAAAGAAGGGAGCATCACAGTTGTGACAGATGCAATCCTGAAAAGGATGTAGGACTGTTTTATGGAAGTGTAAATGTATGTGCATAGGATGGGTAGAAAAGGAATAGACCTGAGGAAGGAAGAAAGGAAAGCTGGAAACAATCCAGCATAGATGGGGGAATGGTGAAGTTAGTAAGAAAGATTTAAGTGAGGTAAGTGTAAGGATACAATGTAGGAAAGGATTGTGGTGAGTGGTGGGTGAGATGGGACAGAAATCCAAAGGAACTATGTGAAAAGTGCTGTGAAATATAGCTGTAGCATTTTGCCACACAATCTTTCATTATCACAACCTGCTGTGGGTGGGGAAAAAGATGACAAGTTAAGTTTGAGTCAAGAATGTGTGCAGGGAGTGCCTTGCTTCTCTCCGTTACCACTGTAGGGATCCACACAATTAAGGAGACAAACAAATGCCATTCCACCATCACTACTACCAATATCCTTACACTCAGAAGACATTTAATGGTTGAATGACCTTATTTGCCTTAGAAAAGCCAATATGGAAGTCAATAAATACAGTAAGACTGTGGTGGACAGATTTTTTCACAGTGTCAGTTTGCATTTATAAAAGAGCAGGAGACATTAAGCCTCTATCAACTTGTTTTTCTTTAAAGAAAAAATTATGTGCTTTAACAGGACATTTTGGAACATTGCACATTTGAACTCCTATCTATGTTTTTTGTCCACTCTCTCTACCACTGTCTCTCTCTTCTCCATCATATTAAGGTTTTAACAATGTACATTGTCACTGGAAAATTTTAAAAATGCAGCTTTGTGCTGCTTTTAAGTTTACATAGAGTGGACAGGGACAGGCATGAAGCTACAGTATGCAACTTTCTTTCCTATGAAACAGCCTGCACTTGCATGGAAACAATTAAACCCTCACTAAACCAGAAAACCATCCTTGGAGTTAGAAGTGGTATCCTCTTCCACTGGATTTGTGCCAACATCTAGTTATGTTAGGATGTACCTATATAAAAGCCTATATATTCTGTATCCTTTGTGCTATTTTTAAAGAGAGAATTAGCCTAGCTCTGGCTTAATATTTTTTATGTCAGCACACAGTAAGTCTGAATATGATCTTATATTATCTTGACTGCTCTGCAAGATCTAAAGTGAGAAAAATAACCACCAAATAATGTGCTTAAAGGTAAAATATCACTGCATTCTCACTTTATTTAAAATACCTTTTGCATAGTGGCTCAGATGAAATAGAGTGTAAGGTTGGATCCAAATATCACATGTTCAGCATGTAGAAATTTCAGAGCTGCCTGCATTAATCTATTGAAATCCTGAATAAAAATATTTTCCACCATTAAGCTAAGCACACAGAATTAAATAAATATAAAGACAGAAGAAAAAAATCAGACCTGCATAGCTATCCAAATTCTGCCTGCTATTACACTGAAAATGTTAATATCGTCTCTTAGGAAACAGTCCCACAGTTTTCCATTAATGATCACAAAACTACTTTAGCAAATTGCTTGCTTATTCAGAATTTGAGGTTCTTGATGCAGCATGGACTTGTGCACCAAGGCAGGCAGTTCTGAGGGATATAGGTCAAATCCGTTACTTCTTGTGACAATAGCACTATGTGGAGTGAGGCAGGGAGGCTACCTTTTCTGTAACTTGGGTATATGTATCCATATCTCTAGCAAACTGAGATGAGAGGAACCTGCATTGTCCCACAGAATAATGGGACTGAAAACCAGATAGAAGAATGGCTTCTAAGGAATGGCATGCTCAGGTTTTTTTAGTACTTGTTTCTATATGAACATGCATATGCTAACATCTTCTACCTGTATGTATAAGTGAATGACCCATACATACAAACTACTTCAGCTGCGGTAATATCTGTGTTTCCTTAGTTCAATCTAAGCATGTATCAGCAAGTCATAAAACAAATCATATGTGAGTTTGAGTACAGTCACTTCAAAACTTATTAATGTTATTCTCAATAAACTTAAAAGCAAAAATTTAAAAAGCCACACACACAAAAGAACAAAACTGAGGCCCTCAGTGGATGTAGATTATCTCCACAGAAACAATTAAAGTCTTTAAATTGAATGCCAGGAATTGAAGCCTGATACTCCTACACCATTTGAAGCAAAGCTTTTTCTAGTTTAAGGATAAAAGAGCTCATCAGAAGACACAGAAATTTTCCATTGATTTTAATTGAATTTGGATTGGGTCCAAGGAATTAATTTTGTTGTCCTGGCCTATTGATGTGCAGATGTTCAAAAATGCTAAATTCAGTTTCAGAAAGATGTGTTTAACAAAGATATTGTGGAATCCAGCTGGAAACCCTGCCTGAAACGATTTCTTTGTCTTCTTTTCTCTACATATCTGCTGCTGGTCATGGTGTTTTAGCTATTACTCTTCTTCTTTTCTCACATCTTACTGACTATATGTAACAGTGCTCAAGCAAAACAGGTGCTGCTCATGGGAAAAAGCAAAGAGTTTCAGCATTTGTTTTCATCCTACACTGAAGCAAAATATTTCTGGACATTTTAAAATTTTTCATATTAAGGATTGTCTGTCTTGGAGAAGCCAACAACTTCATAGCTGGTGAATCACTTGGTGCTGACTTGCAGCTTTCATTTGATATTGAACAGAGACCTAAATCTGCATTTTCTGCCAAGTACTCATCAAATGGCTGTTTGTAATAGATTTTACTCTTGAACAGAACTCTCATCTTTGACTTTAGGAGCCTGATGAAGGAATCCATCAACAACAGTTTTCCAATAAATGTTCCTATTTCAATTAACTGTAATTTTTAGTTCCACCTAATACAAAGAAGAAATAAGAGAGTTTTCCCACAAGATGATATGAAGAAGTAAGGAAAGCTTAAATATCCCTGCATCACTTTTAAACTGTTTTTCCAAAAGAGTCAATATCAGATTCTGAGTATGTCCTTTTTGTATATGAATTTGTTAGATAAATCTAATACTTTCACTGCCTTCATCTCTGCTGACATTGTTCCTTGTCTTTCTTCATCTCCTCTATCATTACCATTACCATTTAGCTATACATTATCGTTTCTCTGTAAAGGATTGTCACTATATAGAGTATTCCAGGGGTACCTCAAAAGTGCTGAAAGCAGATAGTTTCAACTATATCTAACCTTACATTTAGTACTATTCTTTAGATTATTATTCTTAATGCCAGTATATGTTAAATCCCAAAGAATAAAATTCTGATCTACTGCAAAGTGGACATTGAAATTAAGGTAGATTTATGAATTACACTACCTATAGCACCATCTCTCTGTCATTGACATTTTGCTGAACGGAGCTGTCATTAGTAATTTTTAATTTGATTGCTCATTGAAGACTTATTAACTGAATAAGCTGCAAAACTTCTTGGCTTTGAGAATCAATATAAATAGGATTACAACTCAAAGGCAAATTCTGCTCAGTATAAAGATGACAAAAAAAAAATGAAGTAAAGAATTTATTGTAGTTTTGGTTCTAGAAACAGGCTACAAAGTGACTGAACTTCCAGAAATTTTGAAGTTACTTCAGAATAAACTGTTTTGTGCTGAGAAAGTCTTTTGCTCTCTTCATACTGTGACATTTCAAAGGGCAGAAGCTAAAAGGGACTATATTTGAGAACATCTATTTTTCTCATTACAGCTGCAGCACTATCACAAAACATGTTGTGGATGATAAAAACAAGAAATTTGGACAGCATGTTTGGACAGCATGGACTTTCACACTCCTGCATTCAGCCTTTCTCTGGCTTTCTCTCTTATGCCTGATGAGAAATACTCTCAATATATGAGCTATTAAACTTCACAACCATGTAGAAATTAACAGTAAAAATGACAAAAGCATTTTCCTTAGGTACACTACAAGCAAAAGAAAAATAGAAAGGAAAACACCCCATGCTTTCTTTGTATGGTAGATGTAGTATTGTGAAGAACATTTGTTCTGTGCAGCCAGATGCTTGATACTGAGAAAAAGTAAAGCAGGAGTGAGACAAGATACCAAGTGGATTTTGCACCATAAACTGACAGCTTGCTTTTAATATTAATCATTTAACCTGTTGCCTCTTGTATTTGAATAAGTCTCTGCTAATGCTCTGAAAGCATTAGCATGGCATCATTCTACAAACTTTAGTCTCCAGCTGCCACAGTTTGAGACTGCCTGAGTATCCTGGAGAAAAGAAAGAGAATCATAAAGTGCATTGGGTTGGAACAGACCTCTAGAGATCGTCTAGTCCAAACCCCCTGCAATAAGTGGCACACCCCCAAGTGGATCAGGCTGCTCAGAGGCCCCCATCAAGCTTGACCTTAAATGTATGCAGGGATGGGGCCTCAACCACCTCCCTGGGCAAACTGTTCCAGTGTTCCACCACCCTCGTAGTAAAGAAGTTCTTCCTAATGTCCAGTCTAAATCTACACTTCTCTAGTTTAAAATCTTTGTGCTTTGTCCTAGCACAACATGACCTTGTAAACAGTCCCTCCTCACCTTTATGAGATTTTCTTCAGGAAGGCCACTATAAGATCTCCTCAGGGCCTTGTCTTCTCAGCTTGAATAACTGCAGCTCTCTCAGGCTGTCTTTATAGGAGAGGTGCACCAGCCCTCCAATCATCTTTGTGTCACTCCTCCAGACCCTCTCCATCAGGTCCATGTCATTCTTGTGTTGAGGGCCCTCCATGAGTCTCCTGTATTGCCTACAGCTAGATGTATTACTTTTCCAGTAAATGTCAGGGTGGTCGAAGTTCCCCCTGCAGGATGAGAGCCTGTGAGTGTAATGCCTCCTGTAGCTGGAGTAAGAAGGCTTTGTAAGAAGAGGATCAGAGAAAGAAAAGTTGCCCTCCAGAAGAAGGTGCAATGTAGGGTCCATGGTATTATGGAACTGCGGCATGAAGCACAAAGGAATCTCAGGTGATTCCAGAGAGTTATAAAAGTACTACATGCATCTTGCATGATGCAAATTTGCTTTAAACTTGTGTAACACTTTACACCTAAAGAAATTACAATGTTCAGAAACATCTGTATGTGTCCACATATAGAAAATCTATTAATATATGTTACCTGAGAAATAACATGTGAGCAGTACGCAACTACAATCACACATTTATCTTATAAACAAGTATCTGAACAACTTCAAATCCTTAAGACATTCTTGGTTCCAGTATCATTTCCTCAAGAGATAGGAAATTCTTCATACTTGGCTTTATGAAGTAAATGACAGAGGGGGAGATTACAGCCTAAAACAAACTTGCTGAACTACACTTATTTCAGATTTAATTTGTAGTTTTAGAACTGACTTTTTCATGCATCGTGTCAATGAAAAATTATCATTACCCTACATTTAGCTATCTATCTCTTCAACAGTATGTTGAGCCAAGATGCTACTTCTAGTTTAAATGGGATGTCTAGGTTTTAGACAAGATAAAGTTAAGTGACGTGACTTACTCTTGGCCATAAAGGAAACCTGAAATTGAGCTCTGTTTCACAGGTTTAGGTTTCCTACAGACAAGATCATATTTCTTCCTAATGGTGTAGATAAGAATATGTAGGAAACTGTTATCTCTGTCACTATCTGAAGTTTCAGAGCTTGATTTGAAGTTAACATCTATCTTACCATAAACTTTGCATAGGATTTTGGTGTGTGTTGTTTGGCGTTTTTTTAAAGATAGGAAAAAAACAAAACAAAACAAAACCCAAGACATAAAAAGATGGAGCTGTACTCCTCAGGATCTGAAGTTTTTTGAGCTTTTGCATTTCCTTAAGAGGAAGAATCCTTAGGACAGATCCATTCCATGAAGTTCCTAAAAAAGTGTGATAGTAACACTCCCAAAGTATTTTAGAGTAGAGAATTTTTGTTGTATTTTGCACTACAAAGCTGAAAGAGACCACACACTGTATAATACAACCTTCCCTGTGACTGCCTCATATATGTTTAGTCTTATGTAATCATAATGTTCATTATTCATTTGCTATACCCTTGGGGAAAAGAAAAAAAAAAGGCATTAAAAATAATAAAAAATTATCAGAAAGACTATCCATTTATTTCAAGGAAACACACTTGTGATAAGTCATGCACATGTAAGTCCTCTTATTGTGGGGTGTAATACTCCAAGACTTAGCAACTTGAGCAATCACATGTAGTCTAGATAATTAAATAGATCACTCTGGATATTTTTGAGATAATTTTTTCTATGCAAAAAAAAAAAAAAAAAAAAAAAAGGCAGGAAAACTTTGCTTGTTTGGATAGTTGTTCTAAGTATTTATTTTTATCATAGTAGTAGCATAGTATCATAGTATCAGTCATGGTTGGAAGGGACCACCAGGATCATCTAGTTCCAACCCCCTGCCATGGGCAGGGACACCCCACGCTAGATCAGGCTGGCCAGAGCCTCATCCAGCCTGGTCTTAAACACCTCCAGGAATGGGGCCCCAACCACCTCCCTGGACAACCCATTCCAGGGCCTCACCAATCTCACAGTGAAGAACCTCCTCCTCACATCCAGCCTGAATCTCCCCACCTCCAGCTTTATTCCATTCCCCCTAGTCCTATCACTACCTGATAGCCTGAGAAGCCCCTCTCCAGCCTTCTTGTAGGCCCCCTTCAGATACTGGAAGGCCACAATGAGGTCACCTCGGAGCCTTCTCTTCTCCAGACTGAACAGCCCAACTCCTTCAGTCTGCCCTCATAGGAGAGGTGCTCCAGCCCTCTGATCATCCTCGTGGCCCTTCTCTGGACACATTCCAGCACCTCCATATCCCTCTTGTAATAGGGGCTCCAGAACTGGATGCAGTACTCGAGGTGGGGTCTCACCAGAGCTGAGCAGAGGGGGAGAATCACCTCCCTTGACCTGCTGGCCACACTTCTCGTGATTTTATACATATCAACTACTTCTTTTTCTTTTCACTTCTACCAAAAATGTGGAAAAACATTTTTCAATAACTTTCTGCAAGAAATTTCTTGCATATATTAAGAGATTAGAAGAAAAAAATATTATTTTTTTTCAGAATAGTCCAGTTATGCTTGTATTAAATTAATGTTCAAAAGAAAATAAATCATTTTTGTCAGAGACAAATCTTTAATGATAAATCTCAGGATGTGTTATAATTGTCAAATTAATTTGAAGTAGAAAGAGTTATGCTGTTTCAGCTATATCTATTGCAGCCTTTCCTGCTGCACAGCAATTAGCAATTGACAAATCTTTCCTGAAGAAAGTTAAATGTTTTTATTCTATCATAGAGTTGAGGAGATAAGTCTGAAGATGTACAGCAATTTTTGCAGACAGAAGCAAAGTACTAAAATATTATGGTGTCATGTCCTGTTTTAGTCACTATGATATTGCTAAAAAGGAAACAATTAGAAGCAGTAATATAAATTCTTCCTCTTGACATGCTTTGCAGATGGAAAAAAGAGCAGTTCCAGAATTTAGGGGCAATGAAGGCATTATGCAACGGACAGTGAGACATAGGCTCAAGATTCCCCTGGAGAGAATGTCTCTATGCAAAAATAGATGAGTGTCCCAGCTGGCTCAGATGTGCCAAAACTGATTGGTTTTTCCAGCAACACAGCTTATTCTTATTCTGAAGTTAAGAGACAAATACACTTTCAACATCATCAATTCTAATCCAAAGAGATTGCCATTGATTTTTCACTTTTAAAACTCCAAAGAGGAAGTGAGGAGATGGTAGGAGTTCTTGGAGCTGTTATTGATTCTTGGACATTCAGCATGTGTCTATAACACTCACTTCACATTTGTAGATTCATTTTTTAACAATAGAGGTAAACAGGAGAATTCTAAAGTACATCTCTCTGAAAGGTCAGTTTAACCCTTTTGCTCTTGCTTAGACTTCAGATTTATGATGAATGAGCCTACCTGTAACCTGACAGTTCAGTGGACTTTATTGAAAAATAAGTTTTATCCAAACTTGTCATGTGATAGCCCTAGTGGATATGAATACTGATTGGATAAATCCCTGTGCAACTAAATCTAATAACATTGCTGTGTTAATCTGATCCCTTTCATTACCAGTATCAGGCCTGACTCTCCCTCACAGCTACTGCAAAGTATAAATAATTGCATTTACATTGTCAAATATTTAAACATTAACCCAGACTTTTTATTTCTTTAAAGGCCTCCAAGGTTTAAAAAAGCCTTTTGCTTTAAAAATAATTTGTCTTACTTATTGATTCATAGAGTTTTCCTTATAGCTTAGAATCAATTTCAGCACTGCTGCAGGTTACACTGTGAATAAGCTGTGTTGGATATATTTGTCTCAAAAAAGTCATCTGTCTTCTTTGCCTCTTTACTAGGTTAAACCCAGCCCAGGAAGTAGAGGGTTGAAAAGAACCTGGCCCCAGGGGGACAAAGAAACCTGACCCAGGTGGGCAGAGAGATTTGGCCCCCTCTCCGAGGGAGGGGTCCCCAGGTCAATGTCTATTCCACTCCCACTTCCTGTCCATGACCCTATTTAAAGGGAAACCATTTTCTGCCTTGCTGTCTTCTCCTACCCTTGCCTCCTTGATGGTCTGCTACTACCTGTGTAACCACATGGTTGGGCCTGTTCTGTGTTACTCCAGACTGCTAAGCAACTGTGTCTAAAGAGAATCCATCTTACATTCAAAGAGTCCTTTGCCAGCAGCATCTGGTTTTGTATATATTTTTATTTACCATTTTCCCTTATGTCTTTGCAACCTTCCTTTCACTCAAATGCCTTTTATATTTTGCTAAACTTACTTTTTTAATTCCAATTCAAGACTGGGGTTTTTTGTATACTTATCTCTCTTCTCCACCTGCCTGGTTTTTCATTCCCTACCAGGAAAAGGGGAGAGGGGAGGCAGCTGAATTCTGTTACATTTTGGGCTTTTGGGCTAGCAGGAAAGCTTAAACCACAACAGCCTTACATTGGCAGAAGACTATTCTGTCTTACTCGGTACTAGAGCTTACTCTTTTGTTTGACTTCTCAGTAAGAAAAGGTGCATGATAAAAGTGAATTGGACCTGCAAAGTCATGTCATTACTTGGATGAATAGTCAGTTGTAGTGGGGTTTTGTACTGCTTCTGCCCTGATAGTATTGTATATATAGAATAGTTTTATATTAAATGAAAACCATATAGATTTTTTTTTTAATTAATATACATCACTAGATAGTTCTTGTGTCTCTTTTCTCAAGGAAAACCTACTTGAATGTATAAAATAACCCACATATTCCTTTAGATCCAGGGAAAACCAAACCTCTGTCTTAAATTGACAGAATTCATTAGGAGGAAACCATTAAATCCGTTGTGCTGAGAATTTCTTTTCACTGTCCTTCTTATGGACCCTGGTTGTGATCTTTTCATTTCTCATTAAAATGATACCATCTCTTTTCCTAACTGTGACCTGTTTCAATCTTGCAGATGTTGTAAGTATTGATCTATTTCTGTCTTAAAGATAATACGGTGTTTGCATCCAGACCCGTGAGATTCTGAAGGCATACTGCAAAGCTTGATCTTCCGCTGGAGCTGAGTGAGTTCTGCCTTTACTGCTGGTTCTCTCAAGTGTTTTTGTTACTGCTTTCAGACATTCTAAGTGCTTTTAAGAAGTGCCTTTATTTTATTGGTACTTAATTCTTAGTTATATGACCAAGCTGTACCTTCACTTCTAAACCACATGTATTGGCATCCTGTCAGGCAGCACATTGATATTTATAATTCAGTTGTTTGGTTTTATGTATGACTTGGCCTTGAATTCTTTTATTTAGAAGAAATATTGACTCTTGCTGAGCCCCATTTCACTCTACAGTCTTCAGATACATTCTTGTTAACTGCCCCATATCTTAGATCAACAAATTTGGCAGAGTTTGCCTTAAGGGGAAAAGAAGGGTATTACAATCTCCTCATGTCTTCAATTTTGTAGTTTACAAAAGCCTTGTTGGTAGTACCAGCTATTTCTAAATGACTTTAAAGGTATGTCACTTCACTCACTTATAATAGGAAAAACAGCCGATCTCTGCAATACCTTGGATAATTGCAGTATATTTTCTCTTATTAGTAGTACATTACTAATTAAAGAGCATACCTATAGTCAAACAATACCACATCAAGTACTTTTATCTGTTCTGTCTTAAATATATATCAGATTTTGTGTTACATAGTCACACCATTTCAATTCTGGGATCTGTAAGTGTATGCAGGATCTGTAAGTGTATGCAGGACCTGTAAGCAGATGTGTAAGGTAAGAGTGTCTGCTTCACTAACGTTATCTGATCACAAACCTTTTCATAGCAAAAGCAGAAAATAATTAAAGAAGGGAAGCAACAAACAAAACACACGGACACATAGACCCGACAGACAACCATAAGTGAGAAAAGGACGAGATCAAAACCTCATCAGTCACGTTAATTGATGGGCTGTCAAGAAAACGCAGGCAAAATCAGGATTTGTGACTAATAAGGCTGCAAACTGGATGGTCTGGGGTGTTAGAAATTGGAGGGTGCTGGTCAATGGGACTATGCAAACTAATGAAAACAGGTGAGGGGGACATAACTGGGGATGAATAAAGAGGAATAGATGTAAAGGCCTATTGCATGTAACCCAGGACTAGTCAGTATGCTTGTATGACTGAACCCTGCACTTGATCATCACTGACTGTCCTATTTTACTAAACCTTTTAACTCTGAGTAATTTCACTCTCTCCCATGTGTGTGAATATTGCAAGGACTAGTTCTAGCTGCTGGGGTGATCAATGTGACTGAAATGCATCCCAGAAACTGGAGTCAGACAAGGGATATGGGTATCTGTGGACTGTAGTGTCAGCTGCTGGAGCATGTTAGAGTCTTGGCCCCAGACACTGAGACAGGACTGGTGTGTCTCCCAAAAAACATGTTGGGTAAGTGAAGCGAATAAAGGGCTGAGCATCAGTGCATGAAGTGGGACCACAGGTCACAGCGTATGTGTCTGCTGCAAGACATGAGGGAGAAAGTGTCTATGTCTTTCCCAACCATGTGTTCACAGGCATGTGCCTGTGTGTCTTTCACCAACAAAATTCAAGCTCAACTATCTACCAAGTAGGTGCACTGTGGTCCAGTTCAGAGGGCTCAAGTCTGTGAAGTAATGTCAGACCGATGGAGGGGTGTGTTAGTACTCAGAGCTACAAATGTGCATGTGAATCTAGAGACTATCATGTGTGTGCCTTCACTGGTGAACTTCAGTCCTAATCAGCTGAAAAGGAGGAGGGAACTTGGCTGTATATGTTTATATTTTATGTGAGTCTCATACAGAGGTACTGTTGGAGGCAGAGCTGTACCTATAGTAATTTGTGTAGCTGGCACCATTATTGTCCTTTGTGTGTGTGTGTGTGTCTGAGATACGTGCTCAGACTCACTACTGGCTCAAACTGCAAATGGGAAATCAGCAGACACATATCTCTAGCCTGGATACAGATACTGTGTCCTTGGGTGCCCCAGGCTGGGTTCCAGGGTCTGGGCAGGAAGAGGCCCCAGCCCTAGAGCTGCTGGCAGTGGTTGCCTATCCCTGATTGGGAACTCTACAGGAACAAGATCCTATGCTTTTGTATTTGTTTAGCAATGAGAAAACTCTCCAATCATTGCAAACGCTGCAGTTATCAATGACCTGCAGAATTTTCTGAATTTGTGATCTTGTTTAGCATGTTTGAATTCCCTATTTTAGTGCCATTTTAATATCACATAAGAAACAGCCTCAATATCTCATCTCAGATGATATCCAGGTCCTGTAAGTGCACATTCATATTTACATTATTCTGCACATTATACCATCATAAAGTGCAAAATGCTAGCCAAAGATTGATTATTGTTTGTGTTTCCATCCCTGTGATTTTTGGCAGCCCTACCTTCTGACTGCCTGTGATTGTTGAATGTCAAAGTTGTTAAATCAGTAGTACTATAGAATGCCAGAATCTTAGCTGTGCTTTAAAAGTATGCATGTGATACACATATTACAGGATGCACAAAGGTCTTGATTTTTCTTGACTCATAACTATTTAATGCTTTCTTGGATATGTCAATATATTTCTTAATACATTGATCCTAGAAAAGTATGCCAACTTCTTTGCAGTTGCCAGATCATTGTCATTTTGGAAAAGGAATTAAAAAGAGTAATAGGCAAATTTTTCTCTTAAAATTCCACTTAACAGAAAGATATTCCCTTTGTGTGAAAAGATTTCTGTACATGAGACTCTAAGTGTGAAGGTGACACCTTCTAGTGACAAGTAGAAATCCCTGACAGTTCTCTGTTATCTGTTATATGTTTCTGTTCTGTCTTAAGAATTAAACACACTTCCTATCTTATATTTTCTTTTTTTTTTTTTCAGATAGCATTTTCTACATCTAAACTTAAGTGAAAGGTTATTAAAATGAGGTGAACACATGAAGATCAGCTTCTGGCTGTGTATGCCTGGTGATGTGTACTGTAAAGCACATTTGTGGTACTGAAGCAATGAAAAAGGGCAAACCATTTCAAGGACCAGCATGAGAATACCAAGCCAATATTTTAGCAATACTGTTCTGTTTTAAGAGAAGAAAAAAAAAAAAAAGATAGTTGCTGCTAGAGGATAAGATAAACAATTTACACTGGAACATCATATCAACAGTTAATTTAGAGAAAATGGATTTTACTTGTGAATTAAAAATTGACATTGTAAACCTTGATCTTGTTGATTTTTTTAAATATATATACATTTTTTTAAAAAAGATTAAATACTTAGTCTGGGGATTTTGTCAGTCTATTTCATGCAAAATAACCACTGAAATTTCTGTGTGTAGGTAAATCAAGAAAAGCAATACATGTTATAAATACAGTCCTGACCATAGATAACCTAGATGGGATTCTCAGGTGCTCTGTCTACAGTCATGGAAAGAATAGAATAGAATTAACCAGGTTGGAAAAGACCTTTGAGATCATCGAGTCTAACATATCATCCAACACTATCTAATCAACTAAACCATGGCACCAAGCGCCCCATCCAGTCTCTTCTTAAACACCTCCAGTGATGGTGACTCCACCACCTCCCCGGGCAGCACATTCCAATGGCTAATTACTCTTTCTATGAAGAAGTTCTTCCTAACATCCAGCCTAAACTTCCCCTGGTGCAGCTTGAGACTGTGTCCTCTTGTTCTGGTGCTGACTCCCTGGGAGAAGAGACCAACACCCAGTAGGCTACAACCTCCCTTCAGGTAGTTGTAGAGAGCAATAAGGTCTCCTCTGAGACTCCTCTTCTCCAGGCTAAGCAACCCCAGCTCCCTCAGCCTCTCCTCATAGGGCTTGTGCTCCAAACCCCTCACCAGCTTTGTTGCTCTCCTCTGGACACATTCCAGCAAGTCAACATCTTTCCTAAACTGAGGGGCCCAGCACTGGACACAGGACTCAAGGTGTGACCTAACCAGTGCTGAGTGCAGGGGCAAAATGACTTCCCTGCTCCTGCTGGCCACACTATTTGTCATGCAGACCAGGATGCCATTGGCCTTCTTGGCTGCCTGGGCACACTGCTGGCTCATGTTCAGCCAGCTGTCAACCAGTACCCCCAGGCCTGGCTGCTCTCCAGCCACTCCGACCCCAGCCTGTAGCACTGCATGGGGTTGTTGTGGCCAAAGTGCAGCACCCAGCACTTGGACTTGTTGAATGCCATCATGTTGGATTCTGCCCATCTGTCCAGCCTTGCAAGGTCCCTCTGGAGAGCCCTTCTGCCCTCTAACAGATCAACACCTGCTCCCAACTTGGTGGTATCTGCTGTGACCGTTTTAGGCTGAGCCTTTAAGAAAGAGACAGTTGCTGGAAGACTCTGGCTGAATGAATTAGTTTAGAATATCACGTTTTCATTTAAATATCAAAACATTCAGCCAGAGTCTTCCAGCAACTGTCCCTTTCTTAAAGGCACAGCCTAAAACGGTCACATCTGCAAACTTACTAATGGACTCAATCCCCTCATCCAGATCATCAATAAAGATATTGAATAGGACTGGGCCCAACACTGATCCCTGGGGGACACCACTAGTGACTGGCTGCCGGCTGGATGTGGCACCATTCACCACCACTCTGGGCTTGGCTCTCCAGCCAGTTCCTAACCCAGCACAGAGTGCTGCTGTCCAAGCCATGGGCTGATAGCTTGGCCAGGAGTTTGCTGTGGGGGACGGTATCAAAGGCCTTGCTGAAGCCCAGGTAGACTACATCCACAGCCTTCCCCACATCCACCAGGCGGGTCACCTGATCATAGAAGGAGATCAGGTTGGTGAGGCAGGACCTGCCCTTCCTAAATGCATGCTGGCTGGGCCTGATCCCTTGGCCATCCTGTAAGTGCTGTGTGATTGCATTCAAGATGACCTGTTTGATAATCTTGCCTGGCACTGAGGTCAGGCTGACAGGTGTGTAATTCCCTGGCTCATCCAACCCACCCTTCTTGTGGATGGGCATCACTCTGGCCAGCTTCCAGTCATCTGGGACCTCTCCTGTGAGCCAGGACTGTTGATAAATAAAGAGATTGGCATCAAAAAGAAAACAACTCTTTCTGAAAATATGTGGGAAATTTGAGTTCTGGCAGACCTAGAACTCTCTAGCTAGCAAAGTTAGACACCAGCAGACAATCCTGGAAAGCCAGCATATTGTTTGATGGGGCTGCCAAAGCTTCAGGTTAAGTGAGATTTAGCTTTCCTGGATCCTGTCCCAGTTTCCATCACCTTCTGCCTTTTTATTTTGTAGTTGAATTTCATAGAGGTCTTGTTCTGCATTCTACAGACTGCAGAATGTTACATCTGCAAATGCAACATCTACATAATTTTGAACATATTTAAATAAAAATATACACTTGCTAAATGTTTTCAAGTGCTATGTGTCATTTCAGTGTGATAATAGTCTGATATAACACTGAAAATTGAAAATACATGTTAGCATTTGAAACAGATAAAGAGGTAAAACATGATACCAAGGCAGCAAATATATTCTGAATAGTGGCTGGAAGGATTAATCAGGAAGTCTGAGGAAATGAACAGGAGTGGATAAAACAGTATGTTTCTAGGTGTGAGAAAAATACTTATGGTATGTGAGAGTACAAGAGAAGCTATTTCTGAAATCCTTCTGGCATTACAGACATCCTATCTTCATGTTATGATGAAACACAAAATTTGAGAGGTAAATCAAGTAATTATGTTTATATGGCTAAGGTTAGAATACAGTGTTCCATTTTCCTTTTGGCAAGAAAATCTTAAGAAAGTGGCCATTGCTTCATTTCACACAGTTCTGCACCACCTTCACCTTTAATTTTCACCTTTGTTTACAAAATTGCTATTGGTACAAGGAAACCTTCTAAAAGAGTTTACATATGGTTTATTTCAAAGCTTATGCAAATATAGGCCTAAAAAAAGATATGGCATGACTTTTATTTGGAAAATAGAATAATTTGACTTTAAGAACTAGAGCACTGTGGTGAAATACTCTACAAAATTTGAGTGCATAGTGGTTATGTAAGCCAACACCTAACACCACCAGGGCCGTTAAACTATGTCCTGAAGTGCCATGTCTACAAGTTTTTTAAATCCTCCAGGAATGGTGACTCCACCACCTCCCTGGGCAGCCTGTTCCAATGCCTGATCATTCTTTCAGGAAAGATATTTTTCCTAATATCCAAACTAAACCTCCCCTGGCACACTTCTAAGCCATTTTCCTTCATTGTATTATTTGATACTAGGCAGAAGAGACTAACACCTACCTCACTGCAACCTCCTTTCAGGTAGTTTTAGAGAGCGATGTGGTCTCCCCTTCTCCTCCTCTTCTCCAGGCTAAAGAATTCTAGATCACTCAGACACTCCTCTTAAGACATTCTCCAGACCCTCCACCAGCTTTCTTGCCCTTCTTTGGATATGCTCTGGCAACTCAGTGTCCTTCTTGGTGAATGGTGTATAACAATAGCTGGTTGTAAAATGGAGGGATATAGCAGTTCTCTTCTGAATAATTGATTTTTTGTTTGTAAACCAGAAATGAGGAGGTGCTTGATGTCCAAAGGAAAGTTTGTAGTACCACAGAGATTAGAAATACCAGATAATGCACTTCTTCAGGTGTCTGTCAAGAAGCAACTAGTCTGAATTTCTCTACCGCAAAAATGTGATGAAAATGTGCTATGAGAAGTTGAGGCCTGAATCTCAAATTAAAATCTTGTTTTTCATAGGTTTTTTAGATCTTTCTCCTATTTTGTTGAAAATTCCTGTGGCTTGGTCTTTTTATTCCAAAGAGCCTAATTTAAAACAATCTTGTTTGAAAAGGAATTAAAAATGCTGATTTAATTTCAAACATGTTTTCATACACTACAAAGTAAACAGAGGTGAGAAATTAGTTCTAAGAGCAAATTACATTAAAGCATTAACCATATTCCTATCTTTAGTGATGTAGAATCAACTAAAGCATCTATTTCTAGATTTCAAACAAAATTTTTCAATCTGCAACTGGAAATAAAATGAACATCATTGAAAAACTGCATCCTAATCGAGATGTTAAACTATGGCAGGAAGTGCTGTCAGCATTCTCTGTGTCAAGTAATTCTTTCCTCTCTTCCACAGGGAGGTACCTTACACTTTTACCCGGGGAAGTGTTTCTAATTCACTTTGTTTACACTGCAGATAAAGCAAGAAAGAAGTTGAAGAACTGACTTTATTTGCAGAATGTAATGGGAATTTGAGGGAAAATGAGATGATCTTGTGAATACTGAAGCAATACAGTGTCTTCTATGGTTCACCAAAGATTGATTGCCATAGGTGTAGTTCAAGCTAAATGAACTTTGATGGAATGAAGAACAATGCTATCTGCAAATGAACCATTTTATTAAGATGATTGGAGATGATTCTGGTCTTAGACAGAAAACTACTAATTCTATTAAGCCAGAATTTTAAACAGTTGTATTCCACTGAAGTATTTGCACATTTTCTTCTCAAATTGTTTCTCAGGTAGAGATACAATCTCAAACCTCTAGACTGAGTGATTGTTTTGAGATGAGAGATTGTCCCATCCTGAGGCTATGAAAACAGGCGAAGAAATAAGTGTCTTTAGGTAATCACCAGTACATCTACAGATTTTCTGTCACTGCACACTCTCAGCTAGGTAGGACAGAAAGGTTTCAATTCCTTTATGTTCCTTCTCAGACCAGCAATTTTTAATGTACTGCTAGCTGTTTTTAATCAGTTAACACTTCTGGGATGTAAGAGTGTCTTTCCGTCACTGTGTTAACAAATACTCATTTGAGTAGATAAAATTGCTACACATTGTTCAAATACTTTAATTTAATCGACAAGACAGATTATCAGTGAAAGGAAATATAATAAATACATAGAAAAATAATACACAATAATCAGTGTAGTATAATGAAGGGGTCACTGTAAAGTGTTAAGGAAATTTCACACAAACAATAAAATGAGCTAAAATTAAAAAGCAAACAAACACAACAATGACACCCCCCCACCCCCTCACCCCCCAATATAAAATCTACAATCCCATAGAAACAAATTTTATATCTGTGGGGAAAAAAACCCAAACAAACCCAAAACCTAATTTTCTGTTATTATGTACACAATGAATGGTAAGTCATGTGCTAGGAATAATTATGCAAAAAGATAAGGAAAGAAGACAAAACTATTGATGACTGTATATTATCTCATTGTGGGATTGTACTTTGAAGCCTTTGTTCAAAACAAAAAGAGCATAGGAGAAATAGAAAAAGCACAGAGAAGAGCACAAATACAACTGTACTCAGGGATGAATAATCTTCAATCTGCACTGCAGAAATTAAAATGGAAATGGCTGTTGGAAGCAGTATTTACAAACAGAATTCATCTGAGGCAATCAGCTTCAGCTGTTAGATGCCTTGTCCGTTATAGAATAAGGACCTCCAGTAAAACTAGTAGGCTACAAACACAATCTTCCTTCTATACAGCTAGGTTGGGATTTCTTTGCAACAGGATGCTGCAGAGGCTGGATGATTACTTGAGATCTAAAAGAACTGTGTAAATTCATGTAAGAAAAACCCTCTTGACAGTTATTAAATACCATCAAGTCCTCTGTGGCCCACATTGCTGCAGAACACTAAATCACAGCAAATGACATGAGTGTTTTGGGGACGTATGACTGTAGCATTTTGTGGTTCATATTTGGTTTTCTAAGTATTTGTTATTAGCACATGGAATAGATTGACCTTTGGAATAGGTCAACCTTTGGTTTGGTCCACAGTAGTCCTTGCAATATACTTATGTTTCAACTATTACTTTCACCAACAGGAGACCAAAGTCTTCCAGTAGTCATAAAAAATATTAAGGAGTTGGTCAGTAAGGACAGCTCAGGTTGTGCTGTGGTAACAAACCAAAATCATATCAGAATAAACTGAAGCACTATGTCCCATATAAGCTTACAGATCTATCCAGTTGTTAAGTATTAATTCTCTTTGGAAAGCTGGGGACTAATTCAATTGGAAAATTTTTACACATACTCGTCCTGAATTTCTGCAGTTATTAGAACTTGAAAAACTAACTGAACAAACAAACAAAACCAACAAACAAAAACCCCCAAAACAACAGATTCTTCATGTCTATATCTGTCCCTTCAAAATTCTCTACATCATCAATAGTTTAATGGTCAGCAACATAGGAAGAATTGAATACATCATGATACAATGAATTAAAGATTGAGAAGGAAAAGGAAAAATACTTTCTCAGGCCAATACAGTTGTTGGTTAATGTCTGGTTTATAGTTCTACACCAGAGGAATCTTTCTGTCTTCACTGTGACCTATATTTTTTTTCATATTATTTTCTCCCTGTTCTTATTGAGGAAGGGGATTGAGAGAGAGGATAGATAAGGGTCTAACAGCCAGCCAACCCAAGGCCAACCCACCAAGTGTAATCATTAATTGGAAACTTTAGCATTTATCAGCCAGAAATAAATGTTTTGCAGCAGATTACTTTTAGAGAAAATTTTTACAGATGTTGGAGCAAATATAATTTGATTCTAATTACACTTTTCATAGAATCACATTGAGCTTTTGCAATAAACATCAAGTAAAGTACTTGGAACGCTGAGAAGCGGTAAGAGTGAAATGTCACTCTGGAAATAAATGTGAGAATGCCAGACTTTCCTGTGTTTCCATTGTGTAATGTTCCCAAGGGAGTTTTTAATTTCATTCTTGCTGCGCTTTGAAGATAGATAAGAGGCATGTGAGCATGTGGGTGTGTACTCTGTCATAACAGGCCTGATTCATCTAAAACATTCGAAGAAGAGTTATGAGCTCTTCCTCTGCATGCTTCAGAGAGACTGGATTAAAATGAAATATTGCACAGATGCAGAGGCAATAGCTGGACCTGCCAAGTGGTCAGTTCTTCACATTCAGCAATTGAATAGAATAGAGTAGAATAGAATAGAATAGAATAGAATAGAATAGAATAGAATAGAATAGAATAGAATAGAATAGAATGGAATAGAATGGAATAGAATGGAATAGAATAGATTGGGTTGGAAGAGACTTTCAAGATCATCACGTCCAACCCATCATCCAACACCACTTAATCAACTAAACCATGGCACCAAGCACACCATCAAGTCTTCTCCTAAACACCTCCAATGATGGCGACTCCACCACCTCCCCAGGCAGCCCATTCCAATGGAAAATCACTCTATCTATGAAGAATTTTTTCCTAACATCCAGTCTAAACCTCCCCTGGTGCCACTTGAGAGTGTGTCCCCTTGTTCTGGTGCACATAGGCAAAGGGAACTTTTTTAATTACTCACTACATATAGGTATATAATTTTTACCTTACAGTTAAAATAATAAAATAATTGACCAAAGAAGCTTGAATATTAGTAACAATGGCACAACTAGCAGCACAATAGAAAAAGAAATATTAAAATGGACCATTTCTTTTTGTATTACTAATGCTTTCTACATGGTGTAAAAAGCAACCAAGGCAATATATGCATTATAGTTATTAAAATAATGGATTGAAAATAAATGTAGATGTTATTAGGAAACTCTAAGATGGATTATTCATTCACTTAATTAGCCACCATACTGTGTGTGTGAAGAATGTAGTGATTCCAAAGTATGTACATCTATTGCTATGAAATTACATATAGCTGTTTCAAGCACAGTGAGATGTTATAATATGTCCCATTATTTTTTCTGTAGTAGTTATCTTGATTAAATAAGTGACTGGAAATAGAAAAGAAATGTAACTAACAGTATCTTAAAATGTTCCTTACTGACAGTTATGCAGGATGACCTATGCTTTAATGCCATTCAATTCAGCAGTCATGAAATCATTGAGTGTAGTGTAGCAGTGCTTTTAAACAGTAGAAAAACCTATAAATATGAGTTGAGAATTAGGCCAAGGAAAAGACTGCTCTGGGATGTTAGAAAAGAATGATAGATTTTGCAGAATTATTGTTTTAAAATCTGATATTGAATGGTGGTACTTAAACTGGTCAAAACAGTACTTATTTTGGATGTAAGTAATGTCATCAGGCAGGCCTTCTGCATACAGACAAAAGTTACATAGAATTATCAAACCTGTCAAATGAAATTATTCTTTTTCCTAGCGTTATGAAATATGAAAATATGTGTAATGTCAAAACTCATCTCTCAGAATCATGCCACCCTTTGCTCATAATCTTAAGAAAGGAATTTAAGCCTAAACAGGAGCAGAGACATTATTTATCTAAAATTTAATAGTTTTGTCTCCATCAGTCTTTCTGTATACTAAAAGCAAGGGACGGCTCTGGCCATGTCACTTAGTGTGCACATTACAAGTTGCTCTGATTAGCAAATGCAGTAATTCATATAATGAAATCAAAGAATTCAACAGATTAAAGCTACCATATGCAAACTTTCTCCTCCTCAGGCAAGTGACCAGTTTTACAACACTGCAAATGCACTTAAGAAACACCTTTATAAATCCATGAATCAAACCTTCAGTCTTTTCCCAGACAATGCAAATACTTGGCATTTGTAGAATTTTATTTAATTAATTAATTATTTTTATTAAGTAACTTAAGATTGGACTATATTTCATAGGCTGTTGAGAAGTTAAAGGTGCAGTAAACATTGGTGTAAGCTGGAATGACTGAAGACCTGGCTGTATACTGACTGAAGAAATTAATCTATCTAGTCTTAAGTGCAGAACAACCACTAGATGGATTTTTTAGTAATATTAAATTAACAATACACAAACCAAGTTCAGCCTTAGCTTTCTGACAGCCAAGATTGATTTTAATGTATATTGAGTAACACTTTCCTTATTATTTATTGAATTTATTTTATGCATTGTTTTCTGGATGAATTTGATTTTAAGAGAGCCTTTTTCTGATCTACCATTAGCAGTTTATTTTATTCCCAGTACAGCATCCATTTTGTCAATCTTTGTTTTGGTTTCTACTGATAAATTATTTAGTTCAAGCAAATCATTGACACTATTCATGCTTGAAATCAGGGCATAAACTACATCTAGAGATCTTAGAGAACCATAATAAATCACCATATTATCTGCATAAATCACCACTAATGATCTGGTATATAGAGATGGCAGGTCATTCATACAGATTAGAAATAAAAACTGAGTCCAGTCAAGGGCTCATAAAATCTGTAATCATTATTTAGAGCATCAAAGTCATTACAGGTTACAACATTTCATCTACATGTATTTAAATTACAGCATCGCTGCCTAAAATGTAATAGTCAAAATAGAGGTAACTTCTTATATAATGACCTCACATCAGCATGTTTTTACTCTTTATTATTCAATTGTATTATTCATTATTTCTCTGGTTGGAAAGAAAATGTTAAAGGAATTTTTTAATTATGTTCTTATTTAGAGGTTTTTATACCTCTGGACAAGAGTGACTAAAATTGCCAGAGATGATATCTTTAAGAACTGTTGAGAAAATCAAAAGTACTGCAAAGAACAAGGCATGGACAAGGAGTTGGGAGGAAAATCAATGGATCCGTCTCTGCTCTGATTTATACTCTTTACAAGCACACGATACTGGATTTCAATGGTTATAAATCATTATGTCTTTACTGAAACCTATTAAACAATCCATGTTTAGGATATCTGAAGTTCTGTCCAACATCTAGAGGTAAACTGTCAAGAACTAGCAGGCAGAAACCAATCTGGTCTTGTGTGTTTTATTGAAGACCTTGGACACCAATGAAAGTACTGCCTGAAAGAATCTACTGCATTTACTTTTATTTGTTTTAACTGATGGCCATCCATGGATGTACATTAAAGACCTAACTTTTTCATCTGAGTCATTTAATACTGATTTATTAGTAAGCTCTAGTATAGCCATTTGAACTTGAAATATAAATTAATTGCTTAATACCAGTTACTTACAGACTATGCCCCTTCTGCTCTGTCAGCAGTCTCCTTCATTCATTATGTATCTGCAAATGCATAATGTCGAACTAGACATCAACACTATGGCATGGCAGTTCAGAGTTGTCCCCATCAACAAAAGACATTATCTCTTAGGTTTGCTGCTGTTTTACATTCTTTCTATTACTCTGCAACACAAACACCTCTCTCACCATAAAGGTTAGAAAGTTTAATGCTCTTCTATCTAGGTCTATGGTGAAAATAGGGAAAATATCATGTTTCCAGATCCTGACTGAATAGCAGTTTGTTCTGTAGAACTGCAGTCAAGATCTAAGTTAAAGTGGGGCCAGAATTTTCCCAGACCCCTGAGGACCCACAGCAAGTCAGGATAAAGGAGGAGTTTGCCTTGGTTGATGAGGGTTAGGGATCAATTAAGCAACCTGGACATCCATAAATCCATGGGTCCTGATAGGATGCAACCTAGGGCGCTGAGGCAGCTGGAGGAAGGTATCGCTAGGCCACTCTCTCATGTTTGGTAAGTTATGAGGAACAAGAGAGGTGCCTGAGGACTGGAGGAAAGCAAATGTTACTCAAATCTTCAAAAAGGGCAAGAAGGAGGATTCAGGTTACCATACATCAGTTAGGCTAACCTCCATCCCTGGAAAGGTATTGGAACAACATATCCTCATTGATGTCTCTAGGCCTATCAAGGATAAGATAGTCATTAGCAGCAGTCAGTGTGGTTTTACCAGTGGAGGCCATATTTAACCAACCTGATAGCATTTTATGAGAATATAACCAGGTGGATAGATAGTGGTAGAGCAGTGAATGTGGTTTACCTGGATTTCAGCAAAGCATTTGACATCTCTCCTACAACATTCTCACAACTAAAGTGAGAAAGCGTGGTTTGGATGATTGGGTAGTCAGGTGGATTGTGAAATGGCTGAAGGAAAGAAGTCAGTGTGTTGTGGTCAATGGGACACAGTCTAGTTGGAGGCCTGAATCTAATTGCTCGGAGGTCAGTACTGGGAACAGTACTGCTCAATATATTCATCGACAATCTGGATGAGGGAACACAGTGCACCGTCAGCAAGTTAAGATGATGACACACCTTAGAGTGTGAGACCTGGACTGGATGGAGAGAAATTTAAGGAAACACAACAAGGACAAGTATAGAGTCTTGCATCCGGGAAAGATCAACCCCATGCACCAGTGCAGGCTGGGGACTGATCTGTTGGAGAGCAGTTCTAGGGAAAGGGACTTGGGAGTTCTGATGGACAACAGGATGACCATGAGCCAACAAGTGGCCATGGTCTTCTGGCCATGAAGACTAGTGGCATACTGTGGTGTATTAGAAAGGGTGTGGCTAATAAGTTGAAAGAGGCACTCCTCCCCCTCTACTCTGCCCTGGTCAGGCCACATCTGGAATATTATGTCCAGTTCTGGGGTCTTCCGTTCAAGAAAGACAGGGAATTGCTTGAAAGAGTCCAGTGTAGAGCCATGAAGATGATGAAGCGAGTGGAACATTTCTCTTATGAGGAAAAGCTGAGGGAGCTGGGTCTCTCTAACTTGGAAAAGAGGAGATTGAGAGGTGACCTCATGAATGTTTATAAATACGTTAAGGGGAAGTGTTGGGAGGATGGAGCCAGGCTCTTTTCAGTGATGTCATTAGGAGGAAGTTTTTTACCATGAGGGTAGTGGAACACTGGAACAGGTTGCTCAGGTAGATAGTTGAGTTGGAGATATTCAAGACCAGGCTGAACAGGGCTCTGGGCAACTAGATGATCTTTCCAGGTCCCTTCCAAACCCTAACATTTTGGGATGCTGTGTGATTTTTATTGCAGGATGTGATAGTCCATGTAAGGGATTCTGAAGCTTTAAGCACAGTAGCACTCTAAGGGAAAATAACTGTATGTGAGGTTCAATGAAACACCTGTGATTTATACAGTAATACAACTCCAGGGTTCAGGAGTAGGCTGAACTCCTGAACTCCAGTAGTTCAGGCTAGGTAAAGCAACAAAAGATATACATACTCTCAATCAAAGACACTGGTCAGAGGCCAGTGCAAAAATCATCATCTGCAGATTCCTGGATTCAACTAGTTTTCTTCTTGTAAAACTTGATCCAAAGCCAGTACATAGCTTTTTTTTTTTTTGTGGCAAAAGTGTTGCACATTCTATTCTCCCCTTCTAGGGATCAGTATTTTATTTAGGGTAGATTAAAGGCCAGATAAGAAAGCAGTGTTTATGGTTTGTTTCTTGCTTTGGAATCTTCAGACAAAGGTTCACCTTGAACTACACTAAGAAGGGAAAAGCAAGAGAAAACACAGGTGTTACAGATTGCAAAGGAACAGCAACTTAAATGCAGCTGGCCAATCTTAGTGGCTAAACTGACAGAACATGAAATATGGCAAAAATGGAAAACTATGTATTAAGAGAGGCATACCATGCACAACTGCTGACCAAGGTGGAATTCTTCATGGTAACCATATAATGAATAACAAATTGAAACAAACAAAAAAAGTCAGCAAAACTGAGGTCCCTGGGGAAGGAGTAAATAGTACTAGCTGGCTTATTTTGGAGGGGATGACAGTGGTAAAGATGAAGAAACTCTACTGTTAAAAGACCTCTAGAAGGGATAAATCATTTGATTTAGGCTTATCAGGAATACATGTCACCCAGCCGACTGCTTGATCACCACAGTATGGAGCAGGACACTGGAATCATTCTTTCTACTCATGTCTGACTTACCTCTACGACCATAAATAACATGGAGTGATTTTCTTTATTGTCAGTGAGGGAATATCAGGAGATCTCTTCCTAACATCAACAAGGGAATGCCTGGAGTGTAACATTTACCAAGGACTTTTTCTCTTCTAACACTTGTAACCGAGTGTCCCATTAAAATGCTTTTTTATTTTTATGACTCATTGCCCTAGATTGTGGAGGTGAACTATCACTCTCCTTCCACCATTCTCATGATTTATTTATTCTGGGCAGAGTGTTCATACTCACTGTAAAAACACTAATTCAAACCTTTTAAAATGGAGGAAACTGTCTGCTAAGTTACAGGGTTTCACATCCAAAATTCTCTGTATTTTGTTGCAGTAAAAATGTCAGTGATCAATAAGTTGTGCACTCCATTTAAGGCCCTCCTTTCTTAGTTCTGAATAATAGAAATAGAATAATAGGGAGATTTGAAATGCATTGTACTGTCTTGTCCTCTAACATAGACTATGTTTACATTTGGGTTTAATAAATGTATTCTTTAGTCTCAGCAACAGGACAGGATCAAACCCACTCTTTTTGCTTTTGCAGATAAAACCATATGGTTCAAACAGAGGAGCTGATGAGAAAATTTTGCATGAAAAGCAAAGCAAACTACATTTTAAAACATGGTAATGATCTAGCAAAGAGAATTGAGGTGGTTGATTGCACAGTTTAGCTTGCAATGTATAAGGCCAATAGCTAAATGTAATTTTTTAACCTGTCATTTTAAAATATGCTTGCTCACACTCTGACATATTTTAGCATCTAAAAAAAGCTGCTGGATATATTTTAGATTAACAGCATACACCTTTAATTCTCCTCTCTTTGCTTAATAGTTTGCTGTCTTAAAGAGCTTTAGCCCCTCAAAAAATTTTCCTGAGCTTCTCTGACTCTACATCACAACAGACAGCAGTGTCACACCAGTCCCTAGGGGATTCTCAGATACATATATTCTAAGCTTCCTCCCACAGAGATGTAAAGAATTAATGCTTAGTACTTGCATTCAGGCTTCATTCTCAATGTAAAATATTCAGTCCTGTACTACTCTCTATGGCTGTACATCACATGATAGCCAGCAGGACAACAGTTTCAGATTAAATAGTATTAACTCTGACTGAAAGAAGCAGCATCCAAAAGAAGCAATTGCTATCAAAGTTGAGCTTCAACTAATCTTCTTGTATAACTAAATGTTGTTCATACCAAGAAGATCATCCTTTTTACTACAGTTTCCCACTACCCAGTGATAATAAATGAAAAAGCTATTTAAAAAAATAGAAAAAAGAAAGATATATTATTCCTTCTTGCACATTAGATAACACTGACATTCATTCATATTTTCCTAACACCACTAGGCATGATAAGGGCCAGAAGGGCATTATCATGTTTATTCAGATCTGTTCTTCTCAGCATTTCTTGATACACGCACATACATTCAGAGAACTTAAGAACTTAAGAACGAGCTATTTTGTCACCAGGTTCACACTTGGATGCATGGCCAAAAATCAAAAGTACTAGGTAGACTGAGTTTGACAATCATAGTTGGTCTTTGGGATCCCAGCCTTCAAGAAGTCACCCAAGACCTCATGACTACTAAACCATGGCACCAACTGCCACATCCAATGTCCTCTTGAACTCCTCCAGGGATGGTGACTCCACTACCTTCCTGGGCAGCCCATTCCAATGGCTAACAACTCTCTCTGTGAAGACCTTTCTCCTTACCTTGAGCCTAAACTTACCCTCGTGCAGCTTGAGACTGTGTCCTCTTGCTCTGGTGCTGGTTGCCTGGGAGAAGAGGCCAACCCCCTCCTGGCTACAATCTCCTTTCAGGTAGTTGTAGACAGCAATAAGGTCTCCCTGAGCCACCTCTTCTTCAGGCTAAGCAACCCCAGCTCCCTCAGCCTCTCCTTGTAGGAGATTTTCTATTCAAGCCAGATTAGGGTGAAACTTACCCACCTTCATTTCCCCCATCCTTTCTTCTTGTGTTTTGAATATGAGAATTATGTCTGCCTTTTCCCTGTCACGAGTAATCTCCTCATCAGAGACCTTCCGCAATTATTATCACTTTTCAACGGTGTTAGTGATGCTGCAAAGACATTGATTTTCCTGGATATTAACCAACATTTCCCTGACATTCCCTGCCCTCCCTTGCCCCACCCCCTCCTCCCCTCCCTCTAAATCTAGCGTCTTCTAGAACAGTGAAGGGGGCATTCAGATTTGTGCTTAAAAAGATGAGAAGAAGCCATAGAATTTGCCAGCCTAGTTGCTGAAATATAGATTTGCTATTAGCACCACAGCTGTTATTTGAAGTTTTCCCCAGCTGACCTCCTTTAACTCTGTACAGTGCAGATGGAAATCGCAAAGTTCATCTGCTTAGAAAATAAAGGCATTTTTTCACTTGTACAAGGTATTTTTGCAGTCTGTGTCATCATTAATTTTAATACAGTTACCCTAAGCAGATGTCTATTTTTATGTGCATATATAGAAAATCTTCTTTCCAAAACATTGAGTGCTGATGGTTCACTCTGTCAAAAAATCTGTGTGCTATAATGAGCTGCAGAACCAAGACATGCAGTAGACCTGTGTAACTGGATATCACCTTGACAATTTGGCATACATTGCTAGTGACGAAAAAAGTGTGATCATAATTGTCTGGTTAACTGACATGCTGGACAGTTGTTGAAAGGGATTGGTACTTGTGCTAGAATAAATATTGTACATATTGTGTGGGGAAAAACAATAGATGATCATATTTTTATTGTGTAGCAGTTTCATGCTGCAGTAATTATACTGCCTACTGTACTGCATTGCATTTGTCTGAAGATAAACAACCCAAGCTAAATTGTTCCAGGCTGCTATTAAATGATGGAAAGCAAGATTCAAAATTGGTGTGCAATGTGATGTACACTATCATCTACATATGAAAGTTTGTAATAGATTTCAGTTGACATAGGCAAAAAGATAGCCATTCAAGTCATATTCTTCACATTCAATTCAAGTGGCTCTATGTAACAGGTTAATGCATAGTAAGCAGTTAATCTGCCTGTTTCCCCCAACACAGAAGTGAGGGAAAAGTACCAAACAAAAAAGATAAAGAGTTGAGATGAGGTAAGAGTTTAATATAAAATAGTGTAATCATAATGCACAATTAGCTTAGCCTACTTGCAGGAAAGGATAACATACTACAGTTAGCTTAGCTTAGCCCACTTGCAAAAAAAGCATAGTGAAATGCAGGAAAGAAAAAAAAATGAAACCAGCATAAAACAGAAACCCAAAATCAACTCCCAGCTGTATTGTTAAGAAGGACATCAAGACACTTGAACGTGTCCAGAGAAGGGCAACAAGGCTGGTGAGAGGCCTTGAGCACAAGCCCTATGAGGAGAGGCTGAGGGAGCTGGGGTTGTTTAGCCTGGAGAAGAGGAGGCTCAGGGGCAACCTCATTGCTCTCTACAACTACCTGAAGGGTGGTTGTAGCCACGAAGGGGCTGGCCTCTTCTCCCTAGCAACCAGCACCAGAACAAGGGGACACAGTCTCAAGCTGCAACAGGGGAGGTTTAGGCTCGAGGTGAGGAGAAGGTTCTTCACGGAGAGAGTAATTCGCCATTGTAATGGGCTGCCCAGGGAAGTGGAGGAGTCACCATCTCTGGAGGTGTTCAAGAGGGGATTGGACATGGCACTTGGTGCCATGGTCTAGTCGTGGCGTCTGTGGTGACAGGTTGGACTCGATGATCTTCGAGGTCTCTTCCAACCTTGGCGATACTGTGATACTGTGATACTGTGTGATACAGCTCTGCGGAAAAGACAACACCCAAAGCTTGGAACCCAAAAGCAGCAGCCAAAACAGGAATCCTCTCATGTTACTATCTGAACTTCAAGCCCCATGATACTTTGCTCCAGCCAACACTTTAATTTTTAAGCTGGCATGAGGCAGGATGCTTTTGAATAAGAGAAGCAAATTCAAATTTAACCCAGACACCCTACTGTTTAACTTGTCTTCTAAATTAATCAGCTGACATGACAAAGACCAATCCTGGCTCTGTTGATGTCAATGGAAAACAAACATTTGTTTTCATTGCCAGTTATTGTACTTCACAGATATCTTAATATGAAATAAATCAGCTGTACACTGAATGGTGGATAAACAAGAGAGGTATGACCAAGGAGAATGAACAGAAGCCACAAGACCCATGTTCTGAGGCTTGTATTTAACATTTTCCATGATCTGGCAAACACAGGGTAACTTTTTCTGTATGGGATATATATTCACCCCCTACAAAGAGATTCAGCAAAAAGATTATAAATCTCTCACTGAAAAACAGCACAACTTTCTTACAATGCAATATTTCATCTTCTGAGAAAAGAAAGCAAATATAAGTGAGTCCCAAGAGAAAAATCACTGTTCTCAGTTAAACTCCAGATAGTTCTCAGTTTAGACTGGATGTTAGGAAGGATTTATTTACTAAGAGGGTGGACAAACACCAGAATAGGCTTCCTAGAGAGATGATCCAATGTTCCAAGACTTTCTGTGTTTAAGAGGCATTTGGACAATACCCATAATAACATGCTTTATCCTTTGGTTAGCTCTGAAGTGGTCAGGCAGCTAGACTAGATAATTGTGTAGGTCCCTTGCAACTGAAAATATTAATTCTATTTATTCTATTCTTCCATTCCATTCCATTCCATTCCATTCCATTCCATTCCATTCCATTCCATTCCATTCCATTCCATTCCATTCCACTCATGTCTTCTTTGACAGTGTCATTCTGTCATCCTGTAATACTGACTTCAGCTTCAGCAGTGTCTTCCATAATGAGAAATCAATTACGAATGTCTCTGGACTCAGGGAATTGTTTCATGTGCTATTAGGAGTGCTAAGATAAGCAAGTATACACTCAGTATTTCTGATTATTTTCTTCTGGTGAAGTGCCATACAAATAAACTGGATATATGTAATCACTTCAAATCTTTATAAGTCAGTATTTTTGGCGTACACTGAATAGAGCTGAATTGATGATATAAATTCTTGCAGAACCATGCTTAATTTGTATAAATAGACTGTCACTATTTGCCAAATACCTTCCAGCTCATTTATCATATCTAAGTGAACAATGCCCATCTCCACCTAGAAGCAACGTGTTCAGTTTATGACCTGGATATTACATTGCACTGGGGAAAAAAGGGAACTTTGGGGTGATGCTAATACTAATTTGGATTCTTAGTAGGATTGTGCAGCATAAGAAAATATGATAGAATCATATGTGAAGCCAATGGAAGCTTGTTACTAAATTTTGTGCAGGCAGGATATCACCTTCATGTTTTAGAATTACTACTACAGTAACTACTCCATCCAATTCAATGATGTACTGCAGATCAGATTTGAGATTTGAACAGATATTACTAACTAACATAATTTAAAAAATGAACCTATTCAGAAAATGCAAAGAATTCTAATGGCACTTTAGGCACTTAAACGTAAATAGATACATAGGTAGATAGATAGATAGATAGATAGATAGATAGATAGATAGATAGATAGATAGATAGGAAATGTGTCCTTAGAAAATCTTTAGCCAAATTCTGCTTCAGTCTCTGTCATTTTTAGCTTCTACTAAACAAACTTCATCCCACTTGCTTTAAGGCTTGCAGGGAATATCAGTAAGATGAACTGTGGGCTGGCATGTTTATGTGTGTTTTACCACCTCTAACATGTTGCTCTTGCTTCTGTAATGTACAACTTCCTTTTTTCACCTAACATTTTCAAAGTGCTATGAATACACTGAGGGGTAGAGTACTGTCTTCTGCTATAGCTGTGTAGTGATAAAAAGTGCCTAAACCTATATCTTTATACATGTAGGAGATGTGAAGAGATCTACAGCTGATAGAAAACTGAAATGTAAACAAATTCTATCCCAATGGGCATTTCTAAATAACCCCTGGTCCAAAGGATTCTGACACAGGATACAGTCCTTTGTAGACAAGGTCAGCTTATTTTGCAGAACAAAGCTTAACACATTCTGCAAAGTTGGTTATGAGCTACTCTGTTATCAGCATATTATTCTGCTGATGCTGCATGTTACTCAACAAAGGGAGAATGTTGTGCTCCAGTGAAGCCAAAAGCTGCGTCTTAGGGCACAAATCTATGTCTATGAAATAACCAGCAGAATTAAGGCTTTAGCCCTTATAAATAAATTGGAGACTGCTCAGCAAAATTCTCCATACAGAGTGAATCTGCACCTTTGTTCTGTCTCATTCTTCACTGATTGTAAAGATTAATATATTCTTGTACAGCAACAGTGTGAGATTTGACTGCTAAAGGATGATCTCATAAAAAATAAAGAGAAATCCTTGATATTATGGTAATTTTTAGAGTAGTACTACCTGTATTAATAGACCACATAGGTAGACCTCTTAAGTGTACACTTTACATACAAAATTCTGATGTCATAAAATTTAGTTTGTTGTTGAAAAAGACAAGAAATTCCGATTAAGTTCAGTTGGGCTTTTTTGCTGTTGTTTAAGAAACAGTTATTATTTTAAATGTGAATTAGAATTAACTTTAATTTAGGATTTCAATATATATCATTTTAGACCTAATACAAGACTCATGAAGTATGTGGGGCTGTGGGGGTGTGTGCCCAGCCATTTCTGCATATCTGACAGATAAAATATCTCCTATAATTCTTATACTTTTTTTTCCAAGTGAACAATAACGATCAGTGACTTGTGTCTACAAGATTAAATTATGACTCATCTAAACCTTACTTTTCAGTATTGTGGTGTACATGAACTGGATAGTTAACTGCAAATGTCTTTATTCTCATTTCTCATTAATTTGTGGATAGAATTATGTCTCCTAAGTCAGTCTAGCAGTAGACTTATCATCCACAAATAATGATACTTGGTCAATGCACAAATCATTTGACTGGAGTACACTTTTCAGAGTTCCAGTGCTATTCATTAGTGCTTTGAAAATCATCAAGCAAAGAATGGACTATTACACTTTCAAGTGGATGGTGATTAAGAAACTTTGAAACATTCTGGTATTCATGTGCATTTAAGGCATCAGTGAGTACAGGGAAAATTCTTTTTCATCTAAGTCTCAGTCTAAAAAGATAGGAGCATTTCAACTAGGAGTTTATTTGTTTTTTCTGGCAATAGAGAATACTCCAGTCCTGCAAAGATGCCTCATTTCAGCAAAGGGTAAATCTTGTAATATAAGATCACCATTTAGTGATCCATGTGATGGTCCACAGGTCACACTGCCGTACACGATTCCTACTTCTTTACTGGTGCCCTTTTGCCTTTTTTGTATTTTGATGATCTTTTAGAAATACAAAATGTTGTAGTGATTTTGTTCTCAGAAGCCATTGTAGAGTTATTTTAGTAATCGTACCCGTTCACATGCAGTCTTGAATCTGAGAGTCCATTTTAGGCAGCTGAGAAACTCCTACTCAATAAACTATAGCTCATGATATCTTATTTCTATTGTTACTGAGCCATGCAAAATAATTTCTCTACTTATTCTGGGAAGTTCCTCCTCCTTCAGCAAGACTGCCATCACAGGGCCACAGTCTATGTAGGATGAAATCAACCAACTCAAAGCACACAAATTATATTATATGCAACCCCTGATTGGGATCCTCTTCCTGCTTCCTATCCTGTTCTTGTTTTCTTGAAAGGCTGTAGTCAGAGTATGTATTTAGTCTCTCATTAGTATATATAAATATATCTGAATATTGAAAAAATGATCATAAAGATTAACTTGGATAAATTTCTTTAAGACAATTTGGAGCAATTCTGGAAATGGATTTCAAAGTTGTATGTTTATTTCAACAATGGTTGAATTGTTTTCTATATTAAATTTTAGAGATATTAATCAGTTATATGTTTTTATTTTTAAAATACTTTTCTTGCAAATTAGTGTAAAGGGCTTGATGAAGAAACTGTTTAGTTTCTCTTCAGCAAGAGACAAGAGACAAGGATTTACAGTTTCTGTCTCATTCACTCTCAGTTCTTTGCTGGACTGCTAAGTTTTCATGCAGAAGTCTCAGTCTGTGATTTGATAATCTTTGAAGGAGTTTAAAGTTGCATTCATTTCAGATGCCTTTTGAAATTCCCATCAAGTTGTGGTACTAAACTCAGTACTACAAAGTCTGAATTCCATAATCTCATCAGAAAACAAAATTACACCTGTTCACAGTGTGATGGAAGTCTGTGAGAAGTGCAGCTCTCATGTACTTCTGTGCTGTTCAGTCTGGATGAAGAGTTCTGGACAGCTGTGGTGAGTCGTCTCTGCCCTGTGTCTGAAGAGGCTGATGAGATACTGTCACTTAAAGCCCAGGCTTACAGATGTCTTTTTAATAAAACATATTAGTGTTCAAAAAGGCCAAGTTTTTATTATTCACATTAATGTACCTCTCCAGATGGATATTACTGTAATAATTATTATAATCCATTTCCCTCTCTAGCTTTACAGTGCAACATGAGAGCTCTGGTACAATATCAGTCTTTTACAGACAAACTCTCAAATACAAAGCTACATCTGTGTTTATTATTGCAAAACACTATGCTGAAAACTTTTAGGATGACATGAAGACTGTTTCTTTTTCTAAACTTTACAACCTGTTGCCCCTTGTCCTATCATTGGACATCACTGGGAAGAGCCCGGCACCTGACACTTGCCCTTCACGTATTTAGAAACATCAGTCTTTTTTCGAAGCTAAAGAGACCCAGCTCCCTCAGCCTTTCCTGTCAAGGCAGCTGTTCCACTCTCTTCATCATCTTCATGGCTCTGCACTGGATTCTTTTAAGCAGTTCCCTGTCCTTCTTGAACTGAGGGGCCAGGAAACAGACACAATATTCCAGATGTAGCCTCAACATGGCAAAGTAGAGGGGGAGGAGAACCTCTCTTGACCTACTAGCCACACCCTGTCTAATACATCCCAGGATGGCCTTCTTGGCCACAAATACATGTTGCTGGCTCATGGCCATCCTTCTGTCCACCCGAATCCCCAGGCCCTTTTCCCCAGAACTGTTCACTGACTGTGCAGTCCCCAGCCTACACTGATGCATGGGGTTGTTCTTTCTCAGATGAAAGACTCTGTTCTTGCCTTTGTATTTAATTACATTTTTCCCCATCCAACTCTCAGCCTATGTATGTCAGCAGGTGTCAGCCAATCCTCCCAGTTTTGTGTCATCAACGAACTTACTGACAGTGCACTCTTTTCCCTCATCCAGGTCACTGATGAATATATTGAACAGTATTGGTCCCAGTACAGGGTGCAAGCTGGAGCATGGAAGATTCCATGTAAACATAAGGAAACACTTTTTTTCACTATGAGGATGGCAGAACACTGGAACATGCTGCTCAGAGAGGTTGTGGAGTCTCCTTCTCTGAAGACATTCAAAACTCACCTGGATGCGTTCCTGTGACCTACTCTAGCTGATCCTGCTCTGGCAGGACAATCAGTCTAGGTGATCATTCAAAGTCCCTTCTTGTCATAGTTTGAGTTTTAATCTGCTGCTTTTCATACCATCCTGCCTCATGCCAGCTTCAAAAATGAAAGTGCTGGGTGGAGCAAAGTATAATGGGGCTTGAAGTTCAGGCTGTAATATAAGAGGCTTCCTGTTCTGGCAGCTGCTTTTGCATTCTGGGGTTTTGGGTGTTGGCTCTCTTCTGCTGTGAAACGTGGAATTATATGAACTATGAGTTAAACATTGCAGATTTGGAAAAGTGTTTAGAAGTAACTTACCTTTTTTGACCACAGTGAAGTCAAGAACATTGGCTAAAAATTGCCAAGGGTCCAAAGAGGATGTAAGTGCTAAAGAAACACTTAAGGGAGAAATTGTCATAATATAAAAGCTTAAACTGTATTATATTTGTGTTTTCCTAATATCTCTGTAATAGTAGCTGGGTTTTTTATGAGTGAACAGTCAAAGGAACTGTCTCACATTGAATTGTCAGTGCCTTAAACCAAACCAATGAAGAGATTAATAAGAAATTGACACAAAGAGATGATATTCAGCCAGGAACTCTGAACGTAATCAAATGAAATTGCTAACTACCAGCTAAAATTGGGAGGATAGAAAAGATCAAATAGAACATCAATTGTAGAAATAGTCTAGGAGAGAACTAGAAAATGAACTGGTAAATCTGATTTAACAACAGGCAAACTGTAAAGATTAGAACTGGTGGTGGGGGCAGGGAGTCAAGGGGAAAGAAAGAGATTGGAAAGGAGGAAGAATCAATGCAGATGCTATGGAGAGCAGTCTTTCCACCCACAATCAATACAGTACTTGTTGCAGTGCCTGCTTTCAGAATGTTCCCAGACTTGATTCCATTTACTAATATACTGTTAGAATACTTTTTAGAAAGATTTTGACTCATGTCAACTATCACTGTCCTGCTTAAAATTTAGGAGCTAATGCAACCTCAACAGTGCAGGGAGGCAATCCCTTCCCTAGTCCTAGTGAATCCCTAGACACACTATTTCTGATACAAGCCAGGGTACGATTGGCTTTTTTGGACACCTGGATACACTGTTGGCTCACGTTCAGCTGGCTGTAAACTAACTCCTCCAGGTCCTTTTCCACTCAGCATCTTTCCAGCCACTCTTCCCCAAAGCTGAAGTGTTGCACGGGGTCGTTGCACCCAACTTCGTGGTACCTACAAACTTGCTGAGGGCGCACTCAATCCTTTTGTCCAAATCATTGATAAAGAACTGGCCCAGTACTGAGCCCTGGGGAATTCCACTTGTCACCTGCTGCCACCTGTGCTTAATTCCATTCACCACTACACTTTGGTCTTGGCTGCACAGACAGTTTTTTAACTCAAACAAAAATATAGAAAAATAGATATAAGTGTGTGATTCTGTATAAATCTCTTATTTTTCTCAAATCCTGAGAGAGTGGCATTCTCATCTGAACACCTCAAAAAGAATATAGTAAGAAAAGAAGATAGATTCATGTTTTCAGCCTGAAAAAGAGAGAACTGGCAAGAGGGAATAACAGAGACAAAATAAAATGAATGGAATACAGAAGGGAATTACATACCATTCCCTAGAACACAAAACCTTAATAATATAAACATCAAGCAAAAGGTTTACTTTGCCAAAAAGGGATTAACTTCTCAGTTCATAATTAAACTGTAGAATTTCTTCATGCAGAAAGATACATAGAACAAATTTCTAAAATTAAAAATTTTTGAGATAAATTAGTACCATAGTATCAGTCAGGGTTGGATGGGATCACAAGGATCATCTAGTTCCAACCCCCCTGCCATGGGCAGGAACATCCCACACTAGATCAGGCTGGCCAGAGCTTCATCCAGCCTGGTCTTAAACACCTCCAGGGACGGGGCCTCAACCATCTCCCTGGACAACCCATTCCAGGGCTTCACCACTCTCATGGTGAAGAACCTCCTCCTCACATCCAGCCTGAATCTCCCCACCTGCAGCTTCATTCCGTTCCCCCTAGCCCTATCACTACCTGATATCCTGAGAACTCCCTCCCCAGCCTTCTTGTAGGATCTTTTTTCAGGTGCAACATCAAAGCTATGCCTGAATGGTGATTACCAAGAACTAGGGAGTAAAATGACCAGAACAAGAGGACACAGTCTCAAGCTGCAACAGGGCAGGTTTAGAAGAAATTCTTCATAGAGAGAGTGATTGCCCACTGGAATGGGCTGCCCAGGGAGGTGGTGGAGTCACCATGATTGGAGATGTTTAGGAGGAGACTTTATGGGGTGCTTGGTGCTATGGTTTAGTTGACTAGATGGTGTTAGATGGCATTGGATGATGGGTTGGAGGCAATGATGTTAAAGGTCTCTTCCAACCTGGTCTATCCTATCCTATCTATCCTATCCTATCCTATCCTATCCTATCCTATCCTATCCTATCCCATCCTATCCTATCCCATCCTATCCCATCCCATCCCATCCCATCCCATCCCATCCCATCCCATCCCATCCCATCCCATCTATCCATCCCATCCTATCCTATCCTATCCTATCCTATCCTATCCTATCCTATCCTATCCTATCCTATCCTATCCTATCCTATCTTATTCTAAATTGTCTTCTAAATTACCTTTCCCCCATAACCTTACTCCTCACATGCAACTACGTTTGGAAGAAAAACACTAGAGGAGACAGAGCTTTTTTTTCTGGGCTAGCAGCGTCTTTGTTAATTGTATAATATTCTGGTTTAAAACCAAACCAAAACAACAACAAACCCCCCAACCCCCACAAAACCCCCACAAACAAATAAACAAACAAACCCCACACAAAACCAAACAAAAAACATATTGAACAAAAAAAAACCCAAATAAACAAAACAAAAGACCCAGAAATGTTATGGAAGTGTATAGTAACACCAGTGTAGTTGCCAAGTCAGGTGTGGAGAAGATAGGAAACAACAGATGTGAAACTAGAATATTTCATTATATGTTGAAAATCACTCTCAAATTGCATATGCATAAAGGACTGAATGAATTTTAGTCTTTCTAATTCTACAAAATTTAATGTATCCGTTCTTGTCTTTACAGCATGAGTTATTTTCTGTTTTCAGCTATAGATTTTAGGTGTGCTATAAGACATATTTCTACTTCAATTCTTACCTGTAGGATCTTAAACTATTTACTCTTCACTTAACAGGGACTTTTATTTCTTTATTAAATGATCTTTACTACTGCGTGTAATGACAAAATTTAATCATGAATGTGAAGCTTTCTTATTCTACTTTGTGTATCAATTTTAGTTCAGCTTCATATTGCGCAATTTAGCTGTACAATACAATAATACAGTACAATACACCAGGTTGAAAGAGATAGAATAGAATAGAATAGAATAGAATAGAATAGAATAGAATAGAATAGAATAGAATAGAATAGAATAGAATAGAATAGAATAGACCAGGTTGGAAGAGACCTTCAAGATCATCGCGGCCAACCTATCAACCAATCCAACCCACCTAATCAACTAAACCATGGCACCAAGCACCCCATTAAGTCTCCTACTGAACACCTCCAATGATGGTGACTCCACCACCTCCCTGGGCAGCCCATTCTAATGGCTAACAACTCTCTCTGTATAGAACTTCTTCCTAACATCCAGCCTAAACCTGCCCTGGCGCAGCCTGAGACTGTGTCCTCTTGTTCTGGTACTGGCTGCCTGGGAGAAGAGACCAACCTCTGCCTGTCTACAACCTCCCTTCAGGTAGGGTCAACCCTGAGTCTCCTCTTCTCCAGGCTAAGCAATTTCAGGTATTGATTCGTAATATTCTTTTTCATGTTCTGTTATGCTGAGATTTCAAGTTCAAACAGGTGGCCATCTGTGCTTTAAGCTGAAGTGACACTGCTCTCTAATATTTATTAATGATGTCAGATTGAAAACAGAAAATATAATTTTCTTCTTAATGATCTTTCTATGCAAAGTTAATGATAAAGGCTTATTGGCCTAATAACCCTGTTAGGTTCATCACTGACTTGAGAATTCTTTGGTGAAACACATTTCTCATCCACAAACGTTGAATGCTCTTTTACTTGTGATTATTAATTTTTGATCAGAGGATTACCTTTTGCTGCAGATTGAACTCAGTTGACTGAGGAGAACAAAGCAAATCTTAAACCTCCTCTTCTACTTTCATTGACCCAAGTCAGTATATCATCAATATATTTTTGGTACAGCAGACAAAGATTAGTAGCAATTGGTACCATAGGTTTAGTTTAACTAGGATATTATAACATGCTGTGATAGGATTCTGTCATGAAAATGTCTTCAAAGGTTCCCTTCAGGACCTTTTAAAATCACTTTGCATTTCTGTGAGCAGATGGTATGGCAATAGTTTGATCTGCAGATGTACATACAGAGAAACAGCACATATTTAATTACATTTTTATGAAAAGTTGGTATGGGATCTCAGCACCAGTTCCAGGGACAGAAATATATCATCAGATCTCCATGCCAGCTGATAAGAACAGGCACTCAATCTTTTCAATGACACTGGTCAAAAGCATTGAAAAAAAGAACTATTCTTTCAGTATTCTATGATTAATGTGCAATAAATTTATTGAAATGCCAACAATCTTCAAATAAACAACTTGCCTACTGAAAATTAACTTGATATTCTATTCACAGTGAAAATATCTTTGCAGTGCTCCAGGCTTTTACTGGTTGCATTTTGCAAACTACCAGAAAGTGTTTTATAGATATGTCAAGATCACAGAATCACAGAATTTCAGGAAGACCTTATTGCTGTCTACAACTACCTGAAGGGTGGTTGTAGCCAGGACGGGTTGGTCTCTTCTCCCAAGCAACCAGCACCAGAACAAGAGGACACAGTCTCAAGCTGTGCCAGGAGAAGTTTAGGCTTGAGGTGAGGAGAAAGTTCTTCACAGAGAGAGTTGTTAGCCATTGGAATGGGCTGCCCAGGGAGGTGGTGGAGTCACCATCCCTGGACGATTGGCACTTGGTGCTGTGGTTTAGTAGTCATGAGGTCTTGAGTGACAGGTTGGACTTGATCTTTGAGGTCTTTTCCTACCTTATTGATTCTGTAATTCTGTGATTCTCAATTGCTTACAGCTTGTCTCTCAGCAGGATGAGAGCCTGCGAGTGTGGAATCTCCTGTAGCTGAGGTAAGAAGGCTTCACCAGAGGGCTCCCCTTGATCAGGTGGCCTGTAGTTGATGCCAACCACAAGATTCCCTTTGTTGCCTTTGTCTCTAATTCTTATGCATGAGCTTTCAACTTGTTCATGGCTATTCTTCTGGGACAAGTCCCCATACTCTATCCATGTCCTGACATAGAGGGCGACATCTCTGCCCCTCCTTCCTCATCTGTCCCTTATGATCTCCCTCTAGACTTTGATAGCCACAACCCAGTCAGGGGATTCAATCCCAAATCTCAGATATGGTAAACAGGTCATAGTTTTTGAGTAAGACAATATCTTCCACCTCTTCCTATTTGTTGCCCATGTTGTGTGTGTTCATGTAGAGGCACTTCATCTGGGTTACTGTCTCCATGGTTTGGTTTTTTTAGTGGAGCTCCCCTTTATCCCATTGAAGTGAGTGTCTTGTTCGGATTTCCTTGCTGGCTTCTACTGCTTCAAGAGCCCCCACCTCACCTCCACTGGATTTTGGCTGCACTGCAGTGTCCCCAGCATATGTCAGGATTGTGACATATTGTGAGTCAACCCATGGATTTTCATGGGCAAGCCTGATTTCTTTCCCCTTCACATCTAGTTTAAAGCTCTATCAATGAATCCCACAACTTCCTGGTCAAAGATCCACTTGCCCATTTGAGGAAGTTGACTCCCATCTGTGTAGGCTAACCCTTGTCAAAAGAACCCAAAACTGTGACTCTGATGCCATCCACAGAGCCGTGTATTAATAGGTTGGATTTGCCTATTCCTTCCAACTGGTAAAAGAGAGGAAAAGGTAACCTGTGCCCCAGATTCCCCACTAACCACTCTAGGGCCCTGAAGTATCTGTTAATACCTCTTGGGCTCATGACTACAACTTCATCACCACCCACATGAAAGAGTAGTAATGAGTAATAGTAGTCTGAGGGGCTCCCCAGGCTTGGGAGTTTCATAAGAGTCTGATTTCCAAAAATCATATACAGAAGTAAGAAAAATGGAAACTAAGTAGGCTGAATGGTAATATTGGTCAACCATGGAAGAAAATGCAAGACTTGTCAAAGGACAAATTTCACATCATTACCCTCATCTCACCATGTCCATCTGTCACCTGTTATCTTTTGAAGCCTTCAGATAGTAGCAGTTCAATCCAATCTTTAATATCATGCAATGAAATTGTGTGAAACTATTTCACAGCTCGGAAACTTTGGGTCAATATCCTCTCTGCTAATAACTTGTCCCTTCCAAAGACATTGTATAAAGAGGATATTAGGCCTGTTTTAGTTTTCCACTCCTAGAGATGACACCTATAATTTTACTAGAATTCAATTAATCAAGCTAAGGCACCTACAAACTGCCTTGTAACAACAACTCTTATACTGAGAATAGGAGCATATTTTGCAGTGATAAAAAATGACAGACCAATTACAGTGAACCTTAACTGTTATAGGTAAATTACACACAGCAGATTTTATTAGTTCTAAACTAATGATAGTTATCACTCTGTCTTTTTATTATCTCAAGTCTCTTGAACTACCTTACTTCAGTTTATCAACACCTCCTAACTTTCACAGGCAACTATAACATAAAACATAACAGCAGTAGCAGCAATTGTACTATAAATGCAAATCTAGTGCTAACGCAAGATGCCAAATTAATTACTTATACAATGTTTCAGTATTTAAAGAGAGAATCGTGGTATAACAAATCTCTAGAACAACTGTTATTTTATTGCTGATGTAATAGTAAATTAAGACTAGAAAGTATTTCATAGGTCACAAAAGTAATCTCTGCCAATGAAACACTGCTCTCTACAGGATGTTGTGTATTTTTCCCTCTCCAGTTAAAATGACTTACGTTCTTGAAAGTTCTTTAATTGCCCTAGAAACTGTCCCAAAATATACATGCCTGATCAAACAGCAAGGTAAACTTCCTTCCTGAATTAAGTGAAGTTCAACCTGTAATAAGAAAATGTTCATTCTTCAAGGCCTGGTTTGTCTCTGTTCAGAGAATCCATTGCTAACTGCTTAAATCACAGAATCAGAGAATCACAGCATAGTTCATATTGGAAGGGGCCTCTGTACACAGTGGAGTTCAAATCCTTTGCTCAGAGCAGGGTCAACTAGATCCAATTGACCAGATCTGCATTCTATCAGGCTTTGAAAATCTCCAGAGATGCGAACTCCATAACCTTTCTGGGCTTCCAGTGTTTGACCAGTTTACTGTTCATCTAAACATTTCTGAATTACTTTTTTTCAACATTTTAAAATTTGTGTTCATTGTCTTTTGTCCTGTCAGTGGGCATCACTGAGAAGAATGGAATGGAATGGAATGGAATGGAATGGAATAGAATGGAATGGAATAGAATAGAATGGAATAGAATAGAATAGAATAGAATAGAATAGAATAGAATAGAATAGAATAGAATAGAATAGAATAGAATAGAATAGGAGTCTGGCTCCTATTTCTTTGTTCCCTCTCATCAGGTATTTTTTAATACTTCTAAGATCTGCACCCCCACCGCCAGGCTCTTCAACCTTCACTTTGCTCTCGAACCCTCTCTTTTTCAGGCTAAACTGTCCTAGGTCTTTCAAACTATCCTTGCATGAAAGGTGCTTGAGTCCCTTAGTGTCTTTGTAGTCCTGCACTGGACTGTTTTCTGCTCCTGTTCCAGCATGAGGTCTCCATAGCTCACAGCTTTCTTCAGAGCATGTTCACCTGCTCTGGTGGATGTGCTCTACCATTATCTACAATGGGTTACAGGAAGACAAACTGCATCATCATGGTCTTTACCAGGGGCTGCAGACACTTCTTCAGTGCCTGGAGTATGACTTCCCTCTTATTTTTCACTGACCTTGGTGTCTGCAGTTATATCTCTCACATTTTTTCCACTCCTATCTCCAATGTTTGTGCAGTCTTTCTTACAATTTCTTATATATGTCATACCAGAGGCACTTCCAAAGTTGCTGATGGTCTCAGTGGCAGCTTTGGCCAGTGGCAGCTCTATCTTAGAGACGGCTGGAACTGGCTCTGCAGGGCATAAGGGCAGCTTCTAGTGACTTCTTGCAGAAGGCACCCCTCTATCCTGTCCTGCTACCAAAATATTGTTATGTAAACCAAATGTTATTCAAGTCATATCTGAAGACAAATGAGCCTCAGCATTCTAGTCATATACAGGCTATCTATTCTGTTCATAGAGAGCCTGTTCTTCCTCATACCTTGAAGGCCTCAGGATGTGGTCTGTCAAATTTATTACACAACTCAGTAATAAAAATATTTGTTATTAAAGCAAACCATAAAGCAGGTGTATGAAGCCTAGAGAGAGAGTAAGCACATTTTATGGGCTTACTTTGAACATATTGTCTGCAAATGAATCTTTGGAAAGCCATTTGAATACTAAGTCTTTAAACCAGCAGCATGAAAATGTATCTTATTTTCATTTCAGCTGTAATAGCTGCAGTGTAATTCTGTTAACCTTGCTGTATTTCAGGATAACTAAATTAGAGTTAATTTACATAGATAATTAATTTGTTTTATTTGAATACTGTTCTTGTCAGATTACATATTAATGAAATATTAAACTAAGCAGCAGCTTAAGGACTTTGCCCACTGTATACATTTCTTCCAGAGCAAAATAATCACCTTATTAATCTTGTGTGTGTATCAAGGCCACACATATACTCTGGTTTGAAATTCAGCCTTGGTAGTCTCCAAACCTTGAGGGTAACATGCTTGAGTGGTAACTATAAGCAAAGTTTCAGGACAATTGCAAACACAAATGCAGCTGCAAATATGTCTGGTTAAAATGTCTGAAGTGTTAATGTGTCTTTGCTTATGTGATACGTGTCTTCCAGCTATACTGCTTAATAGAGTGTTTCTGAATTTCACTTTCATGAGGTCAATTAAAGAAATAAATTTGTGTCCTTGACTTTAAAGTGAATGGTATTTTAAATCTGAATATAGAAGCAGAGGAATCAGTGGCATAAAACATTTCAGATAGAACACCTTTTGCCCCAGAAACAGACATGAAATCCTCAGGCCATTTAGCAGTGTCTGAGCTTAAAGATAAACAAGGTAGAAAGATGATCAGAACAGATTCAGCTAACACCAGCTGTGCAGTCATTTTGTCAGTGATGTGATGATGACAATGAAATTACACAGGACTAAATGAAATAGAATTGGTTGCTTCTTGGACATAACCACTGCTTGTGAAAGTAGTCAGGTGTGATTAGTGAGGCCATCAACGAGGCAAATAAATGAGCCAAAGAGAGCCTTGACTGGCCATTTGCAGGACACTGTCAACAATATTAAAACCCACCCAAATAAAAACCCATAAAATCAGAAGCCAAATTGTGCAACCAGAGAATATATAAAGCAAGGTATTTGATTAAAGCCATTCATCTTATGTATGGTGATGGAGTTATTGGATTTGAGAGTTCCCGCAAAATGGAAATTAAGCAAGGCAGAAGATGAAGAAGTATTAATGTGAATATTTATATCCCTCTAGAGCTAACACGAACACTGTTTCTGCTTTTTTCATCTATTGTGGGCTAAAGAATGCCTCTCAAACCTGGGTCATAGAATCACAGAATATATCTGGTTGGAAGAGACCTTGAAGATCATCCACTGAAAGGTCAATACTAAACCATGTCCATAAGAGCGAGGTCCACACACCGGCTTAAACACCCCCAGACATGGTGACTCCTGCACTGCTCTGTACAGACCATTCCAATGTTGATAACCCTTTCAGTGAAGAAGCATTTCCTAACATGCAGCCTAAACGTCCCCTGGCACAGTAACCATTTCTTCTAGTCCTGTCGCTTGTCATCAGGGAGAAGAGGCTGACCTCCCTCTTCACTGCAACCTCCCTTCAGGTAGTGGTAGAGCAATACAGATTAGGCTTCCCCTCAGCCTTCTCTTCTCTAAACTGAACAATCCTCAGATGCTCTTCATAGGTCATGTTCTTCAGGCCCTTCATGAGGCTTGTTGTCCTTCTGTGGACACGCTCCAGCACCTCAATATCCTTCCTGTGGTGAGGGACACAGAATTGAACACAATACACAAGGTGTGGCCTCACCAGTGCCAAGTACAGGGGGAAACACCTCCCTGTTCCCACTGGTCACAGTGTATCTAGCACAAGCCAGGACATCTTTGGCTTTCTTGGCCACCTAAACGCACTGCTGACTCATTTTCAGTTGACTATTAACCAGTACCCCCAGGTCCCTCTCCAAGTCACAGCTTTCCAACCGTACATTCCCAATCTGTAGTTTACCATGCGGTTGTTGTGATGCAGGTGCAGGACCTGACACTTGGCCTTGCTGAACTTCATAGCCTTGGCTCATCAGTCTAACCTGTTCAGATTCCACTTTAAAGCTTCCCTACCCTCTGGCAGATCTACACAACTGTTCAGCTTGGTGTCCTTTGCAAACTTATTGAGGGTGCACTCGATCTCCTCATCCAGATCATTACTAAAGATTTTAAAGAGGACATGCCCCAGGACTGAACCCTGGAGGACACCACTAGTGACTGGATAATAGCCAGATTTAACTCCATTCACCACCACTCTTTGGGCAAGGACACTCAGCCAGCTTTTTTATCTGGTGGAGAGTGCACTTATCCAAGCCTTGTGCCATGGGTTTCTGAAGGAGAATGTTGTGGGAGACTGTCAAAGGCTTTACTAAAGCCCAGGTAGACAGTGACCATGGCATTTCCCTCATCCACTAGGCAGGTCACCTTATTGTAGAAGATCAGATTAGTCAGGCAGGATTTGCCTTTCATAAGCCCATGATGACTGGACCCGATGGCCTGGTTATCATGTATGTGCTGTGTGATGGCACTCAGGATGACCTGTTCCATAACCTTTCCTGTCACTGAGGTCAGACGGACAGGCCTGTAGTTCCTTGGATCATACTTCTGGCCTTTCTTGTAGGTGTCACATTTGCTAGCCCCCAGTCTATTGGGACCTCCCTGGTTAGTCAGGACTATTGACAAATAATGGTGAGTGGCATAATGAGCACACCTGCCAGCTTCATAACTTGGATGGATCCTATCCAGTCCCATAGACTTGTGCACATCTAAGTGGCGCAATAGGTAATTGATCATTTCCTCCTGAATTGTGGGGGCTGCTTTCTGCTCCCCATGCCTGTCTTCAATTCCATGGGCTGAAGTCTCAAAGATCACAAGATCTCTTTAGCAATATACACAAGTTTTGCATTAGAGTGTCCAAGAAATATATTGAAGGATCACTCTTCACTGATTATATCAGCATTATTTTTCATCACTTCTAGGAAGATTTTACTGAACAGTGCACTGGGGTTTCATGATGAGACAATCATCTGGTGTAATGACTAAATTCTTTTTTAACTCCTCTTCAAGCCTAAATATCCAGTTGTATTAATATAAACACTTATGAACTCTCAGATACAACATAAAAGATCACTTATTACTAGAAAGGGAAGTAACCATTTCTTCAAGAGATACCAAAATCCTTTGAAATTCAGATTTTTTTTAAAGTAATATGTATGATTTATATAATTTCCATGTTAAGAAACTTAGAGAGTTTTAGGACTTAGGAAACTTCATTTTCTGAAATCACTACTTACTGAAATTATTTTGATGTCATCCCCTTACATTCTTTTATTTTTCAAGGTACAATAATTTTTGCAGCAGGATTAAGTGGTAAAGAAAAAGTTCAGTATATTTTGAAATAACAAGTCTTGAGTATTTGTTCCTCTGATAAACACCTGGGAAAAAAACTTGCAGATTTCAATGGTGTTGATAATCAAATATGAATCAGTGTCGAATACTATGGATTCCTGTAGTGGTGTGACGAATTCATGTGATGAATTCAGAGAAAAAAGGCAAACAAATCATCCAACTATTGTTTCACTCTGCCAATTCATTGCAGTATGTTCTCATTGGTGGAGACTTGTGCTCCACTTTTCAATATGAAATAAGTTTTGTTCTTATTCTGAAACATGAATTATTGGTTTTGAGCTTTGTGTTTTTTCAGTGTGTTTCCCAAAATACTCAACCTGAAGCCTATCTCTTGAAATATGTTTGTTTGAATTCAGTGCCCTCTTCTGCCATGATGCTTATAGGAAGATGTAGAACAGGGAAGAGGGGAGCTTAACTTCATGGATTTGCTTTTTCAAATTAGCTATGCCCTTAGGAAGCATGACTACACTGGCTGCACTTCCAGCTCCCTATTTTTTTGTTTCAAGCTCATGTGCATCTTTGACCCCTGCCCGCTTTCCAGAGGAAATAATTTACAGTAATTCAGTTGATTTTCTCTTGTGAGAGACGATATGGAGAAAAGTGACTACAGATATATCACTTCAGGTAGAGAGAGGCAAAGCCAAAAGCAAAGCACCCAGCTGCTGTAAGTACATTGATTGCTCTTCATATGTGAATAAACAAGTTACTACACTTCAGTGAATTGTATGAGCTGCAGTAGTCATCTATGCATGTTCCTATCTTATCCTACTTGTGAAGTAAAAGCGATTACCTTAGGCTACCCTCATCATGTTTCAAAGGTTGTTAATGGTTAAAATTAACTTAAGCACCACAATTTATCAGGCCAGAAACATGTCCATGCTCAATGGTTGAGAACAGTCTTTGGATCACATGACCAGGCTTGTTAAAAAAAAAAAAAAAATCACCTTTTTAAACAGCAGCCAGACAATCCACTATTTCAGTAGAATCCTTTCAGCGTATATCTCTATATCTTACCTAATGTGAAGACTTCAGATATTCCGTGAATGAGAAGGTGTTGTACACATTCAGCATCCATTATATCTGTTGTGTGCAGGTTAAGCTGAGGCTGCCAGAAATCCTTTTTGCCCTCAACACAGTAAACATTTTGACTCTTCTTAGGAAGGACATGAAGGCACATTCAAGCAATAATCTTCACACTATTTTATTTGTGCCCTACTTGATGTCACTGAAATGGCAAATAGAATACCTGAAGGCTCTATAGAAAGGTTGTTGCTTATTGATTTGGTACATTGCAAATTTCCATTATCATCCAGGAATACCAGCAGGTGTTCTTCAGCGCTAGCCTTTGGAGTGATTCTATAAGGAAAAAAAGTTAGACAAGCAGCTCTGCTGGCCTTGAGGCTACCCTGAGGGCTGCGCTGCACAGTAATATAGACACGGCATCTGGGACTCTGCATGTGATCACTGAAGCAGCCTGTACTTTCAGAGCTGATGCTTCAGGCTCTTGGCACAACACTTAAGTCTCACTAAATAGCCAGCTCACACTTCCAAAGTGTGCAGAATTTGTATATTGATAAGCCTGACAGTGTCATTGGTTTTGACTTGTACTTTTCTTGCATTACTTTAATGTTTAAAAAAATTATCTCCAGCTTATTCAAGTCCTAAATAGACTCAATATTTTTCTTGAATGTGTAACTTTAAAAAGATATGGAAGTAAAAAAATTATTATAGTTTTGCCCCAGTAAATATCACTGTTTAACAGAATCTTCACATTATCACCAAGGTTGGAAGAGACCTCAAAGATCATTGAGTCCAACCTGTCACCACAGACCTCATGACTAGACCATGGCACCAAGTGCCACGTCCAATCCCCTCTTGAACACTTCCAGGGACAGTGACTCCTCCACCTCCCCGGGTAGCCCATTCCAATGGCAAACGACTCTCTCTGTGAAGAACTTTCTCCTCACCTCGAGCCTAAACTTCCCCTGGTGCAGCTTGAGACTGTGTCCCCTTGTTCTGGTGCTGGTTGCTAGGGAGAAGAGGCCAACCCCTTCCTGGCTACAACCACCCTTCAGGTAGTTGTAGAGAGCAATGAGGTCTCCCCTGAGCCTCCTCTTCTCCACGCTAAACAGCCCCAGCTCCCTCAGCCTCTCCTCATAGGGCTTGTGCTCAAGGCCTCACCAGCCTCATTGCCCTTCTCTGGACGCATTCAGGCGTGTCAATGTCCTTCTTATACTGAGGTGCCCAGAACTGGACACAGTACTCAAGGTGTGGCCTAATCAATGCAGAGTACAGGGGCACAATGACTTCCCTGCTCCTGCTGGCCACACTATTCCTAATGCAGGCCAGGATGCCATTGGCCTTCTTGGCCACCTGGGCACACTGCTGGCTCATGTTCAGGAGGCTGTCGATCAGCACCCCCAAGTCCCTCTCTGTTTGGCAGCTCTCCAGCCACTCCGACCCCAGCCTGTAGCTCTGCATGGGGTTGTTGTGGCCAAAGTGCAGCACCCGGCACTTGGATTTGTTGAATGCCATCTTCTCTAGCTGCTCTTATTTGCATGCAAGATACGTAGAAGAAAAGTACGTAATGGATTTAATGGCTTTTTTCTTACTAAATGTACTAGTTTATGGACTTAGAAATGCAAAATTTGTTGGTTAGTGCTGGTTAAATTCTTGTCAATATAAACTGCAATTAGTGAAAGAGGGAGCATTCTACTTTACACCTTGTCATTCAGCTAAATATTTCTACCCATTTGCAATAATTTGAAGTGCCACATTGCAGGAGTTTAATTAGTTTAATTGTAGTTCTTGGTTTTCTATATGAGTTCAGGCTTAGATAGTATTCTGAACACTTAAAATTCTCCTGGAACTTCTCTCATCAAGTTGGATGGCATCAAGTAGCTGCTGGAAAGCAAGTGCAGAAACAATGTTATGCAGTGGTACATGATGGGGGATTGAAGCAATCAGAGAAAAGTAACACCCACACACTTTAAATTAAAAATTCACATACAGCAAATCTCACAAGCAGAATCTCCTGAACAGTATTTCCCATCAATCCATTATGAAGAGCCATAGAAATGTATTATTCTAAGTCCTTTGTTGTGTAATTATACTGTTTAAACAAGGATACTGAATAAAATCCTTGGCAGGTGAATAACCTTCAGTACTGTGTCCAGTTCTGGAGCCCCTATTACAGGAAAGATATGGATGTGCTGGAACAGATCTGTTTGCTTCCTTATGGGAATATTGAAATAAACTTACAACAATGAAGATATTAGTTGAGATTTCTTACAATGAGCATTTTCAAATATCTGTAAGTTCACAGAAACCAATATGTAGTAGGTTAGTTTACTCTATTTAGCTGCAATTGTAAAACCTTTTCCTCCAGAACAAAAAACAAACCAACAAAACAAACGAACAAAAAGTCTTATTGCTTACAAAAAACTAAGGACTCCTTTTCTGAGGAGTATTTTACTAAGTTTAAGAGCAAGATGGCTTTTTTTTAGTGCTACCATGTATGGAAAATCCTACTGCTATTAACAACTAGCTTAATGTTGCCTGCAGATCAAGTCTAGTCTTTATTCTGAGAAAAATGCTTGGACTTACATTTCAGGTTTTTAAGTTCATATGAAATAGACTTTTTGTCTTTTCTCACTGCCTGCTATAAAACTAGTATAAATTAATGTCTCGATGACCAATGAAAAAGTTTCATTTTTTTTTCAAAATCTTTGACTCATGTGTCAAGATCTTTCTTCAAAAAGCTGATATCTGTCTTTTTGTAACAAAATGAATACCAAAATGAGAAACAGAAGGAAAGAGGTGAAAGGCACAGTTACAGTTTTGAATAAGAATGTAGGTCTTTAAACTGTCAATGCCGCAAGTTCAGACAACAGTGGTGAGCGGATAGAAGAGAATTATATGGACTCTTTAGTGGTTTGACAGGAAATTAAGCACCTTTATATCTGCTCATCTATCACATATTCACCTTTATCTCATGGCATGTCTCTAGTAAATGGTGACATTTGAAAATGATTTAATTAAAGTCACTGTATACTGCATAATACTGCAATCTCTGTGTATGAAATAAATAACAATTAATTACATTGCATGAATATCACTACTTCTCAAATAGCATCATGAGAGTGTGCATGTGCAATAAAATTGAATAAATACTGATTAGTGACTTATTTTACAGTTGTTTTATGGTCAAAGATCATTACAATCTTACAATTCAAGACTCATAAATTGTATGTCTATGTTAGAAACAAGATAGGGAAGATTTAACTTTTTGGTTAACTGAAATGTGTTGAAAGCTGAATGACTGATGCTGATCTTATCACTAAATCTCATAGTTAAAGGCAGAATAGACCTTTATTTTAGTGTTGGTTGTTTTTTTTTAAGGTAAAGTGTTCCACTCCCTTTTCTTCCTTTTTCAAAAAACTGACTGTGAAATATAACTAGAGCAATACTGGAAGAGGAGTTTTTAGATATTTTTAGATATTAGGGAATTTTTAGATATTAGTATTACTATGAACATTCTTGAACATGTCCAGAGAATGTCAATGAGGCAGGTGAGAGGCCTTGAGCACAAGCCCTACGAAGAGAGGCTGAGAGAGCTGGGATCGTTTAGCCTGGAGAAGAGGAGGCTTGGGGGAGACGTTATTGGTCTCCAACTACCTGAAGGGTGGTTGTAGCCAGGCAGGAGTTGGTCTCTTCTCCCAGGCAACCAGCACCAGAACGAGAGGACACAGTCTCAAGCTGCGCCAGGGGAAGTTTAGGCTCGAGGTGAGGAGAAAGTTCTTCATTGAGAGAGTTGTTTGCCATAGGAATGGGCTGCCCGGGGAGGTGGTGGAGTCACCTTCCCTGGAGGTGTTCAAGAGGGGATTGGACATGGCACCTGGTTCTATGGCCTAGTGGTCATGAGATCTTTGGTGACAGGTTGGACTTGATGATCTTTGAGGTCTTTTCCAACCTTGTTGATTCTATGATTCTATGATTCTACTCTTCCATTTCCATTATATATGTAAGTTCTTGGCACCTGTTACACCCAGTGAAAACACGGAAGATAATTATAGAATTATAGATAGCAATCTGACTAAAGGAATGAAACAGAAACTCAAACATGAGGCATATCAAATCAAAAGTCTATGGAGACATAACTATTGAATTTATAGATCAAAGTATTTAAGTATTTTAGTTTTCAATTCTTTATAAAAGATTTGGAAACCCTTTCCTGGGGGTGGGTGTGATTTGGAGGGGTTGGAGAGATAGTTTAATATATTAAAAAGTTGGAGGTGACATTTTCTATCTGCTTTGTAATTTAAGAGAGTATGCAAATTCTTGAACAAGGCCCTCTCCTCTCTCTCTCCTCTCCTCTCCTCTCCTCTCCTCTCCTCTCCTCTCCTCTCCTCTCCTCTCCTCTCCTCTCCTCTCCTCTCCTCTCCTCTCCTCTCCTCTCCTCTCCTCTCCTCTCCTCTCCCTCTCTCCTCTCCTCTCCTCTCCTCTCCTCTCCCTCTCCTCTCCTCTCCTCTCCTCTCCTCTCCTCTCCGAACCTCTCCTCTCCTCTCCGAACTCTCTCTCTCCTCTCCGAACCTCTCCTCTCCTCTCCTCTCCGAACCTCTCCTCTCCGAACCTCTCCTCTCCGAACCTCTCCTCTCCGAACCTCTCCTCTCCGAACCTCTCCTCTCCGAACCTCTCCTCTCCTCTCCGAACCTCTCCGAACCTCTCCTCTCTCCTCTCCTCTCCTCTCCTCTCCTCTCCGAACCTCTCCTCTCCTCTCCGAACCTCTCCTCTCCTCTCCGAACCTCTCCTCTCCGAACCTCTCCGAACCTCTCCTCTCCGAACCTCTCCTCTCCTCTCCCGAACCTCTCCGAACCTCTCCTCTCCGAACCTCTCCTCTCCGAACCTCTCCTCTCCTCTCCTCCCCGAACCTCTCCTCTCCTCCATAGTATAGGGTTACTGGTATATTAGTTTCAGAATCAGATGATTCCTTATCACAGTATGCAAAACTACTTTTGCAAAGGAAGTTTTCAAAGTTCCAGTTTTACAGGTATCACAGCTTTCTTATTTTCACCTACAGTCAACCATTCTGTATGTAGAAGACAGAGTGTTTGATACAAAGATGATATTGCAGATTGGTCTATCATGTATATATGGTTGATCTCTCTACCTTGTCTTTTCTAAGAATTGATATAGATATGTGCAGTAAACCTACAGGCATGATAGGTGTCACATATTAAATGCAAGACTCAGCTCATTGACTCGTGACTCACACTGCCTTTCACTGCGAAGATATACGTTAATGCCATTGTGCAGTACTCCTACACCTTATTTCCTGATAAAGATTAGTTTAATATGAGAATTATGGTCACCTGGCTTGTCAGAGAGAACAGCAGGCACAGGGGTGTGCATCTACCAGCACTGAGCATCTACCAGGGCCCAAAATGGTAGGGTCCTTTTTACTGGCAAACATCTCAACATCAACTTTGTACATGCCTGACCCTGCTCATGTGATGTATTGCCATCTAAACTAGGAAGTGTGCAAAAATTCTGACAGATTTAGTAAAACATCCATGTTCTAGTACTTTGTAGCCAGCATTTGCTCTGGTAGTATGATGAAAGTAGTATAAGAGGGCACTTTATAAACCATCACCCTAGAGGAAAGTATGTGTTAAATAAACTTAAAGAAACACTATAAGCAGATTTCTTGCAGGAAAATTATAAACCTTTTTATTTTTTAATATTAGTGCAACAGCTTTTCTCCCCCAATCCTTTTCCCCTTATTCACTTCTCATGACTGCAGTGAGCTTAAAACTAGATTGCCTTCTAAAGTCAGAGAGTGTCAATGGATTTTATCTACAAAGCATGCAGCATTCTTCAGAGTGCTGCATAAATAACATGGAGGTCTAATTCTGTGCTCAGCCCCTTGAGAGGTGTCAGAGGGAGCAGAAAGATGATTTTAAAGCTTTTTCTAATGTTGTTCATTCTTTTTTACTTGAGAACAGATGATGTGATATAGTTGCCATCTCAGAAACATGGTGGGACAACAGGCACGATTGGAGTGCTACACTGGGGGGTTACAGGCTCTTTAGGAGGGATAGGCGAGGGAGAAGAGGAGGAGGGGTGGCTTTGTATATTAGGGAGACACTTTCTGCCTCTGAACTTGAGGTGGAAGATGAGGGAATTGAGAGCCTGTGGGTTAAAATCAGAGGGCAGCCCAACAAATCTGACATCCTGGTTGGAGTCTGTTATAGACCACCCAACCAGGATGAGGAGGTTGATGAATTATTCTACAAACAACTGGAGGCTGTTTCAAGATCATCAGATCTTGTCCTCGTGGGTGACTTCAACCTGCCAGATATCTGCTGGGAACTTAATTCAGCAGAGAGAAGGCAGTCCAGAAGATTCCTGGAGCGAATAGAGGACTGCTTCCTGACGCAGCTGTTAAGCGAGCCTACCAGGGGACAGGCTCTGCTTGACCTGCTACTCTCCAATAGGGAAGGGCTGGTGGGAGATGTGACCGTGGGAGGCTGCCTAGGGTGCAGTGACCACGAGATAGTGAAGTTTTCAATATGCAGGGAGATAGGGAGGAGTACCAACAGAACCTTCACCTTGGACTTCCGGAGGGCAAACTTCAGCCTCTTTAAGAAACTTATTTGTAAAGTTCCCTGGGTACCAACCCTCATGAACCAAGGGGTCCAGGAGGGTTGGACCTACTTCAAACAGGAGCTCTTGAAGGCACAGGAACTGGCGGTTCCCATCTGCCGAAAGATGAGCCGGCGGGGAAGGCGACCGGCCTGGATGAGCAAGCAGCTCCTGGAGGAATTAAGGGAAAAAAAAGAGGCTGTATCACCTTTGGAAGGAGGGAAAGGCTTCTCGAGGTATGTTCAAGGAAGTGGTTAGATTATGTAGGAATAAAATTAGAGAAGCAAAGGCCCAGTTGGAACTTAAACTGGCCACCTCTGTGAAAGAAAATAAAAAGCAATTTTACAAATATATCAATGCTAAAAAGAAGGGCAAGAAGAATCTCCACTCCTTACTGGACCTGGAGGGGAACACGGTGACCGAAGATCAGGAAAAGGCTGAGGTCCTGAACGCCTTCTTTGCCTCGATGTTTAACAGCAAGGTAGGAGTCCAGGATGAGTGGCCTCCTGAGCTGGGTAGTAGGGTTGGGGAGCAGTGTAGTACCCCAGAAATCCATGAGGAATTAGTTCGGGACCTGCTGAGCCACTTGGACATCCACAAGTCCATGGGACCGGATGGGATCCATCCTAGGGTGCTGAGAGAGCTGGCAGATGAGCTGGCCAAGCCGCTCTCCATCATTTTCCTCCAGTCCTGGCTCACTGGAGAGGTCCCAGATGACTGGAAACTGGCCAATGTGGTCCCCATCCACAAGAAGGGACGGATGGAGGAACCTGGAAACTACCGGCCAGTCAGCCTGACCTCAGTGCCAGGGAAAGTGATGGAACAGATTATCCTGGCGGCAATAACTGCACACCTGCAGGATGGCCAAGGGCTCAGGTCCAGCCAACATGGATTTAGGAAGGGCAGGTCCTGCCTCTCCAACCTGATCTCCTTCTATGATCAGGTGACCCGTCTGGTGGACGTGGGGAGGCCTGTGGATGTGGTCTACCTGGACTTCAACAAGGCCTTTGACACCGTCCCCCACAGTAAACTGCTGGCTAAGTTGTCAGCTCATGGTTTGGACAGTAACACTCTGCGCTGGGTTAGGAACTGGCTGGAGGGCCGAGCCCAGAGAGTGGTGGTGAATGGTGCCACATCCAGCTGGCGGCCAGTCACCAGTGGTGTCCCCCAGGGATCAGTGCTGGGCCCCATCCTCTTTAACATCTTCATTGATGATATGGATGAGGGAATTGAGTCAGTCATCAGCAAGTTTGCAGATGACACCAAGTTGGGAATAGATGTTAGTCAGTTAGAGGGTAGAAAGGCTCTGCAGAGGGACCTCGACCGACTGGACAGATGGGCGGAGTCCAATGGGATGACATTCAACAAGTCCAAGTGCCGGGTGCTGCACTTTGGCCACAGCAACCCCATGCAGAGCTACAGGCTGGGGTCAGAGTGGCTGGAGAGCTGCCAAACAGAGAGGGACCTGGGGGTGCTTATCGACACCCGCCTAAACATGAGCCAGCAGTGTGCCCAGGTGGCCAAGAAGGCCAATGGCATCCTGGCCTGTATTAAGAATAGTGTGGCCAGCAGGAGCAGGGAGGTCATTGTGCCCCTGTACTCTGCATTGGTTAGGCCACACCTTGAGTACTGTGTCCAGTTCTGGGCCCCTCTGTTTAAGAAGGACATCGAGACACTTGAACGTGTCCAGAGGAGGGCAACAAGGCTGGTGAGAGGCCTTGAGCACAAGCCCTATGAGGAGAGGCTGAGGGAGCTGGGGTTGTTTAGCCTGGAGAAGAGAAGGACCAGGGGTGACCTCATTGCCCTCTACAACTACCTGAAGGGTGGTTGTGGACAGGAGGGGGTTGGTCTCTTCTCCCAGGCAACCAGCACCAGAACAAGGGGACACAGTCTCAAGCTGTGCCAGGGGAGGTTTAGACTCGAGGTGAGGAGGAAGTTCTTCACTGAGCGAGTCATTCGTCATTGGAATGGGCTGCCCGGGGAGGTGGTGGAGTCGCCGTCTCTGGAGGTGTTCAAGAGGAGACTGGACGTGGCACTTGGTGCCATGGTCTAGTTGTGAGGTCTGTTGGGACGGGTTGGACTTGATGATCCTTGGGGTCTCTTCCAACCTTGGTTATACTGTGTGTGATACTGTGTGTTTTAATTATTTTTTATAATAAGCTGAACGCCTACAGGTTTGAAAGTATATGGTAATCACCTTGCTATAATCTATGTGAAGGAGTGCTATGGAAAGATTGATAGAATCATATAATGGTTTGGGTTGGAAGGAAGCTTAAAGGTCATTGGCTTCCAATCCCTCTGAAATAGGCAGGAACATCTTCTAGACCAGGTTGCTCAAGACTCCATCCAAGCTGGTTTAGAACACTTGTAGGCTTGGAGCCATCACTTCTCTGGGCAACTTGTTCCAGTGTTTCACGAACCTCATGGTGAAGAATTTCTTCTTAATGTCTACACTAAATCAATTTTCTTTTACTTTGAAGACATTACCCCTAGTCTTATCACTACATGCCTCTGTAAATAGTCACTCCCCACTATCCTGTAGGGCCACCTCCAGTACTGGAAGGCTGCCATATGATCTCCCCTGACCCTTCTCTTCTCCAGGATGAACAGCTCCAACTCTCTCATCCTGTCTTCTTAGGAGAGGTTCTCCAGTCTTCTGATCATCTTCGTGACTCTCCTCTGGACCATCTCTAAAAGTTCCATGTCCTTTTTGTTTTGGGAGCTCCTGGACGCGTTACTGCAAGTGGATCTCACAAGAGCCGACTAGAAGGGGAGAATCATCTCTCTTGACCTACTGGCCACACTTTTGGTGCCAGTACAGTGTAGTTTCTGCACTAGGTAAATCCTCTGCTGGGGAGTTAAAATATCTCTATTCCTCTGGAATAATTTACACAGGGAAGGATATAAGAGGCCAGGTTGTCCTTCAAAGACCCAGAAGGGCAGCTGGCCCTGTTTGTCAAGACAAATAGATGCCAGAGATGGGAAACCACATGGGAGCCTGTTTTCCATCTGGCAGTTCTAAAAGGCTTCCAGCTCAGGAAAAGGATTCATGTAGAGAGTTTATTAATTAGAGGATTGGAGAGGCTGGCTGTCTGATTTCAAAGATTCTAGAAACTGTTTTATTTTCCCCTTCTCTAGGTTCAGTGGGATTGCTCTCTTTGTTAGCCTGATAGCTAATGAAACTTACGTGCAATTTGTGTGCCTGAATTGATCTGGTACTGAGACCAGACTTTGACTGGTGAACAAATATTGCATCACAAAGTTTTAAATCAGTATGTTTTAAGTCAAAGGAGATTAGTCACAGAGGCTGATCTTCTTGGTTTGCTACTCTCACTGAGTTTTCTTTACAGTCAAAAGAGAAACAAAGTCTCTTCCAGGCAGGGTTTAGAAGAGCAAAGTTAAAGTGGTGTGGCCATGCTTGAAGTACTTCCTTTTCTTTCTGAAAGAGGTGATTAGACTGATTGTCACCTTCAACAGAAATATGTCCTGTTGGATAAATTTCTCAGTGTATGTTGCTCTAACAAACATGATGTCAAAATTGTCAATTTTGTAAAAATTAAAAGGGTCAATGAAATAAAATTCTGTGTACCTTAGCTTAACCCTTCCAGACTGCTGCATGCACTTAAATTCATGGAAAATCTTCAATTTTGTCTAAAGAAAAAGAGCATTAAGACAAACTGACAGTTTCCTATGTTTGAATCTGGAAACAGATATCTACAGACTATTTTAAGAACCCATCTAATCCACAAAAGAATGGTGTTATGAGTGATTGGGTTTTGTTGTTGGGTTTTTTTGGTTTTGTTTTGTTTGTTTGTGTTTTGCTTTCTTTTAGTGTGGTGGAGGTTTTTTTTGGGGGGAGGCAGTGGGGAGTAGCACTAAAACTGGTTTATTTCAGTGTCCCAATGATAACAGAAAACACTGAAACAATTATGTTGTAAAGAAACATTTTTTATAATGTCATTTCTTTGTTGATCTAGATGGATTCGGCTCTGTAAGGCTGTTCAATCTGAAAATGAAAGATGAGGTGTGTTTCTTTCAACTTGTAAACATTTTTTATGACCCTTTTTGTAGCAAACATTGAAAAGAACAAAATACATTATCCCTTCTTGTGTTTTATGTGGAAACGTCAATAAATCTGTTACTTTCTTTAGTAAAAAGATCTATTCTAGAAATATGGCTATTTGTAATGCTGGATTCAACTAGTAACTCTTTCCATGATTACTTCCAAGAGTAGACCATACTTAAAGGTTATAAGAAGTATGAAGAAAGCATAAGGATCTGAGGAATTAGCAACAGATTCTACATTATGTTTTCAATTTAATGTGATTTCTTAATTTAGAACTCTTCTCATATACTAATACTCTACAGTCCAAATACAGGTGTCATGATATTTGTCGCTCTATCTGTCTGTGCTGGGTTACACCACCCTGGGGAGGGGGGTAGGGTTGCAAGAGTCCTGCTTCCCCCAGGGGACAAAAGAAACCTGATCCAGGTGGACATGGTTTCTCCCTCCTGGGAGGAGAGGTCCTGCGACACTAAGTTGGTCTGTTCCTCTCCCCTTCCTGTCCAGCAAGACTATAAAGGTGTGGGGGGCAGCCATTCTGTGGCTCTCTCTCTCTCTTGACAAACCTGCCTTGCCTGTTGGAAAGGATCCACCACTGCTGCTGGCCTCCTGGTTCTGCCATGTGGTTGGGCCTGATCTTCTCCCTGCTGCATCCATGCTTCCCTAAAGGACTGAAATCCACATACATCGAGGGAGATGCAAGGCCATCCAAATTTGGTTTTGTATATTCTCCTATTCGTCTTTATTCCTTACCCTTGTAAATCCTCCCTGTTATTGCTATATATATTAAAAAAAATTGCTTCTCCTACTTCTGAATCGACTCCAGATTATTTTTCGGTAGATTAAACTCCAGTTAAAGCTTAAACCACCCCACTGTCTTTTTTTAGGTTCCCGTTCTGTGGATATTCCTACCATAAAGATGTCTGTATTAACTGCTATTAACCCACAGTAACTTCAGCAGGCTTTTCAGGAGACCTCTAAAAGTCAATGCATGATCATCTGCACTTAGGCATATTTTTTTTTTATGTTTGTGTAATTAGTTTCAGTGGAATTTGTTGCCCCTGGCTACTAAAAATCTGTGGCGTAGGCTTCTATGTATACTGTACTGCATTACACTTTGCCTCTAAAGAGCTTTATCTGAATACATGAACTTCACTCTTTCCAACTGTTGAAATAGCAATCTGCCAGAGAGATTACTTCTGATTGGAAGTATTTCATTAGTATTGTCTTCTGTCATTTGAACCAGTTTTGTAAGAGGGAACAGTGTGAGAGCCATTTTGTTCTGACTGTACTGTTGTCTTCACAGATATCGTCTGACAGACATCAAAACTTTCTGTTCCCTGAATTTGCTTTGATTTTCTTCTTTCGTGGTCATATCTATCTGCTGCTTCCTACCTATGTGGAGCTCGGTTATCTCTCACCTCTTTCTTCTTCTGTCTGCAAATGATTTTGTCTTTTGATCTTTCCTTCTTATGCTCTGATTCCTTATTGCATCTATAATCTCTTTTTTCCACTGGGCTTTTGTTGTGCTTTTATGTGCATTTTTGCTTTTCTTGTCTTCTCTTTTTTTTTTTTTCCCCCTCTTCTTCTAATTCTGTCACTTCAACTAATTTTCTCTTGGACCATTAGTCTTATAACTATCACTTGCTCTGCCATGCATTCATGGTTAATATCTAAGTCCAAAAATCTGTGTTCTAGATACTTTTCTGCAGCATCTATCCTGTATATTTTTAAATGTCAATGAATTTTGCAATCATTTTTAGCTTCATCTTTCCATCCCGAATCCTCTCTTTGCTAAGATCTGTCAGCTGATACTAAAAATACAGGAAGTTTTTATGCTGTCTCTGAGTAGAAACCCTCATATCATGCTTATTTTGCTCTATTTTTCTTGCTTTTTCTCCCTTCTTAAGTCAACTGAGAGCACTGTTCATGGACACCTTTACTTTCTAGCAGGTCTCTTTGAAGAGGGCAAACACCAATTTGAAAACGTATCCTCTAACTTCATGTTTTAAGTACTTTTCCCCACTATTTCACATATATGTATAACTGAATTGATGCACTAAACCATTGATGTACTAAACTAAGTTCTTCTTATCTTGGCTGGTAGTCACTTGATGGTCCAACTTCTGAACCAAATTCTTTTTATGTGAACAATTGTTTGTATTCTTATTATTCCATAAAAGTATTGGTGAAGAAGCCAGGCATATAGTCAAACATCCTTGATGGAGCTGGTCAACGAATACACAAACATATTTAGAGTAGATTTATAAATTAAAGGCACTCAGCAGTTTATGCAAATGTTTTTTACTTTGAAACATTTATGCAAATTGAAAGTAACTGTAAAAGAATATAATCCTGAAGATTTCTCTATTCTTCACCTAAAGAGTTCCAATCCAGAAAAGGTGACATATAATTTAAGGTCAGTGGGCACAGTAACTGGAAGAGGTTTTGCATATCATCTTTCAAGGCTGCTTTCTTGTATTCTGTGTATCCATCTTAGTTTAAACATCTTAGCAAAGCCAAGATAACATCAGAGCTTTAGCCATCTCCTTTTTATTTGTTATTTATTTATTTTTGTTTAAGTTCCTTTTGAAATTGGCAGATATTTCTCAAAATAAATAAAATAGCATTACATTTTGTCCACAGTGAGAACTAATACATGGTTCAGAGGTAGACAATCTGCTATTCTCCACTGTGCTATTTAAAAGATTTCCATTAACACAGATAGTGCTAATTAAAGAGCAAACTTCTAATGATGGTGTATAAAACATAACAAAATGTTCAGTGCAAATGAAATAATTGTCCATACATAATTATATGTATGTATAAATGCCTGTGTTTAATTTTATATATGTAAGAAGCATTTGTTCCTCTGTAGTGTGGATTTGGTCAGCTAGATTTCACTGACTTGGAATCCATCAGAAGGTAATCTCCTTTACGTAAAGTGTAAAAGATGGAGGAAGTGAAATGACTGAAAATATTACTTATTGAGGATATTTATACATTGGGTTTTGAGATTTTTATCTTATTTTTTTCTCTAAAAAAAAAAAAAAAGTCTTGGATCTAATCCTTTTCAAAAGGAGGAGGAAGGAGGGAGCAGACTAATTGGGTGCTATGTACAAATGGCCAGATCCTAAACATGTCAAAATCAAAGTATATCTCTCCATTGATCTTCTGTTACTGAAGTGTTAGCAGGCATTCACAGTGCAGGAAGTAAAACAGCAGAAGAAAAACAAAGAATGTTTTAATTTTATTTTTTTTCTTGTTACTTAAGTGCAACATGTGACATTTACAGGGGTAAAGCCTTTCTGGGGAGAGGAAAGTAATACTCATGCTGCCAAAGGTGCTTTAATCTCGGCTACTCCTCTCTCTTTTCCCTTACTTTATTTCTAAAGCTATTAACAAAGCTTGAGAAAAATGCCATGCATTTACAAAACGTTCTGAGTGAAGACCATTTTCAGTAGGAATATAGTTATGATGGATTATACTTCGCAATAACTCTCAGAAGCACTGGAACTCAAGCATGGCTTTGTTCAGGTAAGTTCTGCTTTTGAGAGGCTGATTTTGAAGCAAGTATCCTTTACCGTACTGACACGATCATTTCCAGTGCAGTCAGTGAAGCAAGGCTACTTCATATCTTGTAATTAAGGGGTTGTTTTAAACCTTTTTATTCCTTTCTATTCTAATAGGAAATAAACAGAAACAGATTATATGTACAGAACTATATTTTACATTTGATCTAATACCTGTGAAGACTTATTAATTTCAGAGGTGTTATACAAGGCCATAGCTCACCACAGGATTTGACTCATACCTTCTCTACTGGTCCATGTATGCTCGCTGGTTAGAAAAAAGGTAGAAATGCTTTGAACTGGAGTCTTGTTGACAATTAGAAGAACTCATTTTCAGCATGTGCACTTATAAAACCAGTAAGCAGCTTTCTGTAAGCTATTTAGTTGAAAGCGATTCCTTTACAGCAGAAGAATATATTAAGTAAGAAATCCTGCTTCAGATAGGTTTTTGCCAGGGACACTGAATTCACATGAAGGGAGGTTTCCTTCGGCATGAAAAGCTGCAATGGTTTTACCTCTTCTCCCAAACACACTCTTATCTCCTTAGCAATTACAGTGTACTTGGCCTGTTTATTCAGTAGGAAGAGAATCTCTTAGCTTATGCTGAAGTGAAAGAGGACTGACATCACAGAAGAAATAGATTTTAATGCTATAAAGAGATATAGTATCTTCTGACAGTGTGCCAAAGGTCAGTGATATTCAAGTGCTAGCACTCATCAGAGCTGTTAGAGTGGTTAAAGTTGTTAAATCTTTAAATCTATGAAAATTTCAAATCTCCTAATTAGTTGAAGTTAAGGGAAACAACAGCACTTTGTACTGAAATTCATTATGTTGCTTTTCACAAACAGAATAGATAAAGTTTTCATTTGTCTGTGCAGCTCCTCTGACAATATATCTTTTGCCAACAATTTCATGTCCATTGGTCTGCACTGTTCTAAATGCACATTTGTAAGTGCACAAAACAAAGCTGAGGACAAAAAGATATAGCATAACACCTACTCAGATGTCTTGACTAAGTCAATGTTGTAATTAAGGAAAAGGCACAATACCCCTACTAGCTTTCACTAAAGAATCAAAGCCAGATAAAATATCAGTCTAAACAATAAAAACAGAATACTAAAATCTCAAATTATGTGGTAGGTCTTTAAATACAACTGCTGAAAATGTCACTTCTTTATCAACGACTTCACTGCAGGGCAAATCACATCTGTATCTAAAATTATGACATGCCTGGAAACCTCATTTAAAACGTTTGTAGAGAGAGTGTTGATATATGTTGAAAGCAGGATACTAAAGTTGTAAGGAAACATTCACCTTCATGTCATAAACTGTTGGCAGGAGGTAGCATTTACTAAGTGATATGGGAGAGAATTCTCCTTACTGAGGCATTTTTTCAGATAACTTTACTCATCTAAAAATTAGACATTTAGTCTAAGCTATCCAATATGTTCCTTGAGCAGGTACAAAAGTTAGATACAGCAGTTAGGTCACATTTTTGTCTTTCACAGAATCACAGAATATATCTGGTTCTAAGAGACCTTGAAGATCATCCAGTCTGATCTTTGACCCAGCACTGAAGGGTCAACACTAAAGCATTTCCAGAATAGACTAGACTAGACTAGACTAGACTAGACTAGACTAGACTAGAATAGAAGTGCCAGGTCCACACACCACTTAAACACCTCCAGGGATCGTGACTTCACTACTGCCCTGTGTTATCAAACATTCCAATGTTTGATAACCCTGGTGCAGCTTCTAACCATTTCCTCTAGTCCTGTCACTTGTCATCAAGAAGAGGCTGGCCCCCTACTTGCTCCAGCCTCCCTTGAGAGAGCCTCCTCTTCTCTAGACTGAACAACTCCATCTCCTTCAGATGCTTCTAATGGGTCATGTGCTCCAGGCCCTTTACAAGCCTTGCTGCCCTTCTCTGGACATGCTCCAGCACCTCAACATCCTTCCTGTAGTGAGGGACCCAGAACTGAACACAATACTCTTAAACTACTTCCTTAGAAGAGGCTTTATAAAAGAACATTGATGCCCCATTCATGGAAACATTCAGTGTCCAGTTGGATGGGGCTCTGAGCAATGTGATCTAGTTAAAGGTGTCTCTGCTTCTTGCAAGAGGGGGTTAGACTAGATGACCTGTAAAATTGCCTTGCCACCCAAAATATTCAAATTTTATAGTATATCATTCTATATAACAAATATGCAGAGAGCCTAGTAGGCTCTCTAAGACTAGAAACCTACTTTCAAGCAGGTGTAGATAGACAAGATTAATCCCATCCTCATATACAAAGATGTTAGTGTTGGAGGAATAAAAGGTAAATAGAGCTCATCTATCAGTGGTAAGGAAATGTCTCAGCATGTAACACAATGGCTGTCTTATGTTATATAGTTTCCTACAGAGAGCAGAAATTTGTTACTAGCTTTTAGAGGTGATTTCATTACTGCATGAGACATATTTTCAGTTCCAACATTTCCCTGATGTCAAAACCACTAAAAGTTTATCAGTGAGTTTTGCTGTATAAAACCGAGTATTGATCCGGTGTACCAAAAATGTACATACCAGTTATACATGAGACAAACGTTTCATATATATTAAGGTATAAGTTTTCAGGTCCCTGAGAGCATCAAGTGGCCCTAATGGCCCTATTTGTTTTTTAATATAGAAGTACTTAGTAATGTAAGGTAGATGTAAATGCCTTTGTGATGAAAAGTCACTAAAATGTCCCTGGCTGGTTAATAATTATTAAAATTGAAAAGAAGTGGCTAAACTGGGGAGAGTGTAGAAGATGACAAGGGTCTTAGAAGTTTCATCTTGCATCTGACTACCATTTTCATTCTGCAAGGGCATGGGTGAGAGTATGTACTCCAGGAAATCCTTTATACTGAAATAATCCTCTACAGAAATGAATGGAGTGATGTGAGGCTAGCCACTGGAAGCTGAAGTACCAGTGGCTCTCTGACAGTCTGGAAGTTCACTTGCCAAGATCATTCAGGAGTTTTGGACTTCCATCATGCCCAGTAAGAGGGATTGTAGAACAATTCCCCACTGTATTATGTTTCCTTACCTAATGATGTTCCTGTCTCAGGATATACAGATCTCTGCTTGCTTGTCAGTTCCTATTGACTTCACTAATGCCACATAAAATCAGCATGTAGTGAAGCAGCATTAGATTCGTGTAAGCAGAAATAAGTAAATGCTTTATCTAGTCTTGTCCTGAAGGTTACATCTGCGTCAGTGAATAAAACATAGTGGTTCTTTGATGCTAGAACAACACATGGCTCATGTTTATATCATTAAAATCTCATAACTTCCAGCACAGAACAGTCACTTGCAAAATAGCTTAATCAGTGGTAATTCCTGAATGATGCAGAGGTACATTCTAGTCAGCTTGAATCAAATCTGCGTTGGGGATCATCCTAAGAAAATTTAAAAAGGCCAATAAGCAGCTGCTTGTAAAAGTGCTTTTAGTCAGGAACAAGTTACTAAAGTAGCTCTATTGGCTGCATCTTTTATTTGCTGTAGAAAAAGAGAGGTGGTGGTTGGATGTGGATGGAAAGGAAAAAGGGCAAACTTGACTCACTGAAATGGTACATATCAACATGTCCTAATTCCTGGCCATGGCCTGGAAAGACATTTCTGCAGTGGTTCCTATCCAATCACCCATAAGTAAATGCTCATTTCTTAAACTGGACTATTGAACCAATCCATGCATGAAGTCTGTTTGCTGGTACAGGTGCTGTTAGTGTAACTGAGACTCTTGTGATAACTGCCAAGTATCAACAAGTAACACACAGACCACTACTGTGAGCTGGGGAAGCGCTGTAAAGATGGGCCTACTTCGGGTGTCCACATGCAAAGAAATATGGAAATACTGAAGGTAATTCAAAGAAGGGTTATAAAAATGGTCTGAGAGTCAGAAAACCAGTTCTACTATTTGAGGCTTAAAGAGCTTAATCACCTCAGCATATCTTCAGAGACTGTTAAATGATTTAATAAGAAGTGTTTATTCAAAGTGTTTATTCAAAATATTTATTCAAGTGAAAGAGATATGATAGTGGGTCTTGCAAAGACACTCACAGGCAGTCCCAGCAGGGCACAGACAGTGCTCTGGATCACCCTGGCACTTTGACTTACAGGACTGCGGAGTGGTGGGCAACAGCTCCTCCCATGATCTAGTGGCCAGCACACAGGAGCAGCTGGGTGTGTTTTTTTGACCAGCTTTGGCTCACAGGTCTGTAGCTTAACTTGCAGCAGACATGCTTAGAACTGCCAAAAGGGACTTGGGCAAGCTCTTTCCAGTTGGCAGGAGCATAGATTCTCTCACAACTCAGTCAAGGTCCAGATTCTCCACAGGTCTTTGCCAACAGAGCTCTGTCCCTTCAGGGCAGAGCTAGGCAGCTTCTTCCTACTGGTGGGACTGGGGTACAGCATTAGGGTGGCTGTAGTTCAGTGCAGCTTATGTGAAGCACTCTTTGATGGTTACCAGGTAAACCGAGGCACAACAGTGCTTCTTGGGTAGAAAGGGTTCTCTCCAGACTGCAGACAAAGGTGGAGCATGTGCACAAGGGCAGAGCAAGTGCAAGGAGCAAGAGAGCAAAAGAGCTTAACAGCAAAAGAGCAAGAGCAAAAGAGTGACTTGTTTACAATTTGGGTAATATTTATCATTTGCTCGAGGCTTGGATTTAGCCAATAATTAAACTTTGTCAACACATTAGCCAACGGCAGCTCATATAGCCAGAATATGCACAAACTTGGACGAAGCACAAGCACAGCACAAGCATCCCATAAGGTGAGTGCTTGCTCTTGTTTACCTCAAACACGACAGGTTGGGTTGTTTACCCTGGCTTGTTGATGCCTGTCTCTTGTTTTTTTCTCAGCTCTGGCTGAGTACCCACTCCAGAGGGAGGGGAAAGGGGGGGGGGGTTTGAGCAAAACACGTAGGGACATGTTTTGGCAATATTTGGGGCATAATATAATGCACCCTTTGTCACACATTGCTCTGTGATAATTGCAGAAGTCTACTTTAACTGAACATATTCAGCTTGCAGCATATAAGTTCTTGCCAACTGTTTATTTCAGCCGTTTACTGCGAATACTTTCTAAGGTGTAGCTAGACATGAGTCACATGATACTGTTTCTGTTTGGTAACTCCATAAATTTTTCAGAAGTACATTGTGTTATGAATTCTTAGTACAGGAGTTTCCTAAGAAAAGCTACCATAATTTTGTAAAGTAATGAATGTTTTCAGAATCATTTGACTAGGTATCTCAGGAATTAGGGAACATGCCTAACAATTCCAGGAATATAACACATGTTAAGTTTTAATTTACAGGTACATATTTATACGTTTTATAATTAATTCATAAATCTCAGGCTTTGTAAATGCAACAACTTTTTCATCTGTACAAGATTAACCCGAGAAGCTATTTAAATTTGTACAGTGCTAGGCATAATCCTTTATGCTTTGCCTAGAAAAAAATATATTTGGGGAATGTTTAGCTCAGATTCTCTTGCTTTTCTTTACAGAAGCAAGAAGGTGTTAAAGACTGAATGACTTTCTTCTTTCTGTTTTTCACCTGTAGTTAATTTATTTTCTCTTAACTCAGAAAACCGATGCGTTCCAAGTATTAAAACTGAGCAAATCTGCACTAATCATTGCCAGTGGGTGTAAGTTCTTTAGAAAGATCTGTCTGACAATATATAATTTCCTGATTAAAAAAAAAAAATAATAAAATTTTGCTTCCAGTGTAAATAAACAATGTGCTAGTTCCAACTGTGTAATAATAATTCATAAATATAATAGTAATTCATAAAGAAAGCATTTTGAAAGAGCTTATGCTCGGTGGGAAAAAAATCATCATTTTACGTAAAAATTCACAGGCAATCAAACACAAAGAAGTGAGAAAGAATGCAATACACCTTTAGCTTCATGCCTGTTTGGTTTTTTTTTTTTTTAACCAGATGAAAATAAGCCAAAATAAAAATTCATGTCTGTCTTTGCAGCTCTGTAATTTTGAAAAAAATAAGAGCAAAATTAGTACAAAGATGCTGGTTTGTTAGCATTTTATATTGGTTTTATATAGGTCAAAAAGATTATGTCAGTTAAATAATCTTGGACCCAATGCTAAATTTATTTGGTACATTTAGATTTTTTATGTAGGCAAGCTGAAAGGATTTAATGTAGTCATAAACACAACCAAATGCTGAACTGCCAAATGCATCCTCTAGAGAAGCAGGGGCAGTAAAGGATGTTTCCTTAGGGATATGATCTAGTCCAATGTAGAATAAAATTTGTAAATGTTATATACTGTTACATTTGTCATATTTTAAAATTAAATAGATTTTGTAATGATTAGTCTTAGAATTTAAGGAAAATAAGATATATGCAGCCATAATTTTTATGTGTTGGAACACTGGGTATATTCCTTTCTGGTTCCTTCCATTACTCCCTTTCAAATTTTAGAATGCTCTTGAACATTTACCAGATTTGTCAGAGGAGTACATCTGAAAAATATTCAGTTTCCACAGAAAGCCTGTTCAGGGCTGCAGTCATTGGTTTGACATACCAGCAGCTGAGAGGTGAAGCGTTTTGCAGAGTTTACACAGGAGGCCAAAGCTGAGGTCAGGCAGGTGATCTTAATAACTCGTCAAATTAGTATGTGCAAAACTGGCAGAATCCCAGAAAGGAGTGCAGAAGAAAGCTTACAATGTTATAATGACAGACTGTAGGAAACTTGACACAAGAGAATATGCAGTTCAGATTCAAAATGCACAGCCAAATTAAGCCATACTTCACTGTATGGCTTCACTAGAAGCTTCTCCTGAAAAATTGTTCAGTTTACAATGCCTTTTTTGTCCCCTGAAATATGGGAAACTTACATATAAGAAGCTTTTTTCTCTGCTCTCAGAGCATAGAAAATGAGGTGTCTTTCTGGATCTGTGTAGCATTTATCATTCCTAAAACTGCGGTAACCTGTGCAACAGTTGGTTTGTAAATAATTATTTATATGAGACTCATTTAAAATGGAGTTTAAGCAAGGCAGAGACATAGGAAAGTATGAGGCAGCTGATACAGAAAAATGCAAATTCAACTCACAAAAGTTCTGTCCAATGCTGAAATACCTTTCAGCAACAGAAAAAAGAAGCCCCCTTTGGAACTATCCAGTATCGCAGTGGGTTAATACTTGGAAAGACTCGGGCTGGAGAGGAAAGTTAATGCATTAATAGGAGAGTTCAGTGAGAACAACCTGTGTTAAGGAAGATTTCATGACTATTTCTCACCATATATTTACCTCTTTCACTTAGTGTCCTATCATCAGAAGAACACTCTATCAAGGTGGAAGTGAAGCTTCCTGTTTGATGAATGTGTTGTTTCTAGAATAATTTTTCAAATCAAGAGATTACTTGCTCTCTCCTATACTGCTTGCCCATGCTCCAAGTAGCAGAAGAGCAATATGATTAATTAGATGTAAAAGCAGTCTGAAAATAATGTAGATTCTTTTTCTCAACATTTGAAGTATGAAAATAATTAAAACAGTGCTAAGCATATTGACCTCTTTATGAAATTAGAGCTTAGTTGCCACATTTAAGACAAATACCTTTTCCAAAAGCAATTAATGGCCTTGTGTAGTCATTCTACTGACCTTGATTAAGCCTCAAGGTTCAGGAATTTGAGACTCCATATTCTATTCAGTAATATATTGTATGGCATGAGAGATAGAGATGAACATCAAAAAAAAAAAAACCACAACACTTTCTTCAGGGCTGAAGAAAGAAGGCCTAGATTTAATCACATAAAACAGCCACACTGTCTGTGGAGCTTCTAAATTGGTTGTAAAGATCACTTACAGATTAAACAAACAAGCAAAACAACAATCATCTTTATTTCAAAAGGTTCTTATATGTAGACATTAAGAGGTCTAATGTGCTGAACTAGCTGTTAGAATGTCAGACAATTACATTCTTACTATTATTTTATAAAAACAATCTGTTTTATAATCTCTTTTCTGGGAAATCTGAAGCTAACTCTATAAATCTGGAAAAGGATTTGACATTTGGGCGGGGGCAATCTTTATTTGCTGCTGCCTGTTTCTTTGAATAGCAATTTTTACATCCAAATACTTGGTGTGATTGTGTGTGATTTCTTCCCCATTGATAAATATGATGATTAAACTTATCGTGGACTGAAAGAAAATATCCTGAACTAACTGAAGTGCAATGCAGGACAACTTGACCTTAAGAAGGGCGAATCAATTCCTACAGGTGACAGGAAATTGTTGTGGTTATGTGAGGATGTTTGCCCGTGCTCTGTGTTCAAACTCTCTTTACTTTGGGGAGAGACCTAGGAAATTATTTTGCCTACATATTCCTATTAAAGATATGTGTTACTCCCTAGAATGACTGAAATATTCAGTTATTCTACAGAACCGTTGAAAAGATAGTTACAAGCCAAATCTATGTGGAGGAAATAGATTTGAGTCAACATCTTCATCTACTGAATTGAGAACTTTGACAGATTACCTTGTAGGGTGAGCCAAATTTAGGCAATTCAATATGGGGTTGAATCCTACTCTGCCTGTTCTCATCATCAGGACTTGCTCCATCTCAAAGGAGATATGCAGGTATTCAAATTCAGCTTCTCTTCTGTTAAGGAAAAAAGAAGCATGTAGAAAACAGCTGAAGATCAGAAAGATAAAGGTAAACTGAGTGCTCTGTAATTGATTGTTTCAATTCTAATGTCACAAATCCTGCACTAGATTTTCATTAAAATTTACAAAAGAATGGCAAAGGTTACAAACGGTTCAGAGTGATAATACACCCTCATTACCAAATTCCTTTTATATGATTACCATATTCACTTAGCACTCAGTTAAAAAGAACAACAGGGTTCTCTTGAACCTGTCACTAGTGATTTATTAAGTTAATTTTGCATTCATTTGTTTATAGATCAAACATGGGGAAGAAAGGCTCCAGTATTGAACACATTAGAAAAAAAAAAAAGAAAGAGGACAGAGTATTTAACTTTACATCATGTTAGGTTACACATTTTTAGGAAGAAGGCAATAATTAAATTTAAGCAACTGGTTTGATCAAGGATAAATGCTCTCTGCCTTTTAAATGGCTCTGAAATCAATATGCCTATTTAGAGCGAGATAATAGTTCCTGAGAAAACACATGGCATCGTCTTGATGGTGAACTGAGATTTCACTATTTGTGTGGTTTGAATAGTAATAAGTTGAAATCAGTTCTGTTGAAAACTGATTTCCTACATGTAGGTAACAGCCACTGATGAATCAGACTTCATGCATACTAGAATCATTCCTTGGCTAAAGAAACACAAGTCGGTGTCTGGAAATGCTGAGTATCACAGCTACTACCAAAGCTCTTGTGTCTCACCTGAATTATTCTTCCATTTAAGCAGCAGCTGGAAAAAAATATTAACATACCATTTAAATACCAATAGAAAGATGTATGAAAATTCATGAAAAGATGTTAATTTTACAAGGATTTGCATGGTAATAAAATATACTGTTCCTGAAGAATTTAAATTTTTAATTACTATGAAAATATTTTCAGTGGGAAAAATATTTTCTGCTTGAAAAATACTTTCAGCTTGAAAATTGCATAAAATCTGGACATTTAATAAACTTTTCTGAGAAAAAATGTTTATAATTTTATTTCCTCATCTTCCTCCATGCTGCATCTGACAGAGGCTTCTGGAAGGAAAAAGGACTGATGATGTGGATGTACCACTGCCAAAACTTGTCTGCAAACATTTCAGTCTATCAATTGGATGCTAACATTTCTTTTGTTGTTCATGGATAAAATTTTATTTCCTTGGAAATATGTTACCTGCTTTAGCTGGGACAAGAGCAATAATGGAATACCAGAGCAGATGTTGGTATTATGAGGCTGTTTTACCTGTTTGGGCTATGTGTACATGCATATGATGTTTTCTCTGGAACATTATGGAAATACAATCATCTCTGTAATGGCTGAACAACACTTTAAAACAAATACTATTTATAAGCTAAATATTTTCAATAAATTGCCTTTATTATTGTTTCATCTTTACTACAGCATAGAATAAATTGTGCATTCAATTAGAAAATAAATAGCTTTCTGGTATATATATTATAAAACTAGTGTGATAACAGATCATTAGAAATACCTTATATAAAAGGTTGAATTAACACTTGAATATGTGAGAATATTGTTTGAAAACCAACCAACTGACCAAAAAACACAAACAAAAAGCCAAACAAACAAACAAACAACCATCAAACAAGCAAATATTTTTTTTGTTGGAGGCAAGATTTGACATGGGAAGAAAACAGCGACTTCCTAGATAGCAGGCTATACATAGGAAATGCAAAATATAGTGATAAATTCATCCTATTAAGGAAAGAATAGCAAGACTTTTCTCCTGCACTGTATAATATAACAGAGAAAGGGCAACAAAAGCTTGAGACCTGTCTGTAAAAGAAATTTCAGATCACTCATAAATGATTGCCTACCGTCTTCTTGTAACACTTTGGATGTGATTTCCAACAGCTGTCTTCTCTATCCCTTCTGAAACTTCCCTTTCCCATTACATGGGTACTGAGACTAATATTATATACCTAACCTTATTATTTTCTTCTCTCTGTGCCATCCTGCACATGGGGAGCAAAAAAAGAAAGCACAAGTTCTGGCTTCCACAATTCTGGGCAACAATTTTCAGCTGCACATGCCTTGGAGTGTGGTTTTATTTTAAAGAACCACATTAGTCATGTTACTATCTCATATACACTTCAAGTACTTTTTAGAATTATTCAGATGCATCCTTGTTTGACTGTATACCTGTGGCTGTTATCTTTGTATTACAGTGGGATTCATAGCTTGCAGTACAGTCATATGTAGTGTAAAGCTTTATTAGTGTCATAAATTTTACAAACAGGAAAAAAAGCTTCAAAGAGCAACTGCTAACAGCACAAAGGTATAAAAATGTTATGTGCCCTTGCTGTTTACCTCAGTTCAAATTGCACTGTGACAGAAAAGAACTCTCAGTGATTAATTGGAAAAGAATGAGATCTGGGGAAATAATATTTTTCCTCATTCAATGGCAAAATAAAAAAAAACCAAATTAATAAATAAATAAGTAAATTTGAAAGCAAATGCAAATGATAAATATATGCTGCTCAAAATCTACAAAAATAGTGTGTTCAATGTTAGGAAAGCATAATAGTATTTTCAAAAAGAGGTTATAAGTGCTTGCATACTTTATAAAAAATGAACCAGGGATGCATAATTTCATAACATTAGGTTTAAATAAAAGCTCAAGTTAAACAGAAAGTGTGGAGAGTAAGCTGTTATTACAGACATTATAGCATTTCATCATTAGAATTAATATGAGCAACAACAGATTGTAAACTCAGCCCCCAAAAGGAATAGTCAAATAGGAACCTAATTAAGAAAAAGTATAAATTTAAAACATAAAGAAATATGGAATTCACATCTGGTATCTGAATGAAATGAGAAGAATGGTTACAGCTTCTCAGACTGTATAGAATTTGAAAAGTTAGAAAAGTTTTATTGTTTTCAAGGATGCTGCTGAAGTCAGTCAAATGATGTATTTGTCAACCTTTGATTAGGAAGATTAAATTTTTCAGAACAGTGTTAGTCTTTATGACTCTGTCTGATGAGTGGTGGAGTAGACATCAGAAAATCACAGAAAACATCCAATTGGAAGACACCTCAAAGATCATCCAGTCCAACCCTCAATCCAGTACTGAAGGATCAACACTAAACCATGTCCCTAAGTGGCACATCCACAGGCTGTTTGAACACCTCCAGGGGTGGTGACTCCACCACTGCCCTGGGCAGACCATTCTAATATTTGATAATCCTCTCTGTGAACAAATATTTATATCCAGCCTAAACCTTCCCTGGTGCAGCTTGAAACCACTTCTTCTAATCCATTTGCTGCCACCAAGGAGAAGAATCTGGCCCCTCCTCACTCCAGCCTCCATTCAGATAGTTGTAGAGAGAAATGAGGTCTCCCTTCAGCTGCTGCTTCTCCAAACTGAACAGTCCCAGCTCCCTCAGATGTTCCTCATAGGTCATGTGCTCCCTGCCCTTCTCTGTACATACTCCAGCACTTCAATGTCCCTCTTGTAGTGAGGGGCTCAGAACTGAACACAGTACCTGGGATGTGGCCTCACCAGTTCTGAGTGCAGGGGGATCATCAACTCCCTGTTCCTTCTGGCCATGGTGTTTCTAATACAAACTAGGATGCTGCTGGCTTTTTGGCCACCTGGGCACACTGCTGAATCATATTTAATCGACTGTCAACCAATACACCCAGGTCCCTTTCCAAGTTGCAGCTTTCCAATCATACATGTCCAAGACTGTAGCTTGTTGTGACCCAAGTACAGGACCTGGCAACTTGACCTTGTTGAACTTTTTACAATCAGTCTTGGCCCACCAGTCTAAAGTGTTCAGATCCTGTTGCAAAACTTCCCTATGACCGAGCAATCAACACAGCCTCCCATCTTGGTATCCTCTGCAAACTCGCTGAAGGCACACTCAGAGCCCTCATCTAGACCATTAATATAGATAACAAAGAGGACATGCCTCAGTACTGAGCCCTGGGGGACACCACTAGTGACTGGGTGCTAGATATTTAACTCTGTTCTCCACCACTCTTGGGGCCCAGCCAGCCAGCCAGTTTCTTATCCAGGGCAGAGCGCACTTATCCAGCCCATGTGCCATGAGTTTCATGGGAGACAGTGTCAAAGGCTTTACTAAAGTCTAGGTAGACAATGACATGGCCCTGCTCTCATCCATTAGGTGGATTAACTTATTGTAGACGATCAGTTTAGTCAGGCAGAACCTGCCATGCTGACTGGGCCTGATTGCCTCGTTATGTGGCACTGGGGATGACCTGCTCCATAACCTCTCCTGGCATAGAGATCAGACTGACAGGTCTGCAATTCCCTGGATCATCCTTTCTGCCCTCTGTGTAGATGGATTCATATTCAGCATATTCAGTAAGTGTCTTTGACTTCTCACAGCACCGTTAGCAAAATTCCTTTTACTTGAGGAGTTAACAGTTTCAATTTATACTTCAGCAGCTTCTGACCACACAATCATAAATAAATATCTTTGAAATAATATTTAGCTCCCATAATTATATTTCCCATAGCACAGTTATCTTCTGTATTTGTTGTTTTGTCAATGGATACTTAGTAAAATTTGGGGTTGGGTTAGTTTGTCTTCACTTAAGTAACTAAACATTAATGACACGATAATGATGAAAGGTAATTTGGATAAAATCTTCAAGATTATACTTGGTTTATAATAATTTGCTTTACTAAAGGAATTCCCTGTTTGACTGTCTTATTGTGTGTTTTGGCATGTTGTGTCCATGTTGTTTAAATTGTTATCTCAGAAATAATTAAGAGAGTTAAAAATGAGAAACCAGAAGCCTGCTTAGTTTCAAGCTTCAAATCTGAACAGTTTAGCATTTGTTTACAATTATTTTTTTAAATCATTTTATGTTACCTACAGTCAACTCAGTGTAGGTAGTCTGGACTATTGACACTTGGCAATGAAATGAGGAATACTTTAACTCCTGGTCAAGCATAGCTACAGCAAGCCACATTATTTGGTTGTCAGCACCTGTACTCTCTCAGTGTTCGTTTTCGTTTGCACTGACATGCTCTTCATTCCCACTGTGTGACCAAGTTTAGGAGTCCATAAATTCTTACATGAATTGATTTTTGTCTTCACATTCAAAAAGTTACACTCTAGACCGAATTAAATAGTGTATAAATACAAGACTATATACTCAGCACATTAATCTCATTTTAACTTAAAATAAAACCAAAGGTAAATGCAGCAGCTTTATCAAAACAAGCAACCAACCAATCAACAAACAACAAAAAAACCCCAAACCATCTGATCTTTGTCCTAGCTGAAAATTTGATTTCGATATACATAACAAGGTAAGTTCTGTTCAAAATATTAATTCTCACTGTCCCCAAAATTAGTACCCCAGTCCAGATAAGGTCTAAACTGTCTCCATCCTCACATCACTGCACAAATAAAGGAGTAAGAGCCTGCCGTTTTGTAGGACAGGAAAACAAAAATTGGTTCTTCTCATTTCCTGTTTTCCTTTTATTTTTTTTTTTTCTCTCAAGAAAGAAAATTTCAGAAAACAAGCAAAGACAAACTCAACTCTTTCACTTTCTTAATTAGGAATTACTGAGGTAGGACAGGACATGGAGTGTAATATATAAAAAATGAACAGTATTAAAATTGTGTTGCCTGCTGCTAACCTGATGAAGTTAGTGGCCAAGCACTCTCTGTTTAATGAACACATTTACTTGGAATTCATGCCTCTAGAATTAGGAAACCTTGATACTTTTTTCCAAAGCAGTACCCAGCATAACAATGACAGAAGCACTGCAGATTGTTAATAAAAAACATGGACACAGATGAATAGGTGATGATTTATGTGGAAACTCATCTGTTGACTTTCTAAATGACGTTTGGAATCTGTCACCCATTTCATATATTAGTTTAGGTTATGTACAAAACTATTCTTTAGTTATAAAATCACAGAGTCATTCTGGTTGAAGGCAAATTGTTTAATTATCCTCACATTGACTTTTTTATTAGTTTCTTTTTCATAGACAGCTGTACCTTTGCTGCTGTAATTCATGACCAGTGTCTTGCTTCCCTTCTTCAGGAGCTTTGTGGTGTTTGGTTCTCTCTTCTTAATTACCTCCTCATGCATACTAGCAGAGTGCTGTTATGTATCCCTGAAACTGCCTGTGCCCATGTTGAACAGGATTAGAATCTCAGCCTCCCCTCCAGTGTGATTGCTCCAGCTCCCAGGGAACTTGGAACTGTCCACTGAAATTGCTTACATGTGGGATCTTTTTGAGTTGTGGAGCCCAAACCTGGATACAACATTCCAGAATTAAGTGTCATATAGAGTGTCAAGTAATTAGTGTCAAGCCCATGATGTTCCCTGAACTTTGAGGTGGAGGCTATCTGTGCTTGTAGGAGGTTGCTCTTTAAGATCAGTCTATTGTGTGGAAATTCTTTGTCCCTCGGACTTGGAGCCATATGACCATTCCTGTCAGATCGTTGAGAAAATCGAGGTCTGATGTAATCCTGGCAAGTAGAAATTGATCCCCAGTTTACCCTTTGAAGGATGTGTTAAATACTTGTGTCAAAAAATGAGAGAATCCCTTTGTGATAGTATTTCAAATATTTATTTGCTTGAAAGAAGTCTTGAGTGGTAAGGCATCATCAAAGTTCCTCATAGCTGGATATGCAGAAATGTGTATGCAACTGAGACTGATCTCCTCAGGCAACACAAGATAGTGTGCAGTTCATGACTGACACAGCAAGATCCTCCTCCCACCTCCAGTATGAAAATTAAACTTCATACATGGGTCATTTAATATCTGTGTGCAGAGATAAATACATTTCAAGCATCACTGAGCCAAAATCTTAAGTAACAAAATTTCCTTTCCATTTCAGACAGATTCAATCTCTTGAAACTTGCATTATGCACATTTTACTCTGGTTAATAACTGCATCGGAGGTCACAAACGATTAAAATAAGCCTCAGTAACTTCCAGTTCATTAAGGCAACCAAAGTACCAGAAAAATATTTGGCTTCTTCACAAAGCTCAGACACTTCTAAAATATTTTTTGGCTTTGAGCTCCAGCTAGTATTAAGAAACTTAGTATTAAGAAACTGTAAAACAGCCCTGTTAATTCTTCATTAATGTGTTTTAAAGAACAAAGTATGCATATATTTTCTGATATATACATGCACAAACAGACACAACCACACACATTTATCTTGGTAACCATCTCATTTTAATTTGCCACAAAACTTGTAGTAGGCTTTAAATTATCTGGTGATATCGATGCTATCATCAGTATTTAAACTCACAGAATATTCTGTTGCAAATGATAGGAGAACCAAAATGAGAGGAAACCCAAAGAGTTTACCCATATAAAAGTTATTATAATTAGACCATGTAGATACTGCAATGCTGGTTAAAGAATCCTGAGAAGTTTGTACCTGGCTGGACTAGAAGAGGTAAAACTTTGTAAAACATTTTTTTTTGTTCAGAGAAAGTAAAATATCTTCTGTTCAGAAGTGTGAGCTAAGCTTTGAAATAAACATAACAAGAAATCTGCTTTCAGAGCTTTGTACTGTAGTGAAATACAGAACATTGAGCTCAAGTTATGTTTTCCACTAGACTTTTAAAATATTAGAGGAAATCTTCAATGCACTATTCTTTTCATTCTTATAACAAATATAAAAGTTACTTCAGTTGCATGTTCAGTATTCTCTGCACACATAGCTGTGCAAGAAACTAGGTATATCCATGATACATTATAATCTTCTTCAGGTGTAACTTCAGGCTTCCTAGGGTTTGCCTAAGATAGCTGTCTGCGAAGAAAGCAAGAGGAATAATACTTCTCCTTGTTTATGTTACTCTTTCATATTATAAAGTTTATTACCTTTTTTATTCACTTCTTCATATGCTATTGTAAATTTTCTGAAGCTTACAACCCAAGTCTCTGTTTTTTAAAAAATATTATGTGTCCATAGAAGCCTAAAAACCCTATTTAACAGTGCTTCTATATATTTGAATGACAAAGTTCATCTCTTCCAACCAGATATGATGTGGTGGGTTGAACTTGGCTATCCACCCAGGTGACCGTCAAAGCTGCTCTTCAACTCAACAGGGGAAAGAAGATACAATGAGAGGCTCATGAGTCAAGACAAGTCAGCAAGGAATTACTCAGTAATTACTGTCACAGGCAAAATGGACTCAATTTGGAAAAATCAGTTTAATTTATTGCCAATCAAATCAAATCAAAGTATGATAATGAGAAATAAATCCCAATCTTAAAACCTTTCCCCCACTCCTCTGTTGTTCCTGGCCTTTGGTATTTGCGCAGTCATTTCTTTTACATATTCTCAGTCCTCTCCCCACATGGAGTTGCACAGGGTTTTTTTCCCCTTCTTAAATATATTATCAGAGAGATGCTATCACAGTCACTGATTGGTGCAACCTTGGCCAGTGGCATGTCTGTCTTGGAGCCAGCTTTATTTGACACAGGGGAATCTTCTAGAATCTTCTCACAGAAGCCAACTCTGTAACTCCCTTACTACCAAAATATTCAGGCCTGAGTGTTTTGGGTTTTTTTTCCGGTTGTGTTTTTTGTTTTTGCTGTTGTTTGGTTTGTTTTTTTTTTTGGGGGGGGGGCAGGGGAGGTGTTTGGGGTTTTGGGGTGTTTTTCTGGGAGGGTGTGTGTTGTTGGTTTTTTTTTTAATTAGATACAATATCCAGCTCTACTAACATTTGTCAGTCCAGTCACGTTTATTAAATCTGGATCTCCTAAATAACTCAAAAGTTGTGCTAAGAACTTTGTCTGAATCGGACCTGTATCTAGTAGTTGAAGAAAGGGCTAAAAGGACATTAACCTTCCTCATGCACACCATCTGCTGCTTCCCTGCTGCAGCATTGTAAACTCAAGCCCTCTTCACAAAGCATGTGGCTGCTAGCCAACTCCTTAGCACTGCCTGCTATTCAAGGAGTAAGAGAAAAGATGTGCCACGGTGCAGCATACACTTCATCCTTTTTGTAGCTCTGTCAGATAGTGGAATGGCTCAGCTCTTTCATTCTGCTACATTCATCCAGCCTTGACATTGAATACCTGACACCTGGAACATGTTTTTGTCCTCAGTTTTTTTTACTGTGTCATTAAAGCATTCAGTTCTAGTAATGATTTTGTGTACTTTTTTGATTGTTTGGTTGGTTATTTTTACTCTCAGAACTATTTCCCTTTTCCCAAGACCTGATTTTTATCTCTATATGATAAATTAATTCCTCATCTTTTCTGGCTTTAATTTCTCCTTCAGGAAAATTAAGGAAGATTGCTAAAAAACAATCATTAATAAATAACAAACAGGTAATAATATTTTATTTTAAATTATAGCACAATATCTTCAAGTAACTTAAAATGTCCAGTTTATACAATGAACATTTTCTTTAATTATGTTGAGGAGCACTTTCTGATGTTTCCATTCCAGTTAATTGTGAACTACGTTCATTGGTATATATGCTTTTTTCCCCCTCAATAATCATCAATTTTATCATTTTATAGCTGCAGTTCTTATGTGCATTTTCTCTTCATTCCACCACATGTGTCCTTGCCACTTGTGACAGAAGTGATAGGGAAGGCTGTATTAGACAGCACTCATACACAAGCAGAATTGTTCAGTTTGTGAGACCCTCTAACATGAAATGCAAGTGTACTGCTGTCTACAACTACCTGAAGGGTGGTTGTAGACAAGGGGGGGTTGGTCTCTTCTCCCAGGCAACCAGCATCAGAGCAAGAGGACACAGTCTCAAGCTGCACTAGGGGAAGTTTAGGCTCGAGGTGAGAGAGAGTTGTTATCCATTAGTGGTGGAGTCACCATCCCTGGAGGTGTTCAAAAGGGGATTGGACATGGCACTTGTTGCCATGGTCTAGTAATGAGGCCTGTGGTGACAAATTGGACTCGATGATCTTTGAGGTCTCTTCCAACCTTGGTGATACTGTGATATTTATAGGTTAGAAAAATATCAGGAATCATTTTCATTACCAGTTAAGGCAATTACCATTACCTTCATTGCTAGAACTGCCTTCTGCTCTTGGGTTGCAAACCTGAAAAGTCTCAGTAGCTTCTCAGTCAAAATCAAATAACAGGTTGTGAAGTCTTGGGTGACATGCTGGACTTGATGACCTTTGAGGTCTTTTCCAACCTTGTTGATTCTATGATTCTATGTATCATGGTTGGTAGGCTACTTAAAGTTGTTTTACTAGTTTTATCAGATATATCTTAATATTTTTTTTTTCATAAATGGATGATGCTAAACTATATATTTTAACTGAAAGAGGAAAAATGTGATCCCCCTTTTCTTTTCTTAAGTTTTATCACACATTTAAATAGGTTTCCAAACTTCCCTGATATGAATTTTCAATCTGCCAAGAAAAATAGGATAAAAAATGTAATACTTGCAGCTTGCTTTTTCTGTTACAAGTTTTCCTCCCAAGTTTAGTCCAGTATTCTTTTAGATTTCCTAAAAAAATTCCATATATCTTAGTCTTACTTTCCCTACCAGTGACTGACAGATTTCATTGTTTATTACTGCTATTATTACTTTTTGTGTGTGTGTTCCAGATTGAAGTGCAATGCAATGACAAGCATCAGACTAGAGTGCATCATGGGGGGTTCAGAAAGAAAATGAGGAAAGAAGAGTTGTCGGGATTTTTTGTCAGCTAAATCTATTTGAACTTTGTACAGTCGTCATGAACCTTGGTTTAATTAATTAGGCTAACTGTCATCTCTGTCTAGAGATAAAATAAGACTATAAAATCTTAAATCTGGCAGGCTTTTCTTTCTAACAATAATTTTGCTAAGAATAAAAAACCCTTTAATTTTAATCTTCCTCCAAAATTATGAACAGGCCCAAGTTCAGCATTCATTACAGCTGTATTGTAATTCCTTTTTATCTGCTATAAAACCTGAAAATATAAATATTATCCATCACTCACTGGAAAGAATCTGGATAACATGATTGACTATTGTACCCTAAAAATGTAATACTTTGTACTTCATTTCTCTGCTGACATTTTTACTTTATAATGCCAGTTTTCATCTCAGAACAGTATAGCTCATGTTAAAAAACCAAACACACACACAAACAAACAGATCCACTATAAATCATCCCAAACAAAGATATCACCCAATGAAACCAAGAAGCATTATTTCAGTTGCATACAGAAGTAAGTTAAGTATGCTTGAACAAAATTCTTCAGCAGGACCTGGAATACTGCACAAATAAGTCACAAGTAGGAATAAATCTAACCTTACTTTAGAATGTACTGCATTTTTGAGTTATTAACTTACATCTGCCATTGGGGTCTCTCTCTACCCTTTGCCCATGATCCAGAAGTCATTTTTAGCCCAGTCTGGGGCCTTCAGTCCTCAGTTGAGGGTAGACAGGACAGATCCACTCTGTTCTACCAAACCTCTGGACCAAGAAAAGGAGGAGCTACCTTGCCGACCCCGTGCTTAGCTCCTGCACTGAGACTCATTGATTATTTCAGGAGTATATTTAAATATCTAACACATTAAAATGTCATTAAAAATTTAACTTCTACATACTGGAAACATTTGGTATGTGCATTTCTGCCTGACATATCAATACAGTTAAACTGAAGACTTCTGACAGAAGCAAGGTTGTAGGAGTTGTATCATGAGTCAAGACAGATGACAAAGGGACCATGAAGCCCTCTTGTTAAAAGATTTGACCTTCTAATTGTGTAATGTTTTTTTCGTCAGTCTTGTAAGATTTCCACCATAACATTTCCTAGGGGTTGTATGATAATATACACAATGTAATGAGGCAAAATGTGCAATGAATTCCTTACGGTAACAGAGAATAGCCAGGAGCTTTCAATGTTCTGCTTACTGCCACTGCATCCAGACTGTTTTCTGCAATTTTCTTCAAGTTTGTTTTAACCTGAAGCAAAGTGCTAGAGGTACCATTCTATCAAATTAAATAGAGAGCAGAAGAAAAGCTGCATATAGACACTGTCCCTTCCTTTAATCTTGCTAGGTACAAGTCCAGAAATTATTTATATTTGTTCTTTGCAAAGGCATCAGAAGTGCCCATAAAGAAATATGCATCAGGGCTGATGTGAGATTTGAGATCAATACTATGTATATGAAGCTTAAGATATGCAGCCAGGGTGTTCTGAAATTTCCCTATTAGGTAAATGAGACAAAGAGGCAAGAATGCTTCTTTCTCCAAATCTTGAAAATCACAGCCAGCAGTTTGTTTTACCTCACTGTAGATGAACCTGTGGTTCAGTGACAAAAGGGACTCCCTCTTGAATATGTAACACGTGTCCACAAGTTTATTCAGTCTACATCCCTTCCTACAACACTCTGTAAGAAGAAAACAAATGAAAAGTCAACAAAGGCCAAACTCCTGCTGCATACTCAACGTCTGCTTTCTGTGTTTACCTCATTACGTGTTCCAAGTAGCTGAAGTCCAGAAACAGCACGAGGTTTTCACGTTGTATTCCTGAGTGAAAGGGCAGGTAAGTATAAATATGAAAATAAATCAAGTTCAAATTTTAAAAGGAAATGAACAATCAAAAACTGAAACCTTGAACTGCATTCAAAAGTGGGAGGTAATCTCCAGTTTTAATTAGGGATTAGTCATAGAAGTATCTAACCGCTTTCATAGCTGTTCATAATCCAAATCTAAATGCCATGGGCAGTCCCAGCTGATTATATATAGAGTGGCTGGTCAGCGCAGCTTCCTGCAAACTTTATGAGCTAAAATATTGGCCAGGACCATAGTCATTGACAACCCCTTTGCATGAAAATACCAAGTGCATAAATATCTTTATGGCCTTTTATTTGCAGTCTATAAAGCCAAAAGAGATTTAAAACACAAATTAAAATTAATTGCACAATTACCTTTCTCCTGGGTAGGTTCTAAGAAAAAAAAAAAAAAAGACAAAAAAAATTAGCAGCAAGAAACATTAAAACAAGAGCAATAACAAAAATCTAACTCCTTTCAAAGGCTTGTCTCTCATGTTCTCTATTGCCTTCCAGCTTGCCTGCTAGCCAAGTAGGACAAACCCAAAAGATTTAGCAAACCCTTTTTTTTTTTAACAATTCATGTTGTCAATTGTCCCTTTTGAATCTCACTGTTGAGGTATCTCACTGCTGAGATTTCTCAGCCAGCCTTATTTTTCTTGTGACAAAATTTGCCTGAAGTCTTCAGCAAGCAATACCAGTAATAACAGTGTGCTCTAAAGACTGAAGTTTATCTTAGAATCATAGAATCATAGAATCAGTCAGGGTTGGAAGGGACCACAAGGATCATCTAGTTCCAACCCCCTGCCATGGGCAGAGACACCCCACACTAGATCAGGCTGGCCAGAGCCTCGTCCACCCTGGTCTTAAACACTTCCAGGGACGGGGCCTCAACCACCTCCCTGGATAACCCATTCCAGGGCTTCACCACTCTCATGGTAAAGAACTTCTTCCTCACATCTAGCCTGAATCTCCCCATCTCCAGCTTCATTCCGTTCCCCCTAGTCCTATCACTACCTGAGATCCTGAGAAGTCCCTCCCCAGCCTTCCTGTAGGCCCCCTTCAGATACTGGAAGGCCACAATGAGGTCACCTTGGAGCCTTCTCTTCTCCAGACTGAAGAGTCTTAAAAGTCCTATATTAATATAAAAGACTTAGATTAACTGTAATTGTTTATGCTTGGAAAATAAGAATGTCCTCAAAGTTTCATTTTCTTTATCTATGAAACAGAAATAATAAGTTCCTGTTTCAGGGCTGTTCATAGAATCATAGAATGGCCTGAACTGGAAGGATTCTTAAAGACCATCTAGTTCCAAGTCTTCATAGGCAGGAACACCTCCCACTAGACCAAGTTGCTCAAAGCCTCATCCAGCCTGATCTTAAACACTTGTAGGCATGAGATGTCTACAATTTCTCTGGGCAACCCATTCCAGAGTCCCACCATTCCTAATGTCTAGTCTAAATCTACCCTGCTCTAGTTTAAAACCATTGTCCCTTGCCCCTACAAGAATTCCCTCCCTAGCTTTCTTGTAGCCCCGCTTCAGGTACTGGAAGGTCTCCCAGAGCCTTCTCTTCTCCATGCTGAACAGACTCAACTCCCTCAGCCTGTTCTCGTAGGAGAGGTGCTTCAGCCCTCTGATTACTTTGTGGCACTCATCTGGATTCACTGCAACAGACTCATGTCCTTCTTGTGTTGGGGGCTCCAGAGCTGGATGTAATACTCCAGATGGGTTCTCACAAGAGCAAAGTAGAGGGGCAGGTCCCTTGACCTGCTGCCCATATATATTTTGATGTAGCTTGGGATACAGCTGCTTTTTTGGGGCTGCCCAGCTGGCTCATGTCAAGAGCCTCATCAACCAGCAGTCCCAGGTCCTTCTCTGCAGGACTGCTCTTCAGACACTCTTCACCCAGTCTGTATTTGTGCTTGGGATTGCACTGACCCAAGTGCAAGACCTTGCATTTATCCTTGTTGAACTTCATGAGGCTGGCAAGAACCTATCACTGTCCAGGTCCTTCTGAACATCATTCCCTCCTTCCAGGCTGAGGGTGCATTCAATCCTATTGTCCTTGTCACTGACAAAGATGTTAAGCAGCACCAGTCTCAGTGCTGATCCCTGAGAGACTCCACTAATCATAGGTCTCCAATTGGAAACTGAGCCATCACAACTCTGAGTCTGGCCATCCAGCCAATTCCTTATCCAACATTGTTGAGCAGCTTTTGCTTACTGTTTGCAAGCCCTTCTCTGAAAATGAGGCTGGCCTGGGCAGTGGTAGCATCAAGCAGGGTGCTGTCACATAGCACACAGAGATGCAGAGTACAGAGCCACCCAGAGATCTCCTGGCAGGTCTGGGATCACACTGGGAAGTCAAGCCCACAGGTCAAGCCCAGATTGACAGGTACACAGCTTGGATGATGCATAGCTATATCAGAGCTGGTGGAATGACTAGGATTCATGGTAGCTCCTGAGAAAAGGTGTCTCCGAGAGTTCTCTCTCACAAGACCGTGATCCAAGGACATGCAGCACCATCATTTACCTATTATTTTATTGTTTCAAGTCCATCATTTTCAAAATCTCCACCTTTTGTAAATGTACTCAACAGAAGCAGAAATTCATGTGTAATGACTATTTTCAGTACCATGTATCATCACACATCCATCTATTTTCACCGGTTTCTCTACATATATTTGGGGTTTGAGGGAGATAGAGTTTAATTTGAAATTGAGTGCATCATACTGGGAAAGTTGATGAAAATTCTAGAAAGTTTACCTTGCATGTCTATTATTTCTTCTCACCTAGCAGATTACATTTGGTATATAAAGTGAATAATCTATTAATGCATTGACATTTGCGTGACCGATATTAAGGACAGTCACACCACACTTCAATAATTTTACTCATAATAAAGGGATTATGTGGTTATTTTTCTTTAAAATATGTGTGTTTACTTGTTCTCTTGCTTCGTGGAACATTTAAAGTAGTGGCAAAATTATAAACCAAACCAAATAGATTCTTTTTACTTAAAACCACACAGTAATAATCTTACCAAAGATTAATGCCATCAACATAATGACTGGAAACTTGATGAAGTAGGCCAGTCTTAAATTGAGGTCTTAAGGGTCTTTACTACTAATATCAACATCAACAAAACATTCATTATAGTTTTTACATAGTTATTCTTAGGTGCAGTGTAAACCTTCTCCACTCAGCTGTGGCCAAAAGATGAGCAAGAATTTAGAGTGATTATCAAATGGGATGGAAAATAAGATGGCTCATAATTTAATATGAATCAGTATGATATTTTTATACTATTGAAATTTGTAAAATATAATGTGGCATATATAACATGAATTTCTCCCTAAATATTGGAGAAACTACCAGAGAGGAAAAATAAACTTTTAAGAAAAAATAGTTAGAATCATATTAAAAGTATGCAGAATAATTATATGAAGAATTATAAATCTTGCTGTTAAACCCCAGGTGCTTCAAACACAAAGATGGGTAGTAAAATTAGAAGTATGCATTATTGTCCTGGGTTTGCTGGGACAAAATCACAGGCCAGCCATGGGCTGCAGGCTTTTAGTACTTCTGAGTCACCCAGGACAACTGACTTCAGTTGGCTTACAGGTGTTTCCCATACCATCATCACCACACTTGGTATGAAGAAGAAAGTATTAAACAGAGAGCCATATGTCACAGGTCACAGAAAGACTGCAAATAATGAAAGAAAGGCAACTAAACTTCCTATTGAGTATTCAGTCCAATTTCTCAGTTTTAGATACAAGGTTACCATACAGAATTTAGTCTATTTTTACTTATAGTGCTGCATTTTTTATACCTTTCTTTGAGGTGTTCAGTATTTGTTCATGTGTCAAAGCACACTGATAGATAGAGCTCAGATCAGATCCAGTACAAACATTTCCACATTCAGATCCTGTTTTCTGTTTCCACTCCCTGAGATGCATTTTATAATTTCTTAGCCTGTGATATCAAGCAAAAGATCTTATTTACCATCAGAGAGGGAGTTGACAGAAGTAGTTCATCTTTTTGGATGACAGCATAGAAAACTGCAGAAAAATTCTCTGTGTGGGCTTGGAATCTGATACAGGCAATATACCCCTACGCAGAGTATCTGTCTGAAACTGATATTAATCATGTGCAGTCTTATCTAAACTCAGCAAAATCTCTGGAAAGTCTCTTATGGATGTCAATAGCTAAAACAAGATTTACTCCAGTAGGAGCAAAAAGGTGTATAGAATGACTTGAGGAAAACATGGGTTTTTTTTCAGCTTCTTTGTCTGTTACGAGTGGTCATATATTTTGAAATTATGTATCAGCATAAACTATATGTCTGTTGGGAAAAAGCAGAGGCATATATATATAACAAATCGTTTTATTATGCTATATTATGTTGCTCTAAGAATACCCTTTATGTTGACATGTTGTCAATTCCAAGCACAAAACCCATAGAATTTGCATCAGAATGATGCTCTAAGGTATTTTCTGGTCCATGGCCCTGTAATGCGGATAAACCGATGTCTCTAAGACTAGATCATGATATGCCTTAGGATATTATGCAGTCTTATTTCCTTCAGCAACCTAGGAAGTGATAATCCCATTGGCCCCTCAGCAGACTTATGCCTCATGAGTCTCATTCAATGATTTTTCTGTTTATGTTATGTTCAGATGTTGCTGAATTTCTTTTCCAAGAGGAAAGGTCTCATATACTGACAAAATATTTTCATTTACAGAAATCATTTGATTTGTGTCTCGTATCCTTTATATGGTGTCTCCACATGATCTGTAATGTGAGGGGGTTTTAGATATGTAACTTTTATTAGTTTCTTCCTGTAAATAATTTACATGAATAGTGGAAAGGGACTAATATGTGCACATTTAATGATAATACATTTTCTAGAATTCTTAGGTATTCCTTATTTTATTTTACACCATTCCATGAATGGTATTTGTACTCCTAAGAGACTACAGATATATTACATTTTTCAGGATCATCCATGAGATCATTCTTTATTGCATTGAAGTACAAGAAATTAGGAAACCTTTGCTTTCAGAGAATGTCATAATAGTAACATGAAGAAAGTAAAGAAAAATAAATTTAGTTACACTTAGTCCTAGTTTGAGATATTGATAATATTGATATTGAGATCTTGATAATATCAGTTGCTATTTATTTCAGTTCTGTTCTACTGTTTTTAAGCTTACTGTTTTTAAGCTTAAGTCTGTAGTGATATTCTTATTCTGGATGTCTCACTATCATAAATACTCCAAGCTGTGATCTCTAAAGTCTAACTGGATTCCACTGCAAGAAAGACACAAGGTATTAGTTTACTTTCCTTGAACTTAAGTTTGTATTCAAACACTGTTATGAAAGAGCACAGAGTGTCAAAGTAAATTCTATCAAAATAATTTAAAGTTTATTTATGTGAAACCAATATTTTGATGTGTAGATACTACCAGGAAATATTTCAGTTCTCATAGAAATAGAGGTATCAAGGAGATGCTGACTTTTACTTTAGGCTCCTATCAAACAGGAATAGTATTACTTTATTACTTAACAAGTAGCTATTCAATAACAGAAACAGAAGTTGCCACCTTAGAATTATTAAATAGCCTTTGCTGAGTAGGATTGCACAGGTGGAATCCACTGAAACTCTTGTGTACTTACGAATCTGCAAGGGTAACACCACTGTCTTAGTCTGAACTCATCACTAAAGGTTTCTTCTTGCAGTATCAGAGGTGTGAATACTTACCAGATACAATGCATCTCATTAAACTGCAGATTTAAAACTCATTAGTGAGTTGCCAATACATTCTTATGCTTCTTCAGAGACCTTAAAGGATGAGCAGCTTGAGTGTAGATATTTACTCTGAGTCAACAGTTGGTGAGAGGAATTGCAATCATGCCAATTTCCTGCTTTGGGACTCTTCTAGGACAGCTACTGATACTGGGATGGAAAAATTGGGTTAAATTAATCCAAAACCACCACATACTTGATTTTCCATGTAAGTGCAGTCAGTTGGAGTTATTAGGCTCAATCATGCACATAGAATTAGGGAGATGTTGAAGTTTGTAGCTTAATGGTGCACAATTTGGTGTAAGATTCTTATATGAAGAGGGAAAGTATTAACTTTACTGTATTAAGGGATAGGCAGTGTAAGTTTATTCCTAGTCAAATTTCTAGGCACAAAAAGACAAAGATGTGCTAGATTTTTTTGTTTATTCTGGGTTTATGTGCTGCATCACAAGAAGTATGAGTTAGATGCTGTTATGACAAAAGGTTCTGTACTCTTTTGAAGCACTTCCTATACAGGTCATCCATTCTTAACTCAATATAAATTTTGTATTAAAATACATCAAACAAAATACATTTTCTGTCACTGGCATTAAACTCAAAAGTGATCAAATGCATACCAGATTCTGATATCTAAAAATATTACACATGCAGTTTAAAAAATCTGGTTTCCAGAATCTAGGAGAGTAATGTGTGGTGGGGTTCATTTTAAGATTCTGACAGCTGAACTTTCACATCTCCATCTAAGCACCTAGGGGTAAGTTAGATGACATCACAGTCTAGGGGTTGCCATAAACCTCACTGGACATGCACTCAGTACTGTCAGTGAAATGTAGAGACATGCTGAGTGGACTAGTCACCTGATGTTTTCTTCAGGATGAGGCAAATCATCTTAGCTGAATTGTGATTGCATTGCCTAAGGAACCAATTTTGTTGCTTAAGAATAAATGCCTAGTGATATTTAAGATGACATGATGCCCACACCTACCATATCAGAAAAGGACAAGACTCCTTTTAGTGCTGTTACATATGTGCCAACTCCACACAGATATTTCTGAAGGCCTGTATTAATGAAATTAAGAAAAGTTCTAGATCTCCACTGACCACAGTGGAAATTCAGACACTAATTCATATGTTGAGACCTGCAACATAATTTAAGAGCTTATATATATATAATTAATATCTAATGCACTTTTGAATATATAAGACATCTAACTATGGCTGGCAGATATGACAACAGACCTGTAGTCTTCTGTAGTGGTTGATAGAGACCAGATATGATGCTCTGAAAATGCACAGGGGACAATGGGAACATCTGTGCAACTTAGTCGTGTTCTAGAGCTTAGTTGTCTTAAATTTGTATCTTACTGAATCCATATCTCATTATGTCTGTAGAGTAACTGTATTTCACCTACAATGTCCAATAAAGTCAGTCCTTTCAAAGGCTGAGATAATGTAAGATTGTATAAACTAAACCAGCGCTGTTTCAGTTATGAATTGCACAAGTCTGGACAATACAATAAGAGAAAGGACAGAACACACTCTTGGAAGTTCACTAAGCACATATATGATCAACCAAATATAGGATCTGCAGTAACAGAATGAGAACTCCACCTTTTTGTTATATCCTTATCTTAATAGATGTCAGCTGTCATTCCAGCCTGAGAGTTTTATATTCCTACAAGCAGATGTCATACTACATCTTAGAAAATAAGATATCACAGAGTGATAGATTGCCATGAAGACTGGATAAAAAATAGGTAATGAGGTATATAGCTGGGTAAACTAGGGCATCTTAGTGTGTGGACATGGAAGAAGAAGGTAGATGAAAAAGAAGATCTATAACTGCTCTATCACCTACTCCTTTCTGATATCGTGGGCATCAGCTGAAATGACAAAGGTAAAAGTTGTGTCAGCTTTATAGCAATTATTTTCTCATGACATTCCATTTCATAACCTTTTTGCAGCAAAGCACACTAACTCAGAATATCTGAAATGCTGTAATTTCCTCTGTCAAAAAAAGGGCGAATTGAGTTTTCTGAAAGTCGGGGCCATAACAAAGTCTGAGCAAGTACCAAGAAACATGCTACATCTTTGAGCATTTACACCTACAACTTCCCTCAGCAAAGACACCTCACAAGAAACAGGGCTGAAGCCTGTGTTTTTTACTAATTTATTATTCAGAATTCTGAAGTGAAAAACACCGCAGCATCTTAGGTGTAAGTATATCTACAAGTAAGCTAGTTGCATAACTTTGTGGTTGCATAACTTGCTTGATTTACTGCAGAAGAGCTTGGATGGTAAAATTCCCACAAGCAACAGATTTCAGTGATACCAAAAACTTCTTCACAGGAAACAGAACTGTAGCTTCTCAGGGAGCTGGCTTCAATTTACAGCACAAATTGATTGCTTTGTTACTCATATCCCTGGAAACTATAAAGTCAAACAAGAAATTGATACAGATGCAGAGCTAACTGTTGGTTGAAAAACAATATATTAGAAAACTAAAGTTTATTCTCTTTAGAATTCAAGCAGGGTAATTTGAAGCTTTTGCAGAATACATTAGGGCTAGATGCACTGGTTGTAAATGCTTTTAAAGAAAAGGAAATTATTTTAAATAAAATAAGACACATGCTGTATAAAATCTATGCCAAACATTCTTGGTTGTTCTGGCAATGAAAACCTACGATTTATCCCTAGGGTGGAAATCACTGGCACAGAGTAAAATCAAGGGTTTTGTACAAAAAAAGTCTTCAAGGATTTATAGAGAAGAGATGAGGGAATATAAACAATAGCCAGGTGCCAAGCCAGATGTCAGAGATACTCCCTGGAAAGTCTCAATCCATATAACCCTGATATTTGAAAAGCAAAACTGATCTGGAACACACAGACCTCACACTGTAAAACAAAACAAAAAAAATGCAGGTGATGTTCTTCATATCGACTAACATTGAGGAAAAATTCCATTTACAGAAAATCATGCTATTCCTGGTATATTGATACAATTTCTTTCCCAAGTGCACTCCCTACAGTACTTGTTAATTTATACACTTAATTTATGTTACTAGCTAATTAAAATACAATACCTGTTATTTGATTCTGATTGAGAAGCTACTGAGACTGTTCAGGTTTGCAACCCAAGAGCAGAAGGCAGTTCTAGCAATGAAGGTAATGGTAATTGCCTTAACTGGTAATGAAAGTGATTCCTGATATTTTTCTAACCTATAAATATGTTAGGAAGACATTTATATGCTAAATCATTATTATATGTTATGCCATGTAATTTATTATATAGCAAGATAATGCTGTTTTTATTAGGAATACATATTTGAATATGGCTATTATACATTTTTAACTTACAATAATTAATTAACAAATTACTCAGGTAAAATTCATAATGATTTACAATGCTTAATTCATATAGTTTTGTTGTTCCTGCCAGTGTGGCTCAGCTCCTCTCTTTTCAAGCTGGAGAAGTGGGGCCAGGTGAAACTCATGAGGTCCAACAAGGCTAAGTGCAAGGCCCTGCACCTAGGTCAGGACAATCCTCATTAACCATAGAGTCTGGGGAATGATACGCCAGATAGCAGCCCTGCAGAAAAGGATTCAAGGGTCGTGGTGGATGAGAAGATGGACATGAGCCAACAATGTACACTTGAAGCCCAGAAGATCACTTGCATCCTGGGCTATGTAAAAAAAATCATGGTCATAGATCAAGAGAAGTGATTCTGACACTCTTCGCTCTAGTGAGGCCTCAGCTGGAGTACTGTGTCCAAATCTGGAGCCTCCAAAACAAGAAGGACATGGACCTACTGGTGTGGGTCCAGAGCAGGGCCACAAAAGTGATCCAAGAGCTGGAGTGCATCTATAAAGACAGGCTGAGAGAGTGGGGGTTGTTCATCCTGGAGAAAAGAAGCTTCCAGGACACCTTATATTGGCTTTCCAGTATTTGAAGGGAGCCTACAAGCAGGCTGGGGAGGCACTGTTTACAAGGGCATGTAGCACTGGGACAAGGTCAATGGCTTTAAACCAGAGAGGGGCACATTTGGATTGAACATTATGAAGTTCTTTACTGTGAGGGTGGTGGAACACTGATTGCCCATGTTGCCCAGGGAGGCGGCAGAGGACCCCCAACTGTGGAGACATTTAAGGTCAGGCTTGATGGGGCTCTGAGTAAATTGCAATTGCAATCAATTCAAATTAATTTGCAAATGTGAATGAAATTTAGGTAATATTTTAGATTAAAGATAATTGAAATTCTGTAGCAGATGGCTTATTTTGACCCCTTTTGGACACTTTTTAATTTTTTTCCATTTTTTTTAAAATTTTTGCATTTTGCATTTTATTTTTCTGTCTCTGGAACCAACAGAGACTGAGAAAATTAAGAGGCATTGCTTCTGCACCAAACTGGCTATATCACAATCCACACTTAAATGAGAGGTCAAAAACACTTCTATTAGAGAATAACTAATTATTGGAGTCACCATAGAATCATAGAATCATAGAATCAGTCAGGGTTGGAAGGGACCACAAGGATCATCTAGTTCCAACCCCCCTGCCATGGGCAGGGACACCCTACACTAGATCACGCTGGCCAGAGCCTCGTCCAGCCTGGTCTTAAACACCTCCAGGGACGCGGCATCAACCACCTCCCTGGACAACCCATTCCAGGGCTTCACCACTCTCATGGTAAAGAACTTCTTCCTCACATCCAGCCTGAATCTCCCCATTTCCAGCTTCATTCCATTCCCCCTAGTCCTATCACTACCTGAGATCCTGAGAAGTCCCTCCCCAGCCTTCCTGTAGGCCCCCTTCAGATACTGGAAAGCCACAATGAGGTCACCTCGGAGCCTTCTCTTCTCCAGACTGAACAGCCCCAACTCCTTCAGTCTGTCCTCATAGGAGAGGTGCTCCAGCCCTCTGATCATCCTCGTGGCCCTTCTCTGGACACGCTCCAGCACGTCCACATCTCTCCTGTAATAGGGGCTCCAGAACTGGACGCAGTACTCCAGGTGGGGTCTCACCAGAGCTGAGTAGAGGGGGAGAAGCACCTCCCTTGACCTGCTGGTCACACTTCTCCTGATGCAGCCCAGGATCTGATTGGCTTTCCGGGCTGCAAGTGCACATGGAGAGCTCATGTCGAGCTTCTCGTCCACCAGCACCCCCAAGTCTCTCTCCTCAGGGCTGCTCTCCAGCCAGTCCCTGCCCAGCCTGGATTTGTGCCTGGGATTGCCTCGACCCAGATGCAGGACCCTGCACTTGGTCTTGTTGAAGCTCATGAGGTTGGCTTGTGCCCACCTCTCCAGCCTATCCAGGTCCCTCTGGATGGCATCCCTTCCCTCCAGGGTGTCCACTGCACCACACAGCTTGGTGTCATCAGCAAACTTGCTGAGGGTGCACTCGATGCCACTGTCCATGTCACCCACAAAGATGTTGAACAAGACAAGTCCCAGGACTGATCCCTGAGGGACTCCGCTTGTCACTGGCCTCCACTGGGACATGGACCCGTTGACAGCCACTCTTTGGGTGCGGCCATCAAGCCAATTCTTTATCCATCTAGTGGTCCATCCATCAAACCCATGTGTCGCCAGCTTGGAGACCAGGAGGTGGTGCGTGACAGTGTCGAAGGCTTTGCTCAAGTCCAGGTAAACGACATCAGTTGCTCGCCCCTCATCTATTAATGCTGTCACCTGATCATAGAAGGCCACCAGGTTTGTCAGGCAGGATTTGCCCTTGGCAAAGCCATGCTGACTATTCCCAATCACCTCTTCACTATTCTTCTGAGTCATTAGTGCCTCCAGGAGGATCTGCTCCATGATCTTTCCGGGCACAGAGGTGAGACTGACTGGCCTGTAGTTCCCCGGTTCCTCCTTCTTGCCCTTTTTGAAAATGGGAGTAATGTTTCCCCTTTTCCAGTCTGGGGGACTTCCCCAGTCTGCCATGACTTCTGGAATATAATAGAGAGGGGCTTGGCAACCTCATCTGCCAGTTCTCTCAGCACCCGTGGGTGTATCCCGTCAGGTCCCATGGACTTGAACACTTTCAGGTTCTTCAGGTGATCACGAACCTGAGCTTCACTTATGATGGGCAGTTCTTCCTCCCCGTCCCTGGCATCGTCTGCCATGACACCAGGAGTGTGGCTGGAGGCCCTTGCAGTGAAGACTGAGGTAAAGAAGTGATTGAGTACCTCAGCCTTTTCCACATCACTTGTGACCAATTCACCACTTTCCTTTCTGAGGGGGCCCACACCTTCCCTAGTCTTCTTCTTGCCATTAATATACCTATAGAAATTCTTAGTGTTCCCTTTAACCCCCCTGGCTAGATTCAGTTCAAACTCTGCTTTGGCTTTCCTAACCAGGCCTCTTGCTGCTCGGGCAGCTTCCTTATATACCCCCTGTTCTATCTGTCCTTCCTTCCACTTCCTGTAGAGTTTCTTTTTACGTGATAGTGTGTCCAGCAGCTCCTTGTTCATCCAGGCAGGCCTCCTAGCATTCCTTCCTGCTTTTCTCCTTATAGGTATACATAGCTCCTGGACACAGAGGAGGTGGTCCTTGAATACTGACCAGCTGTCCTGGGTCCCTCTTCCCTCCAGGGCTTCATCCCACGACACTTTGGCTAGCAGATCCCTGCAGCGATCGAAGTCTGCACGCCTAAAGTCTAGGGTCGTAAGCTTAGAATATGTCCTCCTGATTGCCCTGAGGATATTAAATTCAACTGCTTCATGGTCACTGCAGCCAAGGCCGTCTCTGAGCCTCACATTTGTTACCAGCCCTTCCCTGTTGGTGAGAACAAGGTCCAGCGTAGCACCTTTTCTTGTTGGTTCCTCTACCATTTGGAGGAGGAAGTTGTCTTCTATGCAGTCCAGGAACATCCTGGATTGCTGGTGCCTTGCTGTGTTGTCCCTCCAGCAGATGTCAGGGTGGTTGAAATCCCCCATGAGGACCAGTGCTTGTGACCTGGAAGCCGCTTCTATTTGCCTGTGCAGAGCCTCATCTGCTTGGTTCTGCTGGTCAGGTGGCCTGTAGGAGACCCCCACAGTAATATCTCCTTCCCCTGTCTTGCCTTTAATTCTAACCCATAAACTTTCAACCGACTCATCATGCCTCCCCAGGTGGAGTTCTGCTGATTCCAGCTGGTTGTTGACATAGAGGGCAACACCTCCTCCTCTCCTTCCCTGCCTATCCTTCCTAAAAAGCTTATACCCGTCTATCCCTATGTTCCAGTCGTGGGAGTCGTCCCACCAAGTTTCGGTGATGCCCACTATGTCATGGCGTCCCAGCATCACGGTGGCCCTTAACTCATCCTGTTTGTTGCCCAAGCTGCATGCATTTGCATAGAAGCACTTCAGCTGGGCTGGCCCTGTCGTCCTCCTGTGCCAACTCCCCTTGGTTTCCACAGGGTGTCCTGGTGTGTCATTTGTGTCTTGCCTCAGGGCAGCAAGCTGAGAGCCCCTACTGGCTCTCCATCCCTCCACCTCAGGTGAGCTGCCCCCCTGCTTGTCACAGGCCAGCAGGAGGCCACCAACCCCTCCCCCCTTCAAATCTAGTTTAAAGCCCTGTCTATGAGCCCTGCCAATTCCTGCCCCAGGATCCTTTTCCCCCTCTGGGACAAGTGTGTCCCATAAGTTGTTTTTAGCTCTGCTGCCTTGAAAACCAAACCATGATTGTAGAACCCAAATCCCTGCCGATGGCACCAGTCCCTGAGCCATGAATTGACCTGTTGGCTCTTCCACAATGTTCCCTCATCCATCACTGACGTCCATCACTGGAGGTGTTTAGAAAGAGAGACTGGATGGGGTGCTTGGTGCCATGGTTTAGTTGATTAGATAGTGTTGGGTGACAGGTTGGACTCGATGAACTCAAAGATCTTTTCCAACTTGGTCTCTTCTCTTCTCTTTTCTCTTCTCCTCTTCTCTTCTCTTCTCTTCTCTTCTCTTCTCTTCTCTTCTCTTCTCTTCTCTTCTCTTCTCTTCTCTTCTCTTCTCTTCTCTTCTCTTCTCTTCTCTTCTCTCTCTCTCTTCTCTCTTCTCTTCTCTTCTCTTCTCTTCTCTTCTCTTCTCTTCTCTTCTCTTCTCTTCTTCTCTTCTCTTCTCTTCTCTTCTCTTCTCTTCTCTTCTCTTCTCTTCTCTTCTCTTCTCTTCTCTTCTCTTCGTATTCAACAAGTCCAAGTGCTGGGTGCTGCACTTTGGCCACAACAACCCCATGCAGAGCTACAGGCTGGGGTCAGAGTGGCTGGAGAGTGCCCAGGCAGAGAGGGACCTGGGGGTGCTGATTGACTGCCACCTAAACATGAGCCAGCAGTGTGCCCAGTGGCCAAGAAGACCAATGGCATCCTGGCCTGCATTAGGAATAGTGTGGCCAGCAGGAGCAGGGAGGTCATTGTGCCACTGAACTCTGCATTGGTTAGGCCACACCTTGAGTACTGTGTCCAGTTCTGGGCCCCTCAGTTTAGGAAGGACATCAAGACACTTGAACATGTCCAGAGAAGGGCAACAAGGCTGGGGAGAGGCCTTGAGCACAAGCCCTATGAGGAGAGGCTGAGGGAGCTGGGATTGTTTAGCCTGGAGAAGAGGAGGCTCAGGGAGACCTCATTGCTCTCTACAACTACCTGAAGGGTGGTTATAGCCAGGAAGAGGTTGGTGTCTTCTCTCTAGCAACCAGCACCAGAACAAGGGGACACAGTCTCAAACTGCACCAGGGGAAGTTTAGGCTCGAGGTGAGGAGGAAGTTCTTCACCAAGAGAGTCATTCGTCATTGGAATGGGCTGCCCAGGGAGGTGGTGGAGTCACCGTCCCTGGAGGTGTTCAAGAGGGGATTGGACGTGGCACTTGGTGCCATGGTCTAGTCATGAGGTCTGTGGTGACAGGTTGGACTTGATGGTCTTTGAGGTCTCTTCCAACCTTGGTGATACTGTGATACTGTGATATTCTATTCTATTCTATTTCACTCTCCAAGAGAATTTCCCATACGTCAACACATGCAGAGGTGGTTTTCCTTCCTATCACAGTTTTTGGCTCCTCAAAAAAATATTTTATTTTAAATAGAAGCAATGAATATCAGATTGCCATAAATACATGATTATGGAAGAATTATTTTTTCTTTTTTCCAGTCTGGTGAATTCAAACATATTCTAAACTATTTAGTAGTATTTATTCAGCAAGGTTTTTTTTTCCTTGTAGTATCCATTTGGTAAGCAAATACTGTATTCCAACAGCACAGGCTGGTAAATCTCATCCCAGAACATTAGTCTTTACCTTGTATACTTTTGTGGCAAAAGACAATTCAATTCTATTTTGGTCCTAACTGATGGAAAATAAAGGGTCTTGACCCTGAATTTTTCTAAGAACTCATTTCAGTTTAGGTGTTCCCACTGCAGGGGAAGCAGCTTTGCTTTTTGTTTGAAGAAGCCAAAAGAAAACAACTTAGTTCTTTTTGCCAGTTCTTTACAAAGCATAAGAAAGAGGGAAACATTTTTAACCTGCCCATCAGAAGGTATTAGCATCTTACAAATCTTATAGAACCTTTTAATAAACATCTGACAGATAAATGTGGAACCTACTGAAAATTGTTAGGATTCAAGCTTCAAGCCTTAATGGAACCACATTTGTAAAACTTCAGACTTCAAGATCATATCCACATAGGAAAAGTGAGTTCCACATAAGAGCTCAAGAGTATATGAATTATTTTTAGGAAGTCACATTCTCAATTGTAAAATCTAAATATTTTTTTTTCAAACTTTGATTTTCAATAAATAATGAGCTTCTTCAACACTCATCTGAGCATCAGAAATTTCAGGTTGATGTTCAGATTTTTCACAGCCATTACAGAAAACACAAGAAAACTACGTAGACAAAATTCAGTTTTCAGTATTTTAAAAATGATAGATAATGACATACTTGCTCAAAAATGTTACAAGGAATACAGAACTGGACAGGATCTCTTGGGCCAACTGTATGTCTCTGCCGTTGGTTTTACCGAGCAGAGTGACCCTGCCACTGCTCTTCTTTGAGGTGAGTTGCTTTACCACATGGCAGCCCAGTGAGACAGGGGAAGATTACACCACAGTAGGTCATATGGCAGTTTCTCCAGCCTGTCATACTTAGATTTGACTGCTAAGCCATAACAGAGACACCATGCAGAGACACCACAGAAATATGTCTGTGAGCAACAGTATTTACCAATTTAAAAAAGTTTTTAAATGTAAAAAACTTGCATACTTTCAATTTCATACCTTTGAGAACTAGAGATAGGGTTTGCTCTGTTACAGACTTGAGAAACTACAGAAATAAAGATGACAAAATAAATATATTCTTTGCCAGTTTTCAGAACAGAGTTGGTGATGCAATAAAGGAGTGCCTAACACACACATAAGATGCAATAGATGCAATATTTACTTCTGCTGTACTGTTATTGCTATGTACTCATGCTATATTTCTTAGGGCTAGTAAAGGTACATTGTATTGTTATCTCAGATGCTGCCTCAGAAGCTGCAAAAGGAAAATATGCCTTTTAAATTCCACAGTGGCAGTATAACATTGTCAGCATTGCTTTTTATCCATTTCCCTATGAATGCTGTTATTGTCTGTTCTTTTGACTGATGCTACACATTAAGCAGACATTTTTATTGCTCTGACACTCATTTCATTCTTCTCAGAGGTTACAATGCACTTACTTCAGCATTTATTCTATTTATATGTGGCCAGAAATTTTCCTAATGAAACAGCATATCAAAAAATATCAGTCCACTCAGACAAATTTTAAGCACAAACAAGTAGATGTTTAACAAGTCAAAATTTACATAGATGAATCAACACTATGGTCACAGTAGACATCACCCCACACCTCTGGGAAAAGATGATCTAAATCTATAATAAATATCTAATGGCCATTCAGCCATTCTGCACATGGATCAAAGAAGTTCAGAGAAAACCTAGTAGGTTCTGAGGCTTTTCCTGTTCATACTGAGACTAGCCTGTAGCTAGCAGTTGCAAGGCCCTGTTTGCTGGAGGGTTTACTGAGGCTACAAATGTTTCTAGAGTGTTGTGAGGATATTATTGATTTTAAAGTTGTTTTTCTTTGGAGCTGATATGTCTTATGGGAATATGTTGTAACATTTAGTTCAATTAATACTCTCCTGATTATATACATTTTGATTATAGGGTATTATAACATAATTTTGTTAGATTATTCTTCCAGTTTCTAGAACCTTCATATATATTTGACCACAATCCCTGAGCAGCTAATGCAGTTCCCTATAAAATTCACATGTAATTTTTGTTTCTACTTGGATATAATAGTAAGCCCATTACCTGTTTTAAGGCTCTTAAATATTATGCTGATCACTGCTGATTGTAGTTCTAGGGACCCATTTACATAGCATCAGGAGAGAGTCCTGGGCTTATTTTGTGTGCTATGCCAAATTCAACTTTATGCTGTAAAAGCCGTGCAAAAATCTTATGTCCTCCTTGGACATGATTACACCATTGAAAGGTTTAAAGACCTCTCAGATAAAAGAGAAAATTGAGATTAGCCCAAGAGATGCATGGGATAAGAGTAATCCTAGTACAATATGTAACTATAAAAATGCTTTGAGAGAAATGAAAGGAGCTTTGGAGTTACATTTACAGAATGATAAATTTGGTAGGAGTTGAGTCCCCTTGTGTTCTAGCTAGTCCTCAGAGATTAGAAGGGCTAGAGATGGCTGGATTTATCTCTTAATAGCTATGCCAATTTAATGTACTGTAGGGTTTATACCAAGTGCATGTCTGCTCTAGGTATTGTAGAAACAATGTTCCATGAATAGTACCGTTTATTCATATGCAACATATACAGATACTTTAAAATTTCCACTAAAACACAGTATAGCTATGTAGCTCCAAAATACAAATGCAATCACAAGTTTGATCTCCCAGGAAGCACTCAGCTACTGGTTACTTTTGGTACTGTTACCATTAGTATGTAATGGATCAACAAACCATTAATAAGGACCATATCAGACATTCCACATTTTTGGTTGTACTAGAGGGTCAAAATTATTTAACATTGTAAAGATTTCCTTGGTGTATAAGATGAAAAACAATAAGAAATGTAACACTGTCTAACTTCAGAAACAACAGAAAAACACAATAGAAACATGTTAAAGATCTGCTGTCAGTACTCAAGAGAACCTTCGCAGTTTGAGGGTTGAATGATTTAAATTGTACTGCTTGCAATTTTAAGAAAGAGACAAATAGGTAAGCAGAGAAAAGGTTCTAGAGGTCATAAAGCACTTAAGATAACTGAATAATTTTCAGATCAAAGATATTACAGACTTGTCTCTGGTCCTGCCTCAGATATCATCTCCTTTTTCTTCCTCTCTGGAGTCCCTGGATGAGCCTTGGACTTGATTTGTCCATTGCTGTGGCTTTGACTATTAACAGACTCCACTTCTGTTTCAAACTTTAGAGTCTATGGAACTGTGTCTTTTGAAGATGACACCACCTGTGCTGAGGTTACCCAAGATTTGTGGTTTATCCTTGTGGGTGCAGCAACACTGTTCTTGCTACTGCCTGATATTTGGTGTTTGTATCAACTTGACTACTGTGAAAATCGATTAAATAGATGAACTAGGAATGATCTTGACAGGATGAGATAGCGCTTTTAAGGATCAAACCTTCTCAGACCTAAAGTCTAGGATTTATTACTTTTCTCTAGACAGTATATCTCATGTGTCCATCGTGATAATTTTTGTATTCTCTTTGCCCACATACCAAGAGAAGAATGTTTGACTCATATCAGTAATTTGATGAGTATGTAAACTGGTCACGTTATGGCTGTTTTGCTTGAAGTGAATTCTTTCATAGATAACTAGGCTGTTTTAGAGGGAACATAATGACTGAGGAATTTTTAAATCCTTGAAGCTTGCTTAGCTTTTCTGCTAAAATTGGTTCCAAAGTAAAAACTAATTTAGTTTTTCATTCCCATATATTTCTTATGGCCACAGGAAGATGCACTGCTTTAAGTCAGGAGAGTGTACTGCCAGCACCGTCTCAAACATGAGGACCACTGTACATTCAAATTCCATAGGCAATACTGATGCTTGCAGGGGAAATAGTCTCAAGTATTTAAACTGCATTCATCTGTTATGGTTAATAGCTTTATTTTACAATAGGAAGTTCTCATTTTATTTCAACAAAAAGAGAACATGAAAAAGGTGATCTCTTCAAAGAGGTGTTTCTTCATCGCAAAGACTGTGAGATGGAACTTAGAGAAATAAAAAAGAGAAGCCTTCCTATACTTATGAAAAAACATTAACCATATGAGTGTTTTTCCCCTTTTGCACTTTCACTGATGAACATTTCTAAACACACAACATTTTCAAAGATGAAGTTAGAATAAAGAGAGTTGCAGATGCCATTAACCTAATCTATCAATTTGACAACATTTAGCATATCTGTCAATCACTGCAAAAGTCAGAATACAGTGCTCAAGGGAAAAAAATAGTAATATAAAGAACAACTTGACAATTAAAGTGTATAGGAATCTTTGACTCAACTGAACCAAATATTTTAAATAACTTCCTAAAGAGCAGTCATACTTACCTACCCATGTTATAAGACAGGATTTCCAATAGCAACCAGTGTTTTCATATGTAAGTACCAACATGCAGAAAGTTTACTTTCCACAAGGTCTATTCTATTCAAACACCACCATTTCAACTTTAGAGGTTGCACAAACCCCTCACCTCCACAGGATTTTGGACTGTGCTTGCTGTCCTGCAGTTGGGGTGTTGTACAATATTCCCCAATAATGTAAGTTACATTTAAATTAAGTTTGTTTCTGATTGGTAACTTTCTGTTGCAGTACTTCTTTTGCTACTCTTTCAGTACTTTAACAGTTGGATTTATTTATAAGTCTGATGTCACAACTTATTTTTCTAATTTTGTCTATGCTGTTACTCAAATCAGAGGGAAAAAAAAAAGGAAAATAAAAAGGAAACATCAGATGATAATTTTACATTATCTTGAGGGAGATTTTTTCTGAAAGTAACTTTATTACAAGTATGAGATAGAAAAATGTGCAGGATTCCAACAAAGACAGTGTACAACATTTGAAAAACTGTTACCTGAAAGTTGCCTTTATTTTATAGAAGTTTCCTTACCTAAATGAAATAATGTCACCACCTGATTTTCTTTAGCTGTTGACTTGTGTTCTGGCTTTTGAGAAAAATGAGGGCCTTTTCTTCCTGTTCTTTACTTTCTGTTGTATTTGGCTTGGACAGGTTCACACTGTGTTGGGTTAGGAACTGGCTGGAGGGCCGAGCCCAGAGAGTGATGGTGAATGGTGCCACATCCAGCTGGCGGCCTGTCACTAGTGGTGTGCCCCAAGGATCAGTACTGGGCCCCATGCTCTTCAACATCTTTACTGATGATCTGGATGAGGGCATTGAGTCCATCATCAGTAAATTTGCAGATGACATCAAGCTGGGGGCAGGAGTTGATCTGCTGGAGGGCAGAGAGGCTTTGCAGAGGGACCTCGACAGGCTGGACAGATGGGCAGAGTCTAATGGCATGAGATTTAACACATCCAAGTGCCGGGTTCTGCACATTGGCCACAGCAACCCCAGGCAGTGCTACAGGCTGGGGTCAGAGTGGCTGGAGAGTGGCCAGGCAGAGAGGGACCTGGGGGTACTGGTTGATTGTAGGCTGAACATGAGCCTGCAGTGTGCCCAGGCAGCCAAGAAGGCCAATGGCATCCTGGCCTGCATCAGGAACAGTGTGGCCAGCAGGAGCAGGGAGGTCATTGTGCCCCTGTACACTGCACTGGTTAGGCCACACCTTGAGTCCTGTGTCCAGTTCTGGGCCCCTCAGTTTAGGAAGGATGTTGTCTTGCTGGAGCATGTCCAGAGGAGGGCAACAAAGCTGGTGAGGGGTTTGGAACACAAGCCCTATGAGGAAAGGCTGAGGGAGCTGGGGTTGCTTAGCCTGGAGAAGAGGAGACTCAGGGGTGACCTTATTGCTCTCTCCAACTCCCTGAAGGGAGGTTGTAGCCAGGCAGAGGTTGGCCTCTTCTCCCAGGCAGCCAGCACCAGAACAAGAGGACACAGTCTCAGGCTGCGCCAGGGCAGGTTTAGGCTGGATGTTAGGAAGAAGTTCTACACGGAGAGAGTGATTGCCCATTGGAATTGGCTACCTGTGGAGGTGGTGGAGTCACCTTCATTGGAGGTGTTCAGGAGGAGACTTGATGGGGTGCTTGGCTGCATGGTTTAGTTGTTGGGTGGGTTGGATTGGTTGATGGGTTGGACGCGATGATCTTGAAGGTCTCTTCCAACCTGGTGTATTTAATTGTATTGTATTGTAAAAAGCTAACATAGTCTTGAAAATAATAGCAAATTATTTTTTCACTCAAAAGACATGCTGATATTTTGAATGTAATATTATTAAGATTCATTATGAAGTAATCATGACAATTAAAATCAACTGTGAAACACCAGTCCAAGAGTAACTCTATCACTTAAAATGAATATCATTATTCCTTGTCATGCAGAGAAATGTAATTACTGTTAATTTAATTTGCATATTCCCTATCTAATTTCTCTTTTTTCCCCCTTTAATCTCATAATTACTACAAGTAATTTTTCAAAAAGGTGACCTTAATAAGTGATTAACATTTTTCTTAAACTCAAGCCAACAATTGTTGCTTCATTCTTATTAATATTTCTGTAAACAAAGAAAAACTTCATTCGAAATAGAGCTGCTCAAAAAGCGCAGAACCCTAAGATAAGGGTAAAAGATGCATTATTTAATTTGGAAAAGTTGAGACAACAATAAACACATTAAAATATGCATAAACAAATACAGCCACACAGTTCATGCCTACCATGAATCTCCTTGAACTGTTCTTATTGACCAACAATTACTACTGTGCTTCCTTAGATATTTTTGCTAATCAGGCAGAAAACTCTGATTAATTATTTGTGGTAGACATTTGGCCTACTTTATCTTCCTTATTCTGTATGAATTATTCACAATCATGTTTTCTCAAATATTGTAATTATTCAAAGTCTATTTTCTGCAGACACTAGTGAATTACATGTTAACAAAACATTTACTGTGAGGATATTTTAAAGATAAAAATCACAATTCCGTTCTAATCTCCAAGGGCACAAATCCACAGAAATGTATCAGTAAGTATAAGAGAGCAACTGAAGAAATTGGACACGAGCAACTCTCTGAGGCACAAAGGATTTTCAGGGCCAGAGAAGCCCCAAATTTAAAGTATAAATATTTAAGCTGCTGAATTCATTATTCATTTTATTTGAGTATTCTGTGATTACTATAGAAAATTATTCTCTTTGGCACATCGTCCTTCCAATAACTCATTTGCTAAAATATTCACAAAATGGCTGACATAAAGTATGGAGTACAAGTGAAAGGATTCATTAAATAGTGAATATTCACAGAGAATTATTTACCCATCTGGCACACAGAAGTAATTACTAAATATTTGAACTACATCATTTAGCCAAACCCCCAAAACTTTCCTCTGCAAAGGGGAGTCATGGAGCTTGGATTATTGTAAATTAATTTTTGATATTTCTTCAGTCATAGTTCAATGTGACATGTGGCTCCACTGTTATACTAAAAATTCACTGCCTGGACAAAATTCTGCTCTGACGTGCATGAGTGTTGAATTTCTCATTGTAGCAGGGTAGCCACTGATGTCAGGGACAGGGACAGGGAAAAGGAAAGGGGAAGGGACAAGGAAAAGGGGGAGGGGAAGGGAGGGAAGAGGAGGGGAGGGGAAGGGAGGGAAGAGGAGGGGAGGGGAAGGGAGGGAAGGGGAGGGGAGGGAGGGGAGGGGAGGGGAGGGAAGGGAAGGGAAGGGAAGGGAAGGGAAGGGAAGGGAAGGGAAGGGAAGGGAAGGGAAGGGAAGGGGGAAGGGAAGGGAAGGGAAGGGAAGGGAAGGGAAGGAAGGGAAGGGAAGGGAAGGGAAGGGAAGGGAAGGGAAGGGAAGGGAAGGGAAGGGAAGGGAAGGGAAGGGAAGGGAAGGGAAGGAAGGGAAGGGAAGGGAAGGGAAGGGAAGGGAAGGGAAGGGAAGGGAAGGGAAGGGGAAAGAAAATATGGGAAAGAAAATATATTTAAGTCACCCTGGATACCCTTCTAAAATGGAAGACCTATTTAAATTGTGGTAGTGCAAAACATTTTTATATTAATTTTATTTAAATTTTGACAGAAATAATTCCATATCAAATGTTTACCAAAACTGTAATATATAAAAAATAATACAGAACTTTAAAATGACTGTGTTCTCAGGACAGGAAAAATGCTTCAATATTCAAGACTTTCACTGAAATATTTAATGTATTTGACTAACTTGATTAGTTTCTTACTGTGTTGAACTCCTGAGAGTTGAAGCCAAAGTGTCAAAATGATGACAAATTCAGTTCTTGCACAACTGACAATCTAGTTTTGCATCTTCATGTACAGCATAAGATTTTGCATATTTGCCAATGCTACTGCTTTTGGCTGTAGGCTATGGATTTTAGAAGTGAAGTGTTGTCACATTAGTTTTTCAAACATTTGGTTGATTTTATGGAGATTAATTTGACAATTGAGATACCAGAATCTCACATTACCCACTCCCACACTTTCTTTCACCTTTACCCCTGTATGTCCCATTCACTTCTTGTGTTACATTCTAGTGCATTTAAAGGGCTTTGCTCCTGCCGTCTGAGAAGCCAAACTTAAGTCAGAGAGACACCATCATCATACCATGCAAATACAATTATATCTGGCAATCATTATCACTGTTTAGGCTCCGCCAGAAAAAATTTGTCTTCAAGAGCCCCAGATGATCATTTACACTGTACTACAGCTATCAAGTGTCAGGGTCCTATCACATTTTAGGATGGGCTGTCTGAGTTCCAGACAAGTAAGGAGTCTTTCCTCAGGCACATGTTTACACCAGAAGCTATAAAAAGAACAGTAATAGCAATGCAGTACATAAGACCCCAAACCATTGCACCAATAGAGAATATATTGGTTTATTGTCAAACTGGAAAACACACAGTAACAAAAATCTATCCATTAGAGATCGAATGAGTAGGCTCTTATCCATCACTTCACTGGCCAGGTTTCCTGCTGCAAGGCCAAGGCCTTTCTGTACCTTACATAAGATTCTAGCTCCCACTTTGGATGCCCTTCACTTTTGTTTAATGCATCTATACTATGCTACCATATACATGAAATTGACTGTTTAAATGTCCTTTCACAGAATAACCTGAATAAACCCAGTATCTGTTTACACAAGAATTTTTGCATCTGCCATGCCCTTTCCTCAGTTTTCTTAGAAAAAAATGTCTTACACCAGTTCCTTAAACATGTAGAAAACGGATCTAGAGATTCATTCCAAATCTCATATTCCATTTCAAATATTAGCAAATAGAAGTTTGAAGCTAAGGATCCTTGACTGAAAATTGAGACATTCCCTCAGCACTAATTATAGGGAGATTAATATGATTCTTACTGTCCATCCCTTGGAACAAGGTCTGTTGATGCAGATATAGGTAAATTATTTTCTCTCCCGAATATTATATATGCAGTGATTTGTCACTCTTGATAGTTCACTTAATGGAAATGCTAGCAGATTCAGTATAAGGAAAAAAAGAAATCCAGATATGATGTAGAAGAGCATGGTATAAAAATCTAAAGGGAGCTGAGTCTATAAAATGTATATTAAGAGATCATTTATTATTTCCCTTCTTCTTCATTGTATCTTCTATTACTGTTTCAGGCTGTGGCCACATTCCTGCATTCTTAATGGTAAATACCAACTTTTGTTTGCATTTTCAGGCAGTTATTTTGGGGTGATTAATTTGAGTGTCAAAACTCGAACTGCTGTCTTCCAGACGTATCAGATTAACTGTGTCATTATCCACAGATATGAGATGTTTCAATTTTACCCCATCGCTCAGTCTAGATAATTAGTTTGTCACTCCTTTAAGCAATTTACTACAATATAGTATGCAATTTGTTTATTATACATGAAAGTCTACGACATGTATGTTCCCATCAGTGGCTTGTAACTTGATTATGTGAATAATTGTCAAAACAATAAAATAAAACATGTGTCTCTCTTTGAAAATGAATGGAAAGGAATGTTTATAAAACAATGATTTATAGCATTTCTAAAGTTTTTGTTTGGGTTTTCTTCAATGTTTTCACAGAATTATGTCCTCCAGCTAACCAAATGTACACATATTTGTTAATTCACCTCTGAGCAGTAATTCTGCGTAGTGATTATGAACTTAATAAATGAACATATATTGATTAAATAAGCAATGAATAACAGAATATTCAAACCCACATCTATTTGTATTGAGATTGTCTTCCTGCAGATAATGATTCCTTCAAATAAAGGAAAAGGTTTTCATGACAGAAAACACTGAATATGATGAATTCAGAATTTAAGATTTTTGTTTTCAGTATGTCACTAGTCCAAATGCACATTTAATGACATTTGAATGTCACCTTCCTCATCTTCTTCAGCCACTGGTATTTTAGTGTAAGCAGGATATTTTTCTAGATGACTTTCTGGGAGATCATTTTATAGCTGCCTGTTTCAGAGATTTTTACCTTTAGAGCAGGCTCGTGTTGTCATTGCTGCAGTTAAAATGGTAGCTATTTTAATGTTAATGTCTTTACTTTTTGAAGTTACTTTAAAGATGGCTTTTGGGTGGCTGGGTGAGTGAGTGGATGGGTGGGTTCTTTTGTTCAAAATTGCAAGTTTGGGTTTTTATTCCAAGAAACATTAAAGAATGGCTTATTGTGTCTTGGCATTCAAATAAAATCACAGTTCAATGAATTACATTAAATCCTATCACAAAGGCATATTTGTCTAAATTTGGTTGTTTCTTCTTGTGACCGGTTTCTTCTTGTGACCGGTTTTTTGTTTGCTGGCATTATCACTCACATAATGGGAGATATTAATTTATATCATATCACAGATTGATTTCCATCCTATTTGATATTCTGCAATACCTGTATATTTTTTCAATAGAGGAGAATACCAAGGATGAAATACTTCATATATGAACTTCCTCAGTGACCCAAGCACTCCACTATATCTACTGGGAACAGATATATATGTTTTGAATAAATATTTGGTACAAAAACATAAAGCTGTGTACCTATGCCACTGCGCATATGTATGACAGAGATAAAAATACACAATATTTGTTACAGCAGTCACCTAGATCTGTGCCCTTTGGATGATCTCAAGAGTCTCAAAAGGCTTTTAAATCAGTAAGGAGTCATATAAAAGTGAAGCAGTGAATGCATTAAAAGAGAGCACAGTCTGAAAAGACAAAAATCAAAAGAGGACAGAAATGAAAACAAGTTAAAACTACCATGAGACCAAATAAAGCAACAAAGATAGTTCCATATTAGAACTAAGAAGAAAACTAAGATGGCTTAGCACTATTGTTTTGATTGAGGGAAAAGTAAATATAATGGATGATTCAGGGAAAGCTGAAGTAGTCAGTGCTGTCTCACTTTCTTCTCCACAAAAAGAAAAAACAAAGGGAAAGAGAAGAGAAGAGAAGAGAAGAGAAGAGAAGAGAAGAGAAGAGAAGAGAAGAGAAGAGAAGAGAAGAGAAGAGAAGAGAAGAGAAGAGAAGAGAAGAGAAGAGAAGAGAAGAGAAGAGAAGAGAAGAGAAGAGAAGGAAGAAGAAGAAAGAAAGAAAGAAAGAAAGAAAGAAAGAAAGAAAGAAAGAAAGAAAGAAAGAAAGAAAGAAAGAAAGAAAGAAAGAAAGAAAGAAAGAAAGAAAGAAAGAAAGAAAGAAAGAAAGAAAGAAAGAAAGAAAAGAGAAAGAAAGAAAGAAAGAAAGAAAGAAAGAAAGAAAGAAAGAAAGAAAGAAAGAAAGAAAGAAAGAAAGGAAGAAAGGAAGAAAGGAAGAAAGGAAGAAAGAAAGGAAGGAAGGAAGAAAGGAAGGAAGGAAGGAAGGAAGGAAGGAAGGAAGGAAGGAAGGAAGGAAGAAAGGGAGGAAGGAAGAAAGGGAGGAAGGAAGAAAGGGAGGAAGGAAGAAAGGGAGGAAGGAAGGAAGGGAGGAAGGAAGGGAGGGAGGAAGGAAGGGAGGGAGGAAGAAAGAGAGGGAGGAAGAAAGAGAGGGAGGAAGGGAGGGAGGGAGGAAGGGAGGGAGGGAGGAAGGGAGGGAGGGAGGGAGGGAGGGAGGGAGGGAGGGAGGGAGGAAGGAAGGAAGGAAGGAAGGAAGGAAGGAAGGAAGGAAGGAAGGAAGGAAGGAAGGAAGGAAGGAAGGAAGGAAGGAAGGAAGGAAGGAAGGAAGGAAGGAAGGAAGGAAGGAAGGAAGGAAGGAAGGAAGGAAGGAAGGAAGGAAGGAAGGAAGGAAGGAAGGAAGGAAGGAAGGAAGGAAGGAAGGAAGGAAGGAAGGAAGGAAGGAAGGAAGGAAGGAAGGAAGGAAGGAAGGAAGGAAGGAAGGATACATAGATACATTCAAATCCACAGGCTCATATAAATTTTCCCCAGAGTACTTAAGGAGACAGTTAATCTTGCAAACATTAGTCATTTTGACAAACTACTGAACATGGCGTAAGTCTCGGATATTGAAGGAGACCAAACATAGGTGAAAAGAAGAAATGCGAATTTACAGCTATCAGTCTGATTTCAGTAGATGGATAGAGTCTGAGTTTTTGTTAAACCAAACATTTTGTAAGCTCCAAGGAAATAACAAGACTTGAAATGCACAGCCTGCATAGTTATGTCAAAAACCATAATTTTCTTCATTCTGCCAGAATGGCTGCTTTGATGGACAAGGGGGAATAGTTCACTGTATTTTTCACATACACTATATACAGGACATTCACATAAGATAATGAAGATATTACAGTTCAAATGCAAAGAAGATATTTCTGGGGGAAAAACCCAAGACTTTTAATTTTGTTATTAAAAGCAGGTTAATCTATGAGGAATCTTATAATGGATTAAAGAGCATGTGAATGAAAAATGAGTCACCCCAAAATAAGAGAAATTGCAGATACCCTTGGGATAAGGATCAGACTTCAGTTAATCTTTACAAATTAGAGCTATAGCAAAAATCATCATGAGGCAATTCACTTAAGAAAAGTGCATAGTACCATTAGCAAGATTTAACATAAAATTTATGAGTGCAGCATTGAGACAAAGTCTCTCTACTTCTCTCTGGTAAGGCCTCACCTTGAGTACTGTGTCCATCTCTGGAGTCTACAGCACAAGACATGTTGGAGTGGGTCCAGAGGAAGACCACAAGAATGAACAGAGGGATGGAACATTTTCCTGTGAAGGAAGACTGAGAGATTTGGTGTTGTTCAGCCTGGAGAAGAGAAGGCTCTGGGGAAAAATTATTGCAGCCTTTAGGTCCTTTAGGGGGTCTATCAGAAAGATGGGGACAGGTTTTTCAAGAAAGCTTGTTGATATAGAACAAGGGTAATAGTTTAAAAATAAAAGAGGGTAGATTCAGCCTGTGATCCTGCATGTGGATTTGCAATAGTAATTGTTTTGAAGCTGAGGTTGCATATTCTTAATTCTTGCAAAACAAGACATATGACAGTAGAACCCTCCTTTTCTTCTTTTTCCATGTTCTTTTGGTGCTAAAGTACAGGTTTTATGTGGTGGGTTGGAAGGCAGATCCTCCCTTACCTCCCACCGGGACAGAAAAATGAGACTTGGACAAATGGATTGCAGAAATGATGGAAAGTTTAAATGGAAAAGCAGTGAGTGTTTTACAGAAGCTACAAGCATAGTGACAAAAGAAATCCCAAAGCATACAGAGTCCCTCACAGCACACTTAGAAGCATCCCAGCATTTCCCTTCTCCCTACCTGAGGGTAATACCCAAGACCCCCAGGGCTCGCTCTTTCTTCCCTCCACTGTTAGGCTAATCTCAGCTGGCCAGATCTGAGATTGCCCTTCTCCCCTCTCCTCCTGGCAAGAGGCCTTGAGATAACTCCCCTTCCATTACCAGATATGGAGCATCTCCAACGGGAGCTGCAAGGGAAGAAAGAGGAAGTGTGAGATCTTGCAGATGGATTTATAGACAGCAGGACATTATGGGTATGAAATATGCTATTTCCTGTGTCTACCCACTGGGCTGGATGCCCGGGACACCAGAGGTGTATCTTATGGGGCAGCAGCAGGGGGCACCCAGCCCAAACTGCCACATACATTATTTGCATCAATTAAATTTAAACTTATTGGCAATAGCAGAATGATCATACTACTTTTTTTCCTTGGAAAGTAGTGAAAAATAAATAAAACATTAAAAACTGCATATAAGCATGAAAAATGGTCTATAAATTCAAGCAGGAAATAATTTGTTTTAGCTTGCATAACACAGATTTAACCATAGCATTTAAAGTGTCCCACTGGTCTTAAAAAAACTCTAATACATACCATACTTTTCTCTTGAAGAAAGTAATATCATTCATGGATTAGCCCCAGAGAGTCTTTTTCGTGCTCTGAATCCTGTCATTCCAGAAAAATAATGCAATGTTTTCAGAGGCCTTTGGCTGAAAGACATGAAGAGAGATACATAAATGAAGTCCGTGCTACATAATCAAAACTGGGCTGTAGTGTTTGTCATATGAGCTTTGAAGCCATATGAGCACCCGTGGGCAAAGATGCTCTTAAAGAGAATGCTGAAGATAAAGCTTTTGATTATCTTGAGGATACTGGGGAGGTTGAGGCAACATTCCAGAACAGTCTGCTCGTGCTTCTACACAAAACCAGAAAAAATTAATGTCTCCCAATAAACAGATTTTAAAACAGTTGTTATCAAAAAGCAAAGCTTCATTTCTGTAAAAACCAAACAGTCTTTGAATAGTCTTTAAAAATTTTACAGATCCTTTACATTCTTAGAGGTAAACCCACTGTCTTCCACAGCTACTCTCATTAATTGTTCTGCATGTTTATTGTATTGCTGTAACAACACTCGATGTGTCATTTATTTAAGTTTACTGCATCTTTTACCTTGCATGTATGAGGGACATAGACACAGAGATCAAACTTAGTTGCTTGTAGTCTGAATTTGGTTTTGCTAGACCTGTCCTTTTATACTTTAGTATCATCTTGACAGTTTTTTAATAAACAGACTATTTAAAAAGATACTTTACAATTATTCATGACCAAGCACCTCCTACACACCTATGTGCTAGCATATCAAATAATAATAGAAACGAATTTCCTTGAATATGCAATAAGACTTATTTTAAAAACTTTTACAAACCATGAAGATGTGTGCAATGATTTTAAGTTGTTCTGTTGCTTTCATTATTTAAAGTGTGCATATAAATGTTTGGTTTTATTGGAAAACTATATTTTTGCAAACTGAGCATCCAATTTTAAACATTTTTGTCTCTCCCACTATTTCCCTTTGAAGAAATTCGTCTGGTTTGCCATTTATATTTTCATTTAAGAAATTCTGTTCTCACTTATTTTGTGTGAAATCTCAGCTTTGAAACAATGTAAATGAGATCAGAATGTGACCTAGTGAAAATGGTTTGCCTTCAAAGAATTCATGCTTCAAGCTGCGTTATGCAGCTTTCCAAAAGTGACATCTGGCCTCTTGGCAGGTTCCTCAGGCAGCTGTGCTGGTGGCTTAGAAATTGCTGATAGGCTCGCTATATGCAGTGCCTACACTTTGGCTGCTTCAAGCTTGCTCCAATTCATTGCCCTCCTGAATAGAATTTGCTTTGAATTACCTTCTATCTGTAAGTATTGGCATACTATTCTCTTTTTTATATACATTTTTTAAATTTATTTTTTGAGCAGAGATGCGGTCAGAAAGGAGGGTTCCAACTTCTCCTACACTGGCTTGGCTAGGGAAAACAATTCTGTGATCTTAGAATTATCCCCATGTTGCCAGCTGCTATTAAACAGATATCCAGAACTTGACCAACAGGTCTAAATCGCTCACCTAGTGTTCTTGAGTATTGGGATGAAACTGTTTCTCTGTGCAGCCCATATAGCTCTGGAGTAGCCTGGAATCTGATAATTTTGTTTCCTATAGTAGAATTTGGCACTCCATGAAACTTTGAAAGTCATGAAATGTCTACAACACTGTCAGTATTTATAAACACGGGTTGCATCTAGGGAATATTTGGCTGTTTAGTATGTTAATAAGGTGAAAAATGGGACAAAATTTCCAAAGAATGACATGTATGAGACCACAGAAACAGCTTTGTATTCCTAAAAGGATGCTTCAATTGAACTGTCTGCACATCTGTACATAGAAACATTATTTAACAGTCATATTGCTGTAACACCTAGAGACCCACGCTTATAACAAGGTATCAATTGTGCTAAACTCTATACTCTCATGAATAATAACAGCAGTACCTGGCAACACTGGCTGTATGTTAAGTTCCTCTCCCTTCCTGCTCTGCTGAATGCCATGCCCAGATTAGCACTGCAGACATGCAGAAAGTAATATATAATTGCTTTGTAAGTGTTCTCAAAGTCAGTAGTATAAACTCTGAAATAATATTTCTAATAATTAAGTTCTTGAAAGATTTTGATCATTATTACATAGCCGGATGTAAAGGTATTCAACACAAAATCACAGAGAAGGATGCTGTGAAAAAATACTTTAAAATCAGCATGTACTCAAGCATAACCTTTTTATAAATACCCCTGAAGCAGAGTAGGTAAGTACATGTTAGCTAGGAAGAAGCAAAATTGACATCATATGTAAAATGCAAGCTCTGTTACTCTAAATGAGTGCAACATGGTAGATTGACCATGGGTAGTACCTAAATCCCCAGTTACTCACTCATTCACTCTCCTCTAGCATGTTGAGCGGAGACTTGGAAGCAAGACAAAATCATGGGTTGAGATAAAGACTGTTTAATAAACAAAGGGGTTAAAAACAGAACGCAAGAGATACAATGACAATCTCTTGACACTTCCCACCAGCAGACTGATGCCCACCCAGTTTCTAAACAATGGCAGATTATTAGCACAATTAGCAGAAATTTACAAAGTGCAAATCAATCCTGACCAGCCTGATGGCCTTGATTGGGTTTGAAGATTGGGAAAGGCACAGGGTATTTGATACTTTTGATTTTAACACACTAGTGATGAATGAATAATGTGAACAAAATGGGAAAACAAGACTGGGAATGACTAGTAATAATGAGAAATTAAAAATGGAAACAACAGAAACCAAAACTAAGAACTACAAAACCCCCAGTTAGTATCAGGAATACTTGAATCATTAAAAAAACCAACCAAACAAAAAATAAATCACAAAAAAGCATCAGATGGCTTTAGTCTGCATCAGATGGCATTAGTCTGATGGTTTATGCTTTAAAATTTAAAGGAAACTTCTATTCAGGTCAGAGTTTTTGACACAGAAGGCAACACACTTTAAATGTATGAATCGAGGCAGCTTGTGAAACAATCACATTCAGATAGGAATCTGAAGAAATGGAAGAGTATATAAACACCTGAAAAAGGTGCAGTGCAGAGAACAACTTAGTTCAAACTGTTGGTGACATTATGTAGAGGCAGAAAGGAATGACAATGCTGTAGAGCCTTTCTTGAATCCTTGTCACAAAAGTATTGCCTGATAAGGCTGGAGCAAGGAGGTAAGTGCATAAAGCTGAATAAGACATGGTAGTGACTGAAAAGAAGGAACTAGAATGTATTAGTTAACACCTGAGGGACAGTACAATGCCTGTTTGGAAAATTATCTGAAAAGAATGAGTCACTATGCAGACAAGGAAAAGCAGGCAGAAACAGAGCAGAACACAAGAGAAGGTAGTGAGGTACCGGCCAGCTTTGTAGAAGAGGGTTCTTTGTGTAAGCAAGTTTCAAGATAGTAAATAAATTTAACGCCATGATAGCCTCTGCTGTCTCAAAACAATGTTGTGACAGGGCTGGGCTAGTAGTCCTTAATGACTCTAATGTCTGGAACAAAGTGTGAAATACCTAGTCTGGATAGGCAGGTTTTAATGTCCAGAGCAGAGCAACAAAGCTGGTGAGAGTTCTTGAGCACAAGCCCTATGAGGAGAGGCTGTGGGAGCTGAGGTTGTTTAGCCTGGTGAAGAGGAGGTTCAGAGGAGATCTTACTGCTCTCTACAGCTACCTGAAAGGATGTTGTAGGCAGGTGGGGGTTGGTCTCTTCTCCCAGGAAACCAGCACCAGAACAAGAGGACACAGTTTCAAGCTGCACCAGAGATTGCGGCCTGTCAGATGTTTTCGACAATGGAAAGAGACAATTTCTGCAGATATGGTAATTCCCTCTTTCCTTGTTTTAAAATCACTGCAACAGGGCCATGGAAAGGCAATGTGCAATAGTGCCCTGTGACTGCCATTGCACTGCAGGACTGCGGTGCACACCAGTCTTTGGAGACATCACCCCACCTTCCCACCAACAGAGTATAAAGGCACCACAACTTCCATGGTCCATGTCCTGCATCTGCCACAAAAGACCCTGCTGGGATGCAGACCTGCCACTGAAGGACTTGGACTATGCCTTTGAAAACATCACTGGATCCAAGTGGGGGTGATATCTTTCTTTCACTCTGACTTCTTAACTCTCTCTCTCATTTGTTTAACTCACATTTTTTCTTCCCAGTTTCCCTCTGCTCTGGTCCAACCAAATATCCTTAAGATAAAACCAACTAAGGGTTTTCATTGGATTCAATAAGCATAACTCATCATCTGTTGGCATTGGTTCACATTAATTTACTCCAAGGGCGATTTTTGAATCCCCCACTGCTGCCTAGAGTTGGCTTGGGACACCAGGTCATTACAAATGTATACAATATACTGCTGTGCATTTTTTTCTCCCCCTCTTCATGAATAGTATTTAAGTGCCCAGCAAAGATTTTTTTTCATTTCATTCATTGTGTACAATTAAGCTATTCCTTGTGTGTTACTAAGTGAAAGTAGGTATCAACACAAACTTCTATCTGGCAGAAGCAAGCATCTGAGTGTTAACAGAATCATATAAGTAGCTGATCTGTAATGAGAAGTTCCCTAGAGCACCCACTTCCCAGCACTGTAAATGCAGAAATTTGCATGCTGCTCAATTAACATGTCAGTCTTTATTTACGTTTGGAGTCTTTACTTATTTTACACCCATGACTGATGATGTAGATACAAGAGCACAATAAACACGTCTGAAATACCAGATGGGTGGGTAGATGTTATTAGATTATTGTTGCTGTCATTGCCATCAGAGATCAACCAGATATGGTCTGATCAAACAAGAAATCCAGTTCCACTTAATTAGCATATCCTCAGTGTACTATAGTTTATTAGGAAGTACTGTGTGTCCCCTGGCAGTTTATTAAGGAGAAATGCTATGATGAAATGCTGTGAGTACAGACCTAATCTACTCTTCTCTTAGTGTGCTTCCTCAGACACTTTGACAGAAAACGTTGCTGGATTTTGTTTGTCCCCAGAAAGTTTGCATCTGGATCAAAAATCCACTACCTTATCTGTTTCACTGATGGCTTCTGTCAGTACAAACCACCTCCAAAACAATCCCAACCCCCCCATCAATCCAAACACTAAATAGGCAAACAAACTACCTTCATCCAAGACACTTGGAGATTAAAAAAGACTCTTAGCTCATTAGAAGAATACCTCAACATTTAGATTGTGTAGTATCTTTCTGGAAGGGAAACCAGCTCATGACTTGCACAAATGTGGTAGACAGCATGTTGAATCTTTTGGGGTTTTTGTTTGGTTGGTTGGGTTTTGGGGTGGGGTTTGTATGTTTTTTATTTTGCTTGTTTTTTATGGGGGTGGAGGGTTCTACAAAGAAACCAGCTGGGCCAGCTTTAATGCTTTAATCTTTGCTACCATAATTTACTCTCTATTGAATCTTCTTGTTAGAAACCTATCAATCCATCTCATTAATTCTTACAGTTTATTCTCCATGTTGTGTTATGATCCTATATATGTTTAATAAATTGGATGTATGAGAATGAGATATCTCCTCAGAAGGGTTTGAAAAGAACTTTTACATCAGGCAGATTATATCTGATTGTCTCTGTGGTTACAAATATATACACTCCATTTTCTACTAATACATCCAGGTAATGCATCTAGTTCATACTAAATGATAAAGTAATTTTTTTCTCAAATATTATAGGAAACTTTCCAATTTTACCCATTTCCCTTTGTATCACAAATTATTTTGTCTCAGCTTGTCTGAACCTTAGACCTACCTTGAGCAAAATTTATCAGGACAAATAAGTCTGTGTAATTCAGAATTTCTGCATTTTCACTTTGCATTGGTTCTGTGCATAATGTAATGCACTGAGATCTGTACTTGCATTTGTGTAAATATGTTGTTTAGATGTATTCAGAACTGTCTAGCTCTTCACCAGACACTTATATATGAGCCATTTTTCTGTTAGTCAATGTTGAGAAGTTGAGGATTTTTTTTTGAATGCTGAGTAAGTGCCACACTAGCAATTAAATGCTAGATGCAGTGAACTCAGAGCATTAGCTGTATGCTATTCAAATCATCAAGCAGGAGCTGTACCCATTTTACTAGAAATCAAAAGAGAGAACAATCTGTCCAGAACAATGTGAAACCCAGTGAAATGTACAGGGAACCATCAACAGAAAGAAAATACCCCTATTTTGAACATTCTGTGGAAAATGCTCTTTTTTACTATAGTTCTAGAGTACTGAAGGTGCTGAGACTCTTATAAAAAAGGTAGGGCTTTCAGACTTTCTAGCAAAAATGTAGTGCCAAAAAATCTTCCATATTGCAGTATTACAGTAAAGCCAGCAATATAGCTCTTCTGTAAAACTGCTTCAGGTGACTTTTCCACTGTGCACAAAATTGTTCAAAGGATTAAAGAGACCGATGTGTAACAATCAAGTGTTAGAGCTGCCACAAGTGGGCATTTATAAAATAAATATCAGCTCCTACAAAGACAGATAAATTTCTGCTGTAGTTACAAAACAAAAGGATACTTACTGAGTAAAGGTACTTCAGAAGTTCATAACACGCTTTGTCTTTGCTAAGTACAGAAACCTCCTAAAGCTACTGAAGTAAAATAACACCTCTTAGTATTGCTGAAAGGTAACCAATGGGGGAATTAACAGTGAATAGAATAGAATAGAATAGAATAGAATAGAATAGAATAGAATAGAATAGAAATTATTTGAAATTAATTGAATTGAATTGAATTGAATTGAATTGAATTGAATTGAATTGAATTGAATTGAATTGAATTGAAATTAATTTAAATTAATTGACCAGGTTGGAAGAGACCTTTGAGATAATCAAGTCCAACCTATCATCCAACACTATAAAATCAACTAAACCTTGGCACCAAGCACCCCATCAAGTCTCTTCCTAAACACCTCCAGTGATGGTGACTCCACCACCTCCCTGGGCAGCCCATTCCAATGGCCAGTCACTCTTTCTATAAAGAACTTCTTCCTAACATCCAGGCTAAACCTCCTCTGGTGCAGCTTGAGTCTGTGTCCTCTTGTTCTGGTGCTGGTTGCCAGGAGAAGAGACCAACCACCACCTGGCTGCAACCTCATTTCAGGTAGCTGTCGACAGTTCCAACTACATGTTACGTTGATGGCCTCTGCTTAGTCCAGGGTACATTTATTTCCCTAGTTGGATGCCAAAATACCACAAAATAGATGTAATAAGATCTCATTTTTCCTCATGGGACATCCATATACTAAAGGGTTTGAGAAAAGAATGGGTATGAGAGAGAAAACTGTTTTCTGCTTCTCCTTAATGCATTTTCAGTCTTATTCAGGTATTCAATATTCTTTCACCCCACAGCAGTTGGCAACTCTTGTGACACTGCTCATATTTTAGCTAAGTTAGTTGGAGGGCCTGAAGTTATTGAATATAGAATCATAGAATCAACAAGGTTGGAAAAGACCTCAAAGATCATCAAGTCCAATCGGTCACTCAAGACCTCATGACTACTAAACCATGGCACCAAGTGCCACATGCAATCCCCTCTTGAACACCTCCAGGGATAGTGACTCCACCACCTCCCTGGGCAGCCCATTCCAATGCCTAACAACTCTGTGAAGAACTTTCTCCTCACCTCGAGCCTAAACGTCCCCTGGCGCAGCTTGAGTCTGTGTCCTCTAAATATAACTATTGATTGGAAGCTGAGATATGCACACATGGACAGTTGTGCAAATATATCTCTTCCTTAGTTTTTCCTGTGGTAGTCTTCTTTCACAGATATCTCTTTGCTTTTCTCTTCAAAAGTCGACAATGCAAAGAGAGCAATAGTGCTTATTTGCACGTTTAGTTAAGACTAATTCTGTTCTTAAGCCTGGGACACATTTGGGACTTAGATGCCTACTCCATAGAATCTCTACTTTTGGGAGAAGTCTAGTCTTTCCAGCCATGGTGTATCTGGTGAAAATGAACCTATTCCAGGGGTGGATCTGTGCTTCCCTGAGTTCACTAACTACTATGTGTCCTTACAGTTTCTGGTTTTGTCAGTAAAGCTCCCTGTGATCATGCACATATTTTAAGGTCTGATCACTATTTGTTCATTGCATTATTTTGTCTTGGCCTCTTTATTTACATGCTAAATTTGAACTTTCAGTATTATGCTTGTGTTTAATAGCCAGCACTGTAGGTGAGCACTACCAGAATAAAAGTGAAAGTTAAGGGAATATTTTGTAATCCTGTGCAGAAACCTTTAAGTCCTCTAAGATTCATGCTGATTTGAAGCAGGAGGTCTGGTTTCTTTAGGCACATCAGGAAATCCTTGCCTTAAAGTATTTCTGGATCAAATAACCTTGCCTAGAAAACAGCTAAATGTATACCTGGTGCAAGCTATTGGTAAGAAACTGGTAAATAAACCATACAGGTGAAACAAAATGATTCTGTAAAGCATTTCATGGCTCATCAGACATTCAAGCTACTGTGTCTAATTTGCATTAAACCCCACAATTCTAATAGTTTTAGCTTTAAGTACCAGTCTCCTTTTACTTTGAAATATTTGCTGGCAATATTCCCACTGTGGTTTTAAGTTAATACGCTCGTGTCAAAGGAATGAAAGGAAAGAAATAAAGGAGGCAATTTGATGGCAGTCTTCAGACTAGTTTTACACAGGAACTTAGCAAAGGACTAGATCATGGTGCTGCTTCCTTAGAATGAAGTACTTTCCTTTCGGGCAATGTGTTTGTGTAATAGGTGAGATAATGTAATAATTTTAATGGAAGAGATGTTCAAACCTCTCAGTACTTGTCTTGGCTACTTCCCAGCAGGCTTCATTCAGACTCTGTTGTATTAATTTCTTGATGATGTCTGAAGCACTTTGTGATTTTTAAATTTTGCATCTAAATTACAGGAGCATTTTGGACTGAGGAAGGCTCCTATTATGCTTTGTTAAACATATTTAAGTGATGAAGAAGTTGATCTTTGGCAGAAAAAAGGCCAGAACCTCTTCTTTTGTTAAGGTTATTGTTGTGCAAACTCTGATGAATAATATAGTAACATTAAACAACAGAAGCAGATATAAGCAGATATTTGAACTGAATCTAGCCAGGGGGGTTAAAGGGAACACTAAGAATTTCTATAGGTATGTTAATGGCAAGAAGAAGACTAGGGAAGGTGTGGGCCCCCTCAGAAAGGAAAGTGGTGAATTGGTCACAAGTGATGTGGAAAAGGCTGAGGTACTCAATCACTTCTTTACCTCAGTCTTCACTGCAAGGGCCTCCAGCCACACTCCTGGTGTCATGGCAGATGATGCCAGGGACGGGGAGGAAGAACTGCCCATCATAAGTGAAGCTCAGGTTCGTGATCACCTGAAGAACCTGAAAGTGTTCAAGTCCATGGGACCCGACGGGATACAGCCACACCCACGGGTGCTGAGAGAACTGGCAGATGAGGTTGCCAAGCCCCTCTCTATTATATTCCAGAAGTCATGGCAGACTGGGGAAGTCCCCACAGACTGGAAAAGGGGAAACATTATTCCCATTTTCAAAAAGGGCAAGAAGGAGGAACCGGGGAACTACAGGCCAGTCAGTCTCACCTCTGTGCCCGGAAAGATCATGGAGAAGATCCTCCTGGAGGCACTAATGACTCAGAAGAATAGTGAAGAGTTGATTGGGAGTAGTCAGCATGGCTTTGCCAAGGGCAAATCCTGCCTGACAAACCTGGTGGCCTTCTATGAGCAGGTGACAGCATTAATAGATGAGGGGCGAGCAACTGATGTCATTTACCTGGACTTGAGCAAAGCCTTCGACACTGTCACGCACCACCTCCTGGTCTCCAAGCTGGCGACACATGGGTTTGATGGATGGACCGCTAGATGGATAAAGAACTGGCTTGATGGCCGCACCCAAGGAGTGGCTGTCAACGGGTCCATGTCCCAATGGAGGCCAGTGACAAGCGGAGTCCCTCAGGGATCAGTCCTGGGACCTGTCTTGTGGGTGACATGGACAGTGGCATCGAGTGCACCCTCAGCAAGTTTGCTGATGACACCAAGCTGTGTGGTGCAGTGGACACCCTGGAGGGAAGGGATGCCGTCCAGAGGGACCTGGACAGGCTGGAGAGGTGGGCACAAGCCAACCTCATGAGCTTCAACAAGACCAAGTGCAGGGTCCTGCATCTGGGTCGAGGCAATCCTAGGCACAAATCCAGGCTGGGCAGTGACTGGCTGGAGAGCAGCCCTGAAGGAGAGAGACTTGGGGGTGCTGGTGGATGAGAAGCTCAACATGAGCTCTCAATGTGCGCTTGCAGCCCGGAAAGCCAATCAGCTCCTGGGCTGCATCAGGAGAAGTGTGACCAGCAGGTCAAGGGAGGTGCTTCTCCCCCTCTACTCAGCTCTGGTGAGACCCCACCTGGAGTACTGCGTCCAGTTCTGGAGCCCCTATTACAGGAGGGATGTGGACGTGCTGGAGCATGTCCAGAGAAGGGCCACGAGGATGATCAGAGGGCTGGAGTACCTCTCCTGTGAGGACAGACTGAAGGAGTTGGGGCTGTTCAGTCTGGAGAAGAGAAGGCTCCAAGGTGACCTCATTGTGGTCTTCCAGTATCTGAAGGGGGCCTACAGGAAGGCTGGGGAGGGACTTCTCAGGATCTCAGGTAGTGATAGGACTAGGGGGAACGGAATGAAGCTGGAGATGGGGAGATTCAGGCTAGATGTGAGGAAGAAGTTCTTCAGCATGAGAGTGGTGAAGGCCTGGAATGGGTTATCCAGGGAGGTGGTTGAGGCCCCGTCCCTGGAGGTGTTTAAGACCAGGGTGGACAGGGCTCTGGCCAGCGTGATCTAGTGTAGGGTGTCCCTGCCCATGGCAGGGGGGTTGGAACTAGATGATCCTTGTGGTCCCTTCCAACCCTGACTGATTCTATGATTCTATGATTCTATGATTCTATAATCTGCCTCAGGAGAAAAATATTGCAATGTGCCTAAAATTTATAGTTAGAGAATAGAAATTAAAGAAAAAAAAAACACATTGCTGTTCTTTCTTAGGGTCCTGCTCAAAGCACTGAAAGGACTGGAGTCATAATTTGGTTTAATTTCAAAACTTATGAATGCTCAGAGTTACAACTCCATGACAAAATGCAAAACTGAGGCTTTTTCTTATAGCATTGTTTTTCTATAAGTTTGAACTTGAACCAGGTCCTGCAAACACTGTGACAAGGAAGAGTGTTACAGAAGAGCATTTCCACATTAGATCCTTGAGACACATGAAAGACATTGCACAGAGCCTGTATTGCTATTGTGCTTCTTTGTACATCTAAATGGCCTAAAAAAAGAGTGAGAAAAGGAACTGGACTAACTAGTTAGATTCACAGAGACCAGGTGTTGCAGATAATTTCCCATTCTTTCCCCTAGCACTACAAGAGGATTTGAAGAGGCAGTGTTTGAAGAGAATATGGACTCTCCATCTTTTTGCATTCCTTTCTGACATATGTTCTGCCATCCCATGAGTCAGCTAAGATATATTACCCGCTTCAGTGAAAGCTACAAAAAATTCCTGTCAACCAGACAGGGAAATCCAAACTGGAGTAAATATATAGTAGAATTATTAGGATAACTCTACTATAATCAGGGGACAAAAAATCCTCTGAGGAAGGACCAATTAATGGGTTTGTTTATCTAAGCCAAATATGGAGTGACATTTGCTACACATTAGAACGCAATCATCATGCAAGTTAAACAACAGTGTGGAAATCTAGGAGCAGAATGACTACATGCAATTTAAAAGAAAGGTTCTAAACCTCACAGGAAAGAAGTTTTCTCCTGCAACAACCTGATAGCAGTAACAATGGGAACAAACACAAACAAGAAAACGCTCCTGGATTTTAAATTGTAGTTTATAACTAGATCTTTAAAATGCCTCTGATACTAGAAGACTGCTTTTGACAGTTATCACCTGTGACTCTGCCTCATGTTTCTTTGACCCAAAGGAAAAGGTATTTCACAGAGACTGGAAAAGACCATAATGCAAACAGCTTCTCTCAGAAAGTCTAGATGGCACCATCACTACTATGAAGAAGAAAAGCACTGGTGGCCCTGGAGAACTGCTCAACCGAGGTGAGCGTGTATGCTCAGATAATCGACAATAATGGATGACATCACTGAAGTGCTTCCCTAGCTCAGCCTGTAAATCTCTACCTGTTAGATTATAGACTTCATGGCATTTTTGAGAAGCAACAAGTATTTCCAGTTACTTAACATTTCATCAAATAGAGACATTTTTAAAAGATATATACTTTCAAAGTGCTGGCTGTATATAATTGTCCATGCATCAGAGGTAGCAACCTGTTAGGACAGCAAATGGAAGACTAATCATTTTATGGTAGCAAAAAACTCCAAAAGTCCTCCAGACAGATGTTTCATGAGAGGACAGCAATTAATAAATACAGATGAAAATAGACACTAACTGTTAAGAATAAGCATGTGTAAAGTAGAAGTCTTTTGCTTTAAAAATCTCCCATCAAATATACATTCCTACTGGCTAGGAGGGGTGACTCTTAAGGGATTATGAGATTTTTATGAGATCCAGATTCGTATTTCTGGTTATTCCAAAGAAGAAAGTTCTAAGGGCAAAGTTTTTTTGGAAGAAATAATTTTTTTCTTCACTCTCTCTCCATAATCTTCCTTTACTAGTCACTCTCAGCCATAGGTAGGTAGACAAGGTGGAACCCATCTCACCTTATATGGATCAATTGCATGAATTATTAAATAAAAAGGAATATAATTAATACATTTAAAAAATTATGGACAATTGTTCAAAATGCATTTCCTAAAGCATCCTGGACATTCAGTAGTATATTTGATATATTCTTGTCTCTGTTGTGTTCTGAATACAGATGTAACATATTTTCAGTTATAGGTGGAGGCAATTCCCTCTTCTAAATCAACATTTGCCTATATTTCCCAGTCTCTACTCACTGTCCCTTTATTATTCTCTGTTTTATATTGATAACTCTGTTTTGAAACTTGTATTTGTCTGCATTTAATGTGCCTGCACTGCAGGGAATGTGCTGCCTCATTTAAGTCCTTTAATGATCACTGTTCTGTTTATAATCATTTGAATCAGTATCAAAGTCTAAAAGATTCAGTGAAACACATATACAACTTTGATTTTTTTTTAACACAACAAAACACAACAAAAATATTTGGTGGATACAAACATACATGAATTAGAATGAAATATTTGTAGTTCTCAGGAAGATGCTCTCTACAGCGACCTCATTGCTCTCTACAACTACCTGAAAGGTGGTTGTAGCCAGGAAGGGGTTGGCCTCTTCTCCCTAGCAACCAGCACCAGAACAAGGGGACACAGTCTCAAGCTGCAACAGGGGAAGTTTAGGCTCAAGGTGAGGAGAAAGTTCTTCACTGAGAGAGTGATTCACCATTGGAATGGGCTGCCCGGGGAGGTGGTGGAGTCACCGTCCCTGGAGGTGTTCAAGAGGGGACTGGATGTGGCACTTGGTGCCATGGTCTAGTCGTGAGGTCTGTGGTTACAGGTTGGACTCAATAATCTTTGAGGTCTCTTCCAACCTTAGTCATACTGTGATACTGTGATAACAGAAGCCTAAACTCAATCTTCTATTGGGGGTTAGGAAGGACTGCATAGTTTTGGACTTTGCCCTACAACTGGGAGGTAAAAGTCATTCTTTGGCCAAGTCTGATGACTGACAGGTTCATGTGCAATAATTTTCAATTAAGATTTTTCATTCTCATCCTAGTTGGACTACTTACCCTGCAAGGTGCTTTTACTGAAATATGAAAGAAACATTTGTTTTGAAAAATAATGTAGCCTTTTGAAAATTACTTTTTCCAAACATAAAAAGAGATTAATTAAAAGTTTCTAAAAACATATCCAGACATGGTATAATCAAACAAGTCATTTAGAGTAAGAGTGGGAACAGGGATGGAAGACTCACTCAAAACATGCTGCACACAAAAAGAAGCACAAAACTTTTTCAACCTTCAATTTTCCTCACACCATAACATAATTAAGTTCTGCAAGACTTTCTAGGCTACAGTCTACTGAGTGTTGCCATCTGCCACTTGCTGAAGTATTTCTTTTCAATAGAAGCATTTCAAGAAAGATATGCCAATAAGTATATTAAATTTGTCAATTAAATTTTAATATGAGGGCACCTGGACATGTTCCCATAAGCAAAATAAGTTTTTTAGCAAATTTGAGCAAATTGAACTTACCAGAGTATAAAGTTTTAGTAGATACAGGCACACAGTTTACTGTGATGGCATCAAACTATGAGGGGTGGAACCTCTCTCATTCTGGAATGACAGGGTGATCCCAAGAGCTGAATGTGTTAGAAGCTGAGCACCAGATTGTGGCAGACAGTTTGCTTTCACTTGGAAGGGCAGGAAGAGTCATCGGAATAGACTGCTCCAGGGGTAGAAACAGATCCCCACCATTTGGACTGATCATGGACTGATCCAGACTATGCTGAAACAGGATGGAGCTCCAGAGCATTTGCAGCGAGAAATCTTCTATGTATTGCAGGAGGATCTTATTTTGAATGTCAAAGGACACTGAATGATGTATGATGTGTGTTTGATGTTAATTGCTGCTGGGCATGAAGTTGATAGTAGGGGTGGATAACATCACAGGTTTAGCCAATTGAATCTACTACTGAGTATTCAATACCATATAGATGTCATGCCAGCTTTAAAATAAAAGTGCTGGCTGGAGCAAACTATCATGGGGATTGAACCCTAATGGCTGCAGGGTGTAATTTTATTGCTGGCTTCAGCTGTTGCTTTTGATTTTGCTGTGATTTTCTGCAAAACAGGCTAAGGTAATCACATATTGCAGTATTTCCTTTAAAATCTTTATCTCAACCACAGGACTTTTTGTGTTACTTTTCCTCCTGATCTTATTGGGGGGGACTTGCTTGTCAGAGTAGGCTGTCTTAAATGAGGGCACTGTATAAGAAAAAAATCAGAGGAACTAAAACAGCAAGCCATGAATTTAATGTTTTTTAATATTAGCATGTGCACTCAGGCACAAAAACATACACATGCAGTAAAAACAGCATCCATGCCTGTCACATAGACAAAAATGATGTCTGTATTATCTGTCTTCACTTAAAATGCATTTTCCATTAATACATAGATGCTCCCTCAGGATTGACAGATGCAATATTGTTGTTCAAGCAACACTCCAGTTGTTTCTAAAGGTTTATAAGAAGCCTGGCCTTGCAGGGCATTGTGTTCACAGCTTCTGATTTATGAAAATTCCTCCTATACTTAAAACTATTTTGTGAACTTAAAAGGGGTAAGGATGTATTTGGTTAAAATGGCACTATTTACATTCATTTTTATTTCTGTTTTATTTCTGAGCATCTCCTTGTATATGTCTGATATGATTACTTAATTTAATCTTGAGTGGTGTTACAAAATTTAGTGCGGATTGAAGAAAGGCTTGTCTAAATCCCAATGAATCTGAGAGCAGCAAGCAGTGACATGCAACTGGTTCTTGATATTCACCACTTTGTCTTTCCATATTTCAAACCAACAAGTGTATCCAGGGAAAGAAATTGTTAACCAAAGTCAGAATTTTTTATACCATATTAGGTCAATTTGCATGGCAAAAAGAAATACAGGAAGTATCACAGAGCCAGGAGTAGGTCTCATTAAGTGTTGCAAAATATTATCTCTAAATAATAATTGATTTTTAGAATTAATCCACATAGTTTCATATCCTTTTCAAGTATTATCGTTGAATCACAGAATGTTAGAGGTTGCTTAGCCTGGAGAAGAGGACACTCAGGGGTGACCTTATTGCTCTCTACAACTACCTGAAGGGAGGTTGTAGCCAGGCAGAGGTTGGCCTCTTCTCCCAGGCAGCCAGCACCAGAACAAGAGGACACAGTCTCAAGCTGCACCAGGACAGGTTTAGGCTGGATGTTAGGAAGAAGTTCTACACGGAGAGAGTGATTGGCCATTGGAATCGGCTACCCGTGGAGGTGGTAGAGTCACCTTCATTGGAGGTGTTCAGGAGGAGACTTGATGGGGCGCTTGGCTGCATGGTTTAGTTGTTGGGTGGGTTGGATTGGTTGATGGGTTGGACGCGATGATCATGAAGGTCTCTTCCAACCTGGTCTATTGTATTGTATTGTATTGTATTGTATTGTATTGTATTGTATTGAAAGGGACCTTTTGAAAGATATCTAGTCCAACCCAAATGAAGTTTGTTGCAGGTTAGAAACCATTGTGGAGCTATATGTTTCCTATTCAAGGTCTGAATAAATGAATCATATGGGGTGATATAGTCATGGGAAGACTTTCCAGATTCTGTTATAAAAATCAGGGTTCTGAACACTTACCAGTGAAAATCTAGATCATAGTATTCCATTGTTATGCCAGTAACTCTATACTGTTTAATGTATGTAAATGTAGTGGACAGTGCTGAACTACAAAAGCATATCTCCCAATACAGTCACTACTGACTGTTTCCACTTCGAGATTTTTGTATTTTTTGGTTTTTTTTTTCCCAGCCAAGGAACTCCCCTGAGTACTCCCATGACAGCGCCCAAAAACCTACCCACCTGGACAAAGGAGACTTCACTGCATCTGGAACTGTCTATCTGAATCAATTAGGAGCTAGATAATAAGGCAATACCTAATTCAGAAAGCCCTCCTGTCAGAGGGCTCAGACCTCCAACACCACGTTGAAGCTGCTGTCTGAGGAAACAAATTGCACATGTAGGAGCTGAGCTGTCAGCCGTGGTCACAGAGAGCCTCACATTACCAGGGGTCATCTGGATGGGCTGGTGTAAACTGCATGAGCATGGCAGCTCTGTGAGTTGTGTGAGGTCTGTATTTTCAGGGCCAGCATCACTGCCCACCTGCTATATTTGTCCTGCCAAGCAAATCAACATTAGGTTGTGTGTCAGTAACTGCTGTCAGATTCTGCTTGAGCACCCACCATGCCAATCTCTCCATAATATCCAGAAAAGTATTTCACAGCTGAAGAGCATGTGAAACATAGGTGGGATCTGCAAAGTCAATGACTCTGTGCACAAAAGACTTAGGAGAGTTTTTTCACACCTAAGTCAGCAGAGACCCAAATCCAAGATACTGGAAGAAAATCACAGTCTGTTGCTCATAGGAGACTGAAACCAAGACTAAGCAGTCACAGGAGGCCTAACCCAACACTACAATGGATTACATGTTGCTAAACTGATAGTGTCTACCTCAATTATTGTAAGAAATGCATTTCCTCAAAGTTGTCATCTAGAACAAGGATTCAGGAAATACTGTCTTAAAAATGTACTCAACTATATGGTCTGCAAATCTCTTGACATTTCAGTTGAGACAAATGGACAATACAATGCAGGCACCCAAACTCTGCCTATTTCGCCCTTTAGGCCCATCTGTTCAATCCTTGATATCCTTAAAAGTCCAAATTAATTGATGTCAACCCAATTGTCCACGTGTGAGCTAGTCATTCTCAGACCCCTTTACAACCAGTGAAGAAAACAAGAGTGAAGTAGACATCTTCTTTTGGTCCAGTGCAATCTGTTTTGGAAGTATCTATTTCCCTCCAATGACTACTATAGGATGTCTAAGTAACTGGGGTCAATAAGCCCAGGTAAACAGCTAAGTTACAAGCATGCTATCACTTTCTGTTCAAGATCTGTGGAAAAATTTCTAAGCACAGCCTAAAACTACCACAACATTGCAATATTTTTACTGACTACTTTTAATGGATTTCTGTTTGGCATGCATTTGTTGAAGGCACTGGGCTTTAGTGCCAAGCTAACTGCAAAAACAGACAACAGCAATGCTGAATGTAAGGCTGAGGATGAAAAATAAGCTCTGTATCATAAATGCAAACATTAAAACAGTGCTGCTAAAATACTTAAGTCTGCCTGTTTGTCTCTATACTCCTCACTTCCTGGTCTGTAAAATAGAAATAATGCACTTCTTTACCTTTCAGGAAAGTCTGGAGTTTAAATACTGTAGAAAGAGCAAAATGAAACCTTGTAAGGAGAGCAAAAAAGAAAGATATATTAATAAGTCATTCTCCATTGATAAGTCTGTCTGCTTTTCCTAAATTACAGTTGAAAGTACTTTCTTCAGTAATTAGAATGGTCTTTAAGACAATGAAAAAAAAAAGGAATTTTCTTTGTTACTCTCTTTTCACTGTAATAAGAGTTCAGTCTGAAACAACATTCAAGCCCAGCTCCTTCAAGGCATTAAGATGGATAATTCATCCTGAAATCAGCTAGAACTTCCTTTACAGATCCAGGTCCAAGTTGCTGTTTTAGTTTGGGGATTTTTGTGCATGTTTAGTATAAAAGCAACTTGGTCATTCTGTGATTAATAATTAGTAATGCCTTGATTATTTGACTGAAAAGCATTGAAAACAAGAAAATGTAAGCCATTTTCCAGTTTATCATTTTCCTATGCATTGTATATATTCTCACATGTTTGTATTAAATGGTGCAAAGTATTCGTATTCACTAAGTATAGCCATGCTTTTGAGGTCTGCTGCAACATCAGTTATGTAATGCTCCTAATAGCTTTTTCAATGGCTCTAATGGAGATGGAGAGGCTGAGTGATTTCCTCAAGATCACAGCACAGCTGTTCTACTTTGAGTTCTTCCATAATCAGATTTTTTTTTCAAGATAGGATGTCACAGTTTTATTGAAATACATGTGATTTTCCCAATTTGGTAACAATATGTCAGAAATCAAACAAACTAAAAAATCAAATGAAAAAGGAAAGGCTAAAGGAAAGGAAGGTGAAGTGCTGCTCAGGAACCAATTAGCTGCGTGACACTGTGGGCAGAGAAAGGGAGAGGATTTGTAAGCCTGAGAGATCAGGCCAGTAGCTACTGCCAGAGAGGGAGATAGGAAGATTCTAGAAAAAGGATGAGAATATATTCCCACCTAAGAAGATCACATCTCAGGCAGCATGAGGATAAGACCTACATGAGTGTATGACCTTAAGCCAAACGAAAAGGATAACAGAATGCACTGGGGTTTTTCCCACTTGAATTTCCAACATCCTTTCAGCAAGAGGTTCTTTGAACTACAAGTCTTTGAGATATTGGATTCCTACTTAATCTCAGTTGTGCTGGCTGTTAAATTCAAGTTCCAATTTCATTGTCTTCATTTATAGTTCCTTTTCAGAAGACTTCTTGAATATCTCCTCTCTTCTGGAGCTGCCAGCACAGCAGGTTTCAAGGGAAAAGGTGAGTGTCTTTGACTCTCTCCGCAATAAGATCAAACACAGTTTGTATAAGAAAAAAGCAAAGAGAAAACTTCAAGAAAGGAAGAAGCAAGGCAAAATAAATTCATAATATGATTTGTGTATTTCATAAAACTTCACAAATAATTAAGAAGTGTCTACATTGACAAGGACCTTTGATTCATCTGAAGCATTTTGGTAAGTTCTCCTAAATTTACAAATTTTAACTTTTGCACTAGTTTTCTTCAGGATATTGGTAAATTTACTGCCTTACAGATTTAAAAACCAAAAAGGGCTTTCTGTGCTTTTCAGGCTTTTTCCTTTTCTGTGTCTCAAAGAGAATCAGGAGTACCAACATTTTTCAAGTTCTTCTCAGAAGTTTCCTTGTCTTGACAGGGATAATAGATTGGCCTCACAGGTCAACTTCATTCTCACTCACAGTTTAGGAACCCTGAAGACTGAAGATAATAAGAAAAAGAAAAACAGCAGTCTTTAATCCTGTGGTATCACACAGAAATCACAGTTTCATGTTCAGACATAACTAGGTCATTTTCTTGCAGAAGAAAGATAGGTTTGGCATACTGTACTGTCCAAAATAAGTCCGCTGCTTTATTCACTAGCGACGGCCCTTTTTGTTTTATTATTGGCAGTCGCGAGGCCAAATGATTTCAAAAGCTGCCAAGCACTGATATGTTAGGAGAAAACACAGCATGGATTCTTTGTTTGCTCCAAATGTAAAAGGTCTGGTTTGAAACGGCATTGTGTTTACAACTTCTTCAATAAAGGAAACTGAGACCAGGTTGTAATGTATCTGTTACATTTACCAGCATTCCCGTCTGAAATTATTTCCTTTCAATCTCACAACATGAAGTCACCTATAGCACTAACCTGAGACTTCTGCTTTCAATAGTGCAATTGATTCTGCAAAGCATTAGAAAGCTCTCAAAAAACTCTCTAGATCTTTTATGGCAGTTGTACTTACTGCAGCAAATGCCTCTTGACCCTTGTACACATACATAAGTGTGTGTGTGTGTGTGCACCACAAATCCCCCCTTTCTTGATTGAGAAATGAAATGGAGGGGGGAGGGGGAGATTTGGATCAGAGTATATTTTTTTGTTTATGATTATATTTTCTTAGGCCTCTGCTATTGCAGGCATCAAATCAGTACTATTAAAAGCATATCAATATTCACATGTTACTTTTGCTATTCTTGCCTGCTGTTCTCACACCCAGTGTTAAGCATGATTTGCCACACAGTCAGTCACACAGTCACCTGGGTGGAGGCCAGTCCAGCTTTTTACTTGCTAGCAAAAAGCTGCACTGGCATGACAGTGGCATCTAGGTGGGTGTGCAGAGAGTCCCTTGCAGGTGTCCCTTGTTTCCTCTGCAGCACATGCAATCCTGATGTCTCCTGACAGCACATGGTTGCCACTGCCTCCTTAGATGTGGTCTGAGCTGCACAAACCTTCACTGGCCTGATGGCCTTATCCATCTTCAGCAGACTGAAGGTCTTCCCTTTCTTGAAGATGCAACAGGATGACAAATCACTAGATCTTGTCAGTATTTGCGAGATTTTCACACATTTTCTCTCAGTAAGTACTTTTCCTCTATTCATTCTGCTCTGCCCTCACCCATGGATGTAGATAGAGCCTATCACACCTGCTTGCACAGAGAACATCTTTAGAATACTTAAATATGTATTTGAATCATGACCTCAATCTACTTTCCTTTCTTCCATCAGCAGAACAATTCCATAAAAGAAACTGTATCTCTTGTGGTCCCTGCTAATATATTGAAACAGATAGCAAATATAGCAGGGATTAAGTATACTTTAGGGTCTGTAGGGTAGGGGAACTACCAGACTCCTTATTTTATCCATATTCATATCCCAAAGGAGTCTCAGTAAATAAATCCTCAAAAGGTTGGTCACAAGTACTGTGTTGTATTGTAGCAGACACAAAAATGTCTCTTGTGTTACATACAGAGCCAACTTCGCTGTTTGTAATTAAGAAAAAGTGATCCCAAGCCCCAGCTGGTGTTCGATACAGTTGCCAAAGTAGAGTATCTGGCCCACTGAAAACTAAATGTTGCTGATAGGTCCCCATACAATAATCTGAAATTATTGCCCTGAAATCTGTGGAGTTGATAATGTGAAATGAACAGAACATGCTTGGCTGAAAACCAAGTACAATGTATTTTCTTGGGAGAGGATGTGAGAAACAGGGCCACAGCTCCATTAGTTAATCAACTGCACCTAACCACCTGGTACAGTCACAGCCAAGCTGCATCCTCAATCTTTTCCTTCTTTCTGTCCTTCCCATCCATGTAACTTAGAAAATGTCATATCCAGAAGAATGGATTGGAGAATAAGCAATGAAATGAGAAATGTAATTTGGTGCTTATAGTCAAAGAAGAGACAGTATGGTTTTGGCTTCTTCCATGTCAACAGCAAACAAAATTCAATTACAATTGCTGTTTGGATATGATCAATTATTGTCAAACTACCTGCCAAGCCTATTTTCTGTGTTGGCATGAAGAGACCATCTCCTCTAGAAAAAATGTAAACAATTAGTGCAGTAAAGAACAAAGGCAGGGAGAGAAGAAACAGAACATTAAGAAGTAATGAATGACAGTAAGATCATTAGGTCCATAGTTTTTTTTCATGTAAAGCCCCTAAAGTGTGACAAGGAAAGTAGTATCAGAATATTTCCCAGATGGAGCTGAAAAGGGTATCAGCTCTGCTTTGCAGGTGTTCCTCCTAGCCTGGAGAAAACAATGCCTTGCAGCTGGTCACTGGAAAAATCATAGCCATGCTCAGTGTGAAAATGTCTCTGACAGACACAACAATTTACACACACAAACTTTCCTTAAGCCTTTTCAATTAAGCCAGAGAAAAAAAGCCAACTGCCTGTGGAGAAAGCCATCCATGTAGTACTGATGGGGTTTTTTTAGAATCTCACTATTTTTCCATTCAGTAGCACAGGGCTGCAGGCCTACTCTACTTACCCATGCAAATATCTTTAATCTTTATTTGTTAGTTGACATAAAGTAGTAAATATCCAACAGAGATATGGTTATATTTTAGTGATCTTGCAAGTAGTCATTGATACTTAGCTTCTGAACTCTGGATGTTTGAGGTAATTATATTGCTCTGGGAATGATGACTTGAAAAAATAGTGAGAGTCCAGACAAAGAGAAAATATAGTTACTTACTGCTTTCTTAGTTGGAAAACAGAGAGGGATTGGATTGTAGGTTATTTTAAAGCAATGAAACCTGGAATACCCAAGCAAATCTATACTTAGTCATATTATTATACCCAAATGAATCATCTTAAAATGTCTCAAGTTTGAGAACTTCTTTTGAGAGCTACTGCAGCTGTTACCTATATTTTCTGTGTGCATAATGAGGATGGGCACATTTAAAATTTGCAGGTATGTAAGCATACTACCTTATCTGACTTCAACCTATATGACATGAGTTTTAGAAATTGAGACAGGTTATTATTTAGAGCTCAGCAAAACAAGTATTTTTTTTTATTTATAACAATGAATTTCTGCAGAGATAAATGCTAGAAAAATGAGCTGAAGGAACCATTAAGCAAGTGGTAAATAAAAAGGCAATTTATCAAGTCTATTTGTTTAGCGACTGGTCCCAAAGAGCATTTTTTTCTTTCTGAATACTTTGCCAATTATTTCCACTAGGCAATTTTTGAGAAGATACTCATACCACCAGAGCTCAAACAGGCATGGGTGCAATGACATTAGGTCACATGATATGTCAATTCCAGATTTTCCCCTTCAAGGCAGGGTTACCCTTCTCATACCCTACTGACTGCAGAAATAATTTTGACATACACAGTGTGGCCAGAACAACAGAGTGATTTATTTTCCTGATTTAAGCGGTAGTGGTCAAGTATCTTCAAGCTGCACCAGTTCCTTGATGTACAAACCTGAATTTATTTTCTCTCTCTCTTTTTTTTTTTTTCTTCTGTCTTTTTCACCACCTTTCTTTTTTTTTTTTTTTTTTTTTTTTTTTTTTTCTGTTCTCAGCCCCAAAGAAACAACACTGTCATGATTACTTTATCCTCAGTGGACCCAGTTTTGGTTTGCTCTCTACCTTATGTGTTATCACTCATCTTTATACCAGGTATTGCTGGCCTTTGAGGATTTTAATCCCCAAAAGATCACTGAACCTCCATTATCTGAGAAGTTCGGTTGTCTCTCCCTTACTCCCCTTCAAACAACTGTGGACGCAGCCAGCCACATGGCACTACCTACACTTTGCACAGCTCTCTACAACTGCCATGTCAATGGTTTTTCACATTGTGTCCAGAGATTTTCTACATCCATTCAGTTATCTCAGCTATTAGGCCCAGTCGGTGGCTTAATTACTTATGTGCAGCCCTAATGTCTTCAAGGTAGAGCATTGCCTGTGTATGTAATCAATATTGCACTGTATGCATACTCTGCACAATGCATTTCCTTCTGCGGAGGATCTCAAGTTCCTCTGCTCTATGGAGAAATGAACTACAGTTTGTATTCCTGTGTTAGACTACTGCTATTAAACTTCTAGGCTGGGCTTTATATCAGCTAAGAAAAAATGCAGGACTAATTGGAATACAGATGCCACTGGGAGTTTATCCAACTGTACTGAAGTATATCTTTGTCCACTGATGCTGCTGCAACTATGGTACATGAGTTAATTACATTCATATAAGATAGTAAACAAGCTAATGTTCTGAAAAAGCAGTCACTTTTAAGGAAACATGTTTCAGAGAAACAGACTCCACTCTAAATCTGGTAACACTGAAATAATTCTATTTCCACTGTGTTGTCTTGCAAAAGAGAATGACAATATGCAACCATGTAATGCACTTACCAAAATAACAGAACAGTCATGCTGGGCCAGACTAAAAATCTGCCTAGCTCAGTTTTTTAATAGTGGACAAATAATGTCTGCTTTTGCAAAATAAATATGGAAACATCACAAACAATTGACAATTCCAGTGCACTGTCCTCATTTTCAGCAGTTTAAAGTTTAGGGACTTCCTGGGTCCAAGCTTCTATATTTGTTACCTTAAATGTTTATACCAACAGGCACTGATGGATTTTTCCCCGCTATGAACTGGCTCTTTAGGGAATAGAATCAAATAGCATTACCATTCCAGCCTATGTGTAACATTACGATGTCACATTTCCAGTTTTCTGGAGAGAGTAAAGTGATCCTTTGTAAATGAATCAAGGGGAAATAAGTAAGAATTTCTACATATAGTAAGCAGTTTTAAAAGAATAGGCCTCAGAACAATACCACAAGGGAAAGGCTGTTTTTTTTTTAATCATCTTTTTTTATTCCCGGACCTCTGCTTGCCAAATTTTTAGTTGCATAATTGATTAGACACAGTATGATCTATCACTTTATGCTACTTACATATAACTTTTATTTGTCTTTATGTTGTGTCAGAGAAAAAAATGCTAAGTTTTTATATAAATTATTACAGTGATAGCAGTAATTTCTTCCCCACAACCCAGCAATGTATTAAACTTAATAACAAAATGAAAACTTCTTATCTCAGGGATTTTAGATTCTAAAATAAATATGCACATTAATAACACAGAAGAAAACAGATCTTTGAATAGTATGGAAAACAGGAACAGAAAATAAGCAAATAGGGGATATTGGACCCTGTCTTGATGACAGAGATACAATGCTACAACTTATGTGTCAAAAATCATTATATACATTCATATTAGGATCTCACCATACACAAGCAAAGTTACAGAGACAGAGATGCTGAAATAATTTTGTTAAGATAACGAAGGCAGACACTCAGGTCTAAAGATATTTAGAATACTACAGTGAGTTATATTTTACCTGCCCACCTTTTTTCCCCCTTGAATTAATAGGGGAAAAAAATCTGTGGAGATGAACTAGAGCTAAACAGAGTGATAATGTGCATTCATAGGATGGTCACCTGTTTATCACAAAAGATAACCATGCAGTTAGGGAGACAGGGGCCAGTATTCTAGTGACAGGAGGAATCTCTCCACAGTTAGGACAACTGAACAGTTTGTGGTGGAGTAGGAAAGTTCCCCCACACACAGAAGAATTCCACAGCTAACTCAGCCGGAGAAGCAGATGAAAGCTGTATTTTACAAGCAGATATGGAATGCAATGAATATGTACAAAAATATACAATATTTACAATATATACAGAAATATACAGCAAAGTATGTAATACAGGAAACCTTTCCCCAACCCCCCTACGGCCAGGGGGGTTCGGCCTTTTCCCCCCTTCTCCCTCCCTACCTCCCCTTTTTCCCAAAAGGGTTAGAAAGAGAGAGAGAAAGGAAGGTAATTAAAAGGGGAAAACTTTGTTAAAGCTCAAAGCGAATGCAAAAAGTTAGTTTTCTTATCTGGTTAGAGAGGAATCGTAGAGAGAAACGAGCCAGCTCACAGCACAGGGGGAAGAAGAAGACGACTGCCTGACTGACTCCCCGACTGAAAGACTAAACAAAAAAACTACAACTGGGTCCCGCCAATGAAATTGAATTAGCATATCATTGTTTTCATTCTAATATCAAAATATTCGCCCAGAGTGTTCAGAAAGTGTCCCTTTCTTAAAGGCACAGCCTAAACCGGTCACACAGTTCTTGCTAAAAATTTAACACGTAGATAATAATTATTAAGTCCTCTTCTCAGGAGTTTTGACTTGAAAATTGGATTCCAAGTGCTCAGCTCTTACAATTATAACAAAGTCAGAGGTAACCCTGCTTTGTGTGAAGAGGTCTGACAAGTCAGGTCCACTTTGGTGTCTGTGACAATTTGCTTAAAAAAGAGTTTAATGTTGCCCACTGCACTATAACAAAGCTGGTTAATTGAGGTCCCAGACCTACCCTCTCTCTCTCTTAGAAACCTCCTTCATAATACATTTTGCTACCTACTCAGTTAAGCTGATTCAACTGTATATATGGATTCATACTGTGAAACACACCAATGAAATCATCAATATTAGAACATAATCATACCTTTTTGGCAGGTATTCAACATTTTCTGTTTGTTTCTCAGCCTCCTAATTCCTGTCATCTGAGGGTGAGACAAATTCAGTCAGGTGCTAGGAACAATTGATTACATTGGGAAAGGAGGCCAACTGGTGTAATAGTTCAGCCACTAGAGAAACTCTGCAGTGCCATGACACATCACAGCCTGGCTGTGGCAGAGCTGGTATTGAAAATGAAGCCAATTAACCCTGCTGAGCTTCAAGCAGTCTGACATGGAGCCAGGTCACTTGTTTCTTCATTACAGCCACCAACACTCCCACTTTCAAGCAACAGTACAGAAGTGCCTGCACTGACAGCCTGCATTGCTAGCATGTGTACTATGGGACTGGCTTTCCTGGCTTTCACTGTCTGCAAGAGCATCTGTGCTGCTCAGCCTGAGCTATCCTTGGAGTCAGCACCTGCTAAAGGGTGCTCTGCCTGCCCCAAATGCCAACTGGATCCATGCTGGCTCTGCGTGGGGTCAGTTTATGTGTCTGTACACCCATGGTATGCTTAATCTCCAACCCAGACAATCCATCTGTGGAGAACTCAGAGCTGACAGTTACCCAGTTTGGTTTTTTCCAAGCATTTAGTAAGACTGTACAGATGGAAGCCATGAAAAATTCAAGAAGAAATTAATGGTTCTGTTTTCAGATGAAAGTGTGTATATTTTTCTGTAAATAAGATGTCGAAACATGTAGACAAAACCCCAGAGGTGGATGCTTGCTTTTTTAGATAGTAGCCTATCGTGTACACTGAATGACACAGGGGTCCTATGAAAAAACCAAACCCAACAGCATGTTGAGTAAGATTATCAACTTTCCCGTGGCTTGGAAACAAAACAAGTGAAAGTGAGTATTTGCAGGCTATCTTAATTGCAATGTCCTCTTACTTTTAAGGCATTTCCATGGCAACCACGATGAAGTTCTTTATATGTGTTACTTCCCGGTGTTTGCAAATTTATATGAACAGCCTTGGATTCTGTCATAATCCTGTCATCATGTGTGTAGCTACCTGGCCAAGATTCTGTTATAAAGAAGATTTTCAAATCATGGAATATTGTAGTTTGCCACACTAGAAGTAAATAAAAGTTAAGAAAGAGTTTCAAAAATAATATGAAAGAGAAAAGAGTAATCTTTATTTACATTAGTCTTTATTATATGTGTGAAGAGTACGTTAGGGTTGATTGTGTTGGTTGAATGGAGAATGAGGGAAACATTAAAATAAGACAGAATTATATGTGGCCTTGAATAAAGCTCTCAATGGCAATGACATAAATTTTAATGACATATCAAAAAGATATTCACCCCAAAGGACATGTAGTAGAGATGGCAGAAAGGCAGGATATGAGGACTTCATTAAAAAATGTAAGGCTATAGGGAAAACATGAGAATGTTTTGAGGCAGAGGCAGTAGGATTTGTCAATGGGTTGCTTTTGAAGGGGCAAACTATACAGATTTAAAGAAGAAGTATCAGCAAAGGAGGACAAGGCAGCAAAATGAGAAAGTTGTCACTTTCTAAACTATCTTACTGATAAAAGTTAGCTACTATAAGATTTAGAAATAGCCTTTTAAATTAAGCCAGCATGATATTAGAAAGTCCTGCATCTGGGTCGAGGCAATCCCAGGCACAAATACAGGCTGGGCAGTGACTGGCTGGAGAGCAGCCCCGAGGAGAGAGACTTGGGGGTGCTGGTGGACGAGAAGCTCAACAGGAGCTCTCAATGTGCGCTTGCAGCCCGGAAAGCCAATCAGATCCTGGGCTGCATCAGGAGAAGTGTGACCAGCAGGTCAAGGGAGGTGCTTCTCCCCCTCTACTCAGCTCTGGTGAGACCCCACCTGGAGTACTGCGTCCAGTTCTGGAGCCCATATTACAGGAGAGATGTGGACGTGCTGGAGCGTGTCCAGAGAAGGGCCACGAGGATGATCAGAGGGCTGGAGCACCTCTCCTATGAGGACAGACTGAAGGAGTTGGGGCTGTTCAGTCTGGAGAAGAGAAGGCTCCGAGGTGACCTCATTGCGGCTTTCCAGTATCTGAAGGGGGCCTACAGGAAGGCTGGGGAGGGACTTCTCAGGATCTCAGGTAGTGATAGGACTAGGGGGAATGGAATGAAGCTGGAAATGGGGAGATTCAGGCTGGATGTGAGGAAGAAGTTCTTTACCATGAGAGTGGTGAAGCCCTGGAATGGGTTGTCCAGGGAGGTGGTTGAGGCCCAGTCCCTGGAGGTGTTTAAGACCAGGCTGGACGAGGCTCTGGCCAGCGTGATCTAGTGTAGGGTGTCCCTGCCCATGGCAGGGGTTGGAACTAGATGATCCTTGTGGTCCCTTCCAACCCTGACTGATTCTATGATTCTATGATTCTATGATTCTAAGTAGTGAGCAGTTGGCATTCCTACTGATTCTGAATGATTTAAGGGGTATCTGCAATTTCTGAATCTCAGAGATAGGACAGAAACTCAGTTAAAAAGTCTATTTCTATAGTCTTCGATGCAGTAGTCTGCAAGTCATACAGTGAGTTAGAAAACTAAGCCAAGTATATTTTGTGGAGTTGTATTCAATATACACCATAGGAAGACAAATCGGTCTCCTGCATTGTGATTCCTGTGTCAGAAGATTAGCCAAACAGTAACAATCACAAAAAAAAAAAAAAAAAAAAAAAAAAAAAAAAAATAAAAAGGGGGGTATGAGTCATAAAAAACATAAGGAAAGGGGAATGGGGACCTCTACAATATGATCAGCAAAGATCTGTAAAGGGTACAGATAAGGACTTTTATGAAACTAAAACCTGAAGCCTCATGTTCTATTTACATGCTGATTAAAGAATTAAATCTTGCTTTCTTCATACCTTTAGTGAGTGTGCTAACCTCCACAATAGTTTAACTGTTACACTACCATTTCACAGAATCACAGAATGTTAGGGGTTGGAAGGGAACTCAAAAGATCACCTAGTCCAACTACCCTGCCAGAGCAAGATCGCCTATTCCAGGTCACACAGGAATGCATCCAAGTGGGTTTTGAATATCTCCAGAGAAGGAGGCTTCACAACCTCTCCAGGCAGCCTGTTCCAGTATTCCATCACCCTCACAGTGAAAAAAATTTTCCTCATGTTTACATGGAACTTCCTACACCTCAGCTTCCACCCATTGCCCCTTGTCCTGTCATTGAGCATCACCAAGAAGAGCCTGACTCTATCCTCTTGGCACTCACCCTTTGCATATTTATAAACATTAAAGAGGTCACCCCTTAGTCTCCAAGTCTCTTCTCCAAGCTAAAGAGACTACTCAGTCTCTCCTCATAAGGAAGATGTTCCACTCCCTTAATCATTTTTGTGGCTCTGCACTGGACTTTTTCAATGTATTCTAAAAGAGAAAGCTTTCCACTCTCCTCTGGTGGAAGGTTGTGCTGGTTGTGCTGATCCCCAATCAGTCCAGTGAATCATCAAAGGATGATTCATTCAGCATCAGAGTAAATGACTAAAGCCAGTGAATCCTGATCAAAGTGATTTTTTCCCCCGCTCAGTAGTTCAAAGTAGGACCCATACATCATTCTTAACCTTCTCCTTTGCAGCTTATGTAGTTCCTTATTCTGACTACTGGCTTTTTCCAGGTGCTACTCCTGGATACCATAGCTTACCTATGATTTACTGGCTGTTAAGGTTTTTGAAGCCTTCCTTGGATTTACACATATTTGTTTCTAATCCTCAGTCACATTTGCTGGGAGGAAATTATCCTGGTTTTGACAGTTTGCTACAGAATAGGCAGACAACACTTCTCTTTCTAGTAACTATTTTCAGTACAGTATCTGTATTTAGGATTTTATAACTATAATAATTCATCAGCTGTTGTGCCAGATGTTAAAAGCTAGCATTACCAGGAGATACTTTGTTCTTGCACTTAATATCCCTTAAAACCAATTAGTGCAAAACATATATCCAGTGGCCCCAAGGGATATCTTGCCAGTTATCAATAGAATTTTGCTTACAGTCATGTGTATTTGTGGCCAACACCACATGACTGCATTTGTTAATAATCTAGGGTATTCTTTCTTTGATATCTGCCTTAAGTCTTCTTTGTGTTAATTCGTATTTTTCTTTGAAAAGAAAAGACACAAGTAGCTGATTGTGAAAATGGGATCAAAAGGTGCTGTTCCCTGAAATAATGGGGAATTGTACTAAGCACTTTAAAAAGGCCCCATGATACATTCTGGTCCCATGTATGTTCAATCTACCACCACTGGCACAAAATGCTGTCATGTATGCTGAGTCATTATAGCTCTATGATCACAGAGAACATTTTCTACAGATGTTAAATAACATTCCAAATTACCTATTTCACAGAAGTAGGTCACATTAAGTAGTGATTGAAGACTAACATTTCTGCAAGTACCCAGATATTCAGTTTTTATCAAGATAATACGTTAGAGAAGTGTTCTGCATATTAAGAGCGGGTTATCTGAGTAATGAAAAGGTCTTTTCTTTCATGACCTCTTTTTAAGTTTTTGCTCTTGATCTCTTCAGGTGCTATTAACTCATGTTGTAGAAGATCAGGGTAAGTTCTGAGTCAAAGTACAGGTTCATCAGTTCTGCATTAAAGTCAGAGGAAAACACTGGGTAGACTGAACACAGAGATCCCTGCGCACGTGGAATCTTCTGCACATATTGCAGAAATGCACTGACGCCACACAGCTAGGCTGTATCAAAGGGTCTATCAGTACATCTCCTTGGATAGCAGGTTGGCATGTATGTTTTAATTCTTATTTCTTTTAAGGGACTTAATTTTCAGGCTTTTGTTACCAGTGAACAAGATCACAGGAATTGCCTTTACATCATTTGTTGGCCATTTCATTCCCCACTCACCTTTCCTTCTAGAGCTAAAAAAGTCAATAGTTACAATCTGGACCACAGTCCTTATTCTGGCAGAAGTCTTTAGAGTAAATACAGTTAACAATAGATTTTAACTGTATGTGCCTGCCTAGGGAAGATCATGCTTCTGGCTCCAAACAGATGTCACTGACCAGCAGTGACATCTCAAGTCAGGAAATGAATTTAGTGTCCCAAGAAGATACAGCTGCAGCCACCATAACTTGACTCATACAGTGACTGCAGATGAAGACTCTTGTGTGGAGGGTAATGTAAAACAATCAATCAAACAAACAAACAAACAAAAAAAACCCCAACCAACCAAACCCAAACCAAATAAATAATAAAATATTATCCAGAATAGCCAAAATTAAACTTCCATTAATAGTATAAATGAAAGGTGATAAAATAATAATAAAATAGTCCTATATTAAAGAAGTCTTCCTGTGATAGTACTTCAACAATTGTAGTAATTATATAGAAATAGTGTTGTGTTTAATGATATTGTCATATCAGTATGATATTTAATTTCTTTAGGTGTATTTCATTCAGGCAAGGCCACAAGCACTGTGATTTTACTTATTTATTATCAGTACTAAGGCATTCAGATAGGCAGTGTTTCATAAGGCACCACATATATTTTGCACTAAAAAAGCCATTAATATATCTATTGGAATGAGCCCTCACAGCAATGAAAATAATTGTTGACTCCATTATAATAAAGTTAGAACTTAAATGGAATTACTGTTAAATTAATTACATTTTTATTTAAAAAGTGATTCAGTTCTTGTTTGTATATGTACTTCCATTTATACTTTCACAGCAGTGCTTATGGGAATTTAGGTATACAACTCCCATAACTGCACTGAAAACGTAGTCCTTTGTGTATTATTTTGTAGTCTTTAAGAAATAACAACCTTGAGGTTTAGATCCTAAGTATAAACATATTTTGCCAGCTACATATCCAGGTGGGATTTTTTTTTGACTACTGGGAATTAATTTTTGAAAGAAACACTTCATAGACAATATTTCTTGTGCCCTGTAGCATGCTTAGATGTTGAAAAAGTCTTTTACTGTGGATTTCACTGCTTCAGTACATTTTAAAGAAACATTTATTAAATGTAGTGTTTCTTTGAAGGAAAAAATCACAAGGTACACGAGACAGAAATCTCACTTTCCTAAAAGCTTAGGAAGTACAGTTTGTTAAGGTCCCCTGGTACTCTCACCAAGGCTTATTGCTGATCTGATAAACTGCTGCAGATCTGTCAGACTCTCAGAGGAATTGCTTTGGAACACTCTGTGTGTGTGTGTGCACACATGCAGGTGTAAGTGGGTAATACCAGTTACTCTGTTTCTGGGTGCTGGGCAGTGCCCTCACTGAGTCTGTGCACGGTCGACATCCCACTGGCAAGCCTTTATGAAGCCTGTGAAACCTGGACATAGTTTCAAACACAATCCTTGGATATTATGGCCTCACGAACAGTCTGCAGTTTGTTAAAAAAAGATAGAATTATACTCAAGGACTCTCAATGACTCAGTTAAATTAAATGTAAAAATTTTAAAAGTTGGCAGCAGAATTTATATTATTCTGTTTTTCTCATATTTAGTTATGGTATAGAACTGAGTACCATTTCATAGGTCACTCTTGTGACCTCACACCTTTAATTTCCTGAGTAAATCACCAAATGAGGTGCCTCATGCAGCCGATCCTGTCAGAGCCATTTTTACCAGCCTCTCTAGAGATGGGTCTATACATAGATGCACACACACAGAGTTATGTTCCAGTGGCAATTTCAGATTTTTTTTTTTCTGAACCATAAGGGACATATGTATAATTCAGTTTTTAAAAAATCCTTCTGAACATTGATCTTGTTATGAGCCTCCAAGGACCTGTTGTATCTACACTTTGAACCACCTCTGCTCCGGTTGCTGCTGTAAATCTGTCACTGACATCCCTCCCTGCCCACCTTTCCATGCTGAAGCAGCTGGGCCATGACTACATTCACTTGTGGACTTTTTGCTCTCCTACCTTGGTTTCTATCTCCTATTTTGGCTGTCTTCATATACTTCAGCAATATCAGTCTCATTTGCATGCATGACTCACAGCAGTGCCGCATGACCCTTGTGTTTCTGCCAGTTCCAGCTCTCTTGAAAACGTATTTCTGTATAAATTTAGTCAATTATTTGACACATTTCTACAGATTTTCTCAATCCACCTGCGTGTGGAAATTCTGTCTTGACTGTTCCTCCTACAGATTCTGATTGTTTTACAATACAATACAATAAACCAGGTTGGAAGAGACCTTCAAGATCATCGCATCCAACCCATCAACCAATCCAACCCACCCAAACTAGATCATGTCACCAAGCACCCCATCAAGTCTCCTCCTGAACACCTCCAATGATGGTGACTCCACCACCTCCCTGGGCAGACTATTCCAATGGGGAATCACTCTCTCTGTATAGAACTTCCTCCTAACATCCAGTCTAAAGCTCCCCTGGTGCAGCTTGAGACTGTGTCCTCTTGTTCTGGTGCTGGCTGCCTGGGAGAAGAGACCAACCTCTGCCTGGCTACAACCTCCCTTCAGGTAGTTGTAGAGAGCAATAAGGTCACCCCTGAGTGTCCTCTTCTCCAGGCTAAGCAACCCCAGCTCCCTCAGCCTCTCTTCATAGGGCTTCACAGGGCTTGTTTTATGATAAATTAATAACATTAATCATTCATGTCAGTGTCTCAATTTTCCTTAAATCTATTCAGTGCAGCTTGGATATTAAAATCAGTTTATGATACTGCAAAATTTGAAATGACAACAATTAATAAGCCCAAATATGAATTCTACTATTATAATACCAGATATCAGCATCCTAAGTAATTACACCTGAATTTTTAAAGTATAATTTTTTCAGACAACATAATTGTTTACAGGCTATTACATAGAGGATTTGTCTTCATTGAATGCAATTTTTATTTGCTTGTTTGAAGTCTCAGTAGATCTGATTGCTAACACGCAGAAAAATAGATAAACGAATGAATTTCCACTTCATCCTAAGCCTGAAAATTCTTCAGGCAAAGCTATTCCAAGTGCAGATAAATTAAAATGTAATTTACTCTTTTCTGCCCCTTCAGAAATCAATGTCTGTGCTCTTGTTCAGCTCCTATTACTCATATAATGGCAAGTTCTAGGTCACTGCATACAGGCAGCTGATATTTAGCAACTGGTCTTAGTGAGGCTTAATTGGTTGTCTTGTGAAAATTGCATGTCTCTTAAATAAAGATCAAAATGCATTCCTACTAACAAATCTTTGTTTCCTAGCAGAATATCTGAGAGGGAACTTCAACAAACAAATACATTAAACACTGTTATTGTTTCTCAGTTTAATTTTTTTCTTTTCTAATTAAAATTTATTGAAATAATTGTCATGGACTTCAGGGATAATTGCATAGACATCTTGTTCCTTTATTTTCAGAATTCTTTTTACAAAGTTTAGATTCTCTATTCTAATGTGATTGCTTGAGGATTCCAATCTGAACTGGTATGACAAAATCAAACCAACCAACCAACCAAACACAAAGCAAAAGACTCCAAAAGTTATATACAAAGAATAGAAAAGGTTTGATTGTAAAAAATCAACACAAAAATCTTTAAGCATTTATCAGACCTGACTTCGCATTCTGGAATGGGTGTGAATGGAGATGCCACAAAGTAGCCTTTGTGGAAGAGAGGAGACAGACATATTATGCATTTATCCATCTTCTTTCCTTCTTGTCCAAACAGAAATGTCACTGATTCCTCTAGCTTTACCTTAGATGTCTATTCATTATAGCTAAACTGACTTCTTTCTTTTCTATTGAAAAACATTTCTTACTAGCTTAAACCATTCTCTCATTCTATATAAAGGACTTAAGACCTGAAGCCTGAGTGACAGATCTAAGAGACAAGTTCTGTTCATTTGTAAAAATAAAACTCTTATCCAAATATCTAAAAGGATATTTATTTATCCCAGATTGAAAGAGACAGTCTTACTACAGGCTAATAATGATAGAGATGCTGTTACAAAGCTTTTGTTTCTACTGCATCTCTTTTTAGTTTTCCCTCTGTCTTCCCCTTATGCACTGTATTAAATGCATTTCCCATCTCTGTACCCAATCATATCAGTAAATTTTCCTTGACAAGAACATAATTATATTCTCTGTCACTGGTATGGCAATACTTTCAAGAAAATATTTTTGTTCTGGACACTTTGCTAATTAGGAGGAGCTACTTGCATACAATTGTGGTTTTCCTTATCCTCCTTAAGTAAATAATTGGCAAAAAAACAGACAATGGATATGGTAGCAAGACTGACTGTCATAGTGATATGCTTGATCTTTCTCTGGTGCTTTTACCTTTATGAAGTTTCATTCTTTGCACGTAGAATACTTATTAGTTTCTAATACTGTGGCACGCTAGCTTGTGATCACGGCTGATGTTAATATAGATAATGATAATAAAAACATCATCGATTTAGTCTGAGAAATGATCGTGCATAGAATGCACTTATGGCTGGAAAAATGTGGAAATGAACTTTTTTTTTCTCTTTTCCTTCACAATGAACTCCTACCTGTCACCAGTTTCCAACACAGGCACTAGAATTTTATTCATGATTCTGGTCCAGCTCTAGGTATTACATGTTGCCTACAGTCACTTCATGAAAAATTTATCACGTAACTTTTTGCCATTTACATTAATGCAAAGAAACCAGTATGCATTACATACAGGCTTCAGGCAGTGTTTTCTGTGTCACACTGATCCTGTATACAGAAATGAGACGGCAATCAGTCACTTGTGCTGTGACTTGTGATGAGCTGGAGAGTCTGTACACTACAAAGCAAACTAGAGCAAAGAATACATAGCTTTGGCAGGTCAGTATGCCAAAGAACTCCTAGTGTATGCCTGGAATTATTTCCAATGACTCTAAATAATGTGAAATGTGTCAGCAGTTACATAACAAGGCACAAGCATTACAACAAAGTATTTCTTTACCGTGTGTTACCACTTCTACTTATTTCTTTGTCATTGGTGCATTTGACTGTGAACAAAGTAATAGAAACAAGGAAAATTTGCAGGCTGTTTTCTGGAATTGCCAAACCAAAGAAAGGAAGAAGACGCTAGATTCACAATATAGACTAAAACCATTCAGAACTGAGGACAGTACAGTAACTTGAGTTCCAAAGTGCTTGAAGGAGGCAAAGATTTAGGTATATAGATGTCATCTAATGCCTAGAAATACAAAGGGTGTTTTATCTGTTAGTTTTAATCAGGAAGGCCACCTTCAATAAGCTACTCTTGTTTCATTAACCCGTGTTGAAAAATGCAAGTAGTGTTCTAAAAAAAAGGCCATTTAAGGACTAGGTTTCATTCCTTCTCTTATTTTCTGTGAGATTTGCAAGATATATTTTTCTCCATTGTCCAATAGAAGATATTTCAATTCCTTCTCTTATTATAATGATGTCGTTTACCTGGAAACAAAACTTAAGCTGGCGACACCAAGGTATAGGAGGACTTCCAAATCTCATTTTTTTACAGTGTCACAAGTCTCTATTGTTTAGTATAAGGTTTCTCTTATACTTTCTATACTGGCTGGAGAAGTATTCCAGTATCTACAGTATGTTTTAAGTAGAATTTAGACATCTAACTCCAAAAGAAAGATCTGTAAGAACACTAATTAACCTAAGAAATTCTTAGATGTCCAAGACCCCATATGTGATTAATGATCTACATACCTAGGTATCTGGCCAGCGTGATCATCATGGCAGGGGTTAATAGATGATCCTTTGGTCCCTTTCTGATTCAAATACAGCATTTGGTTTCTTCTCAAATAATTTGGATCTACACTGTCAGCATTTAAGTCTGAGCTGGTCATTCAAACCTCTTTATAATCAATGACCAAAAATACATAAGGTAAAATTTATTTCTAATTTAGATATTAACATTAAGATGAGACCTATTATGCCATAGAAATACCCACTTCACTAAGAGTCTACTTTGCATATATATTTGCTCAGATGATTCAGACTCCTATAAGTCTATAATTTTATTAAGAAACTTAATGCCCAGATTCACCTCCATGGCATGGTTCAGCAACTTTTGAATGTCTTACTTGTACATAAGGATCTTTCTACTTCTGCACCAGGCTTAATTTCCTGATTTAAGGAATTGAGTAGGCACAGTTTGAAACTGTCTATGCTAGACTGACAACAAAGAGCAGATTGCCAAGGACAGAAATCTGTGTTGGATCATGAAGATTCCAAGACATGAGCATGGTACATGAGAAGAGAAAACTGCTTTAGATTCTGAAGTTTTGTCAAACATAAAACAATTTCCTGCTGAATCAGTGGACTGTTTCTTCAGCAGAAGGATCAATACAAACACACTCTGGGCTACTGGATGTATTATCAGTAATCACATATTTCATGCTGATTTGTGACTTCCATGGCGTGAAGGAATGGTAATATGCAGTAGTTGTGAAATTTACTGTTTAAATATCAATACTGAATGTTTGGTGAAAGGTGGGCTTGTCTGCTACAGACAAATGCACCCACGTTCAGCATTACACAGCAGATGAAACCCTTCAAGATGGGAGAAAGACCCTCATGTGAAACTGACATAAGGCAGTGTAGTTTTTGGACCTATTGGAAAAAGAAAATCTGTGGTGCCATGTGCCCATATGTCTATAAATATATGCTACATCTGTGTAGAGTTATGTATATTTTGAAAGCGTTTGTCTGACAGAATGGTTCCTATTCCGCTAGGCCCACCTTCTCTCTATGGAGTCTCATAGTTGTGGTATTTGTCTGGCATAATGTTTTGAAACTACAGATGCTCTAATAGCAAAAATATTCTTCTAGGACAACAGAAATTGGATACAGAGCCAAACATGAAGAAACACATTTCCTTTTTAAAACTGAAATTGTCTACTGCAAAAATTATAATAATTTTAAGGTATTTAATTTTTTTTTTCATTTCTGCAAGCAAGAGATAATAGGACGGACATTACAACCATAAAGCAAGCAGTATGTACCTTATATCAATGAGTGAAAATACATTTAGTATTTACATTTTCTGAGGCAGCCTTTGCCTGAGGGAGACACGCAATTATTTCAGTTGTACTAGTTCCAAGGATCTAAACTAGAGGTAAAGGTAGGTTGTTGCCAGGTGGGAGTTGGTCTGTTCTCCCAGGCAACCACCAAGAGAACAAGAGGACACAGCCTCAAGCTGTGCCAGGGGAGGTTTAGGCTAGATGTTAGGAAGAAGTTCTTCACAGAAAAAGTGATTGGCCATTGGAATGGGTTGCCCAGGTAGGTGGTGGGGTTACCATCACTGGAGGAGTTTAAGAAGAGACTGGATGGGGCACTTGTTGCCATGGTTTAGTTGATTAGATAGTGTTGGATGATAGGTTGGACTCGATGATCTCAAAGGTCTTTTCCAACCTGGTTAATTCTATTCTAAAAATGGGGCTCACATGAGAAAGAAGTATTTATCACTTCTTCCTGCACTGAACTATAGTAGAATGTTGTGTTGAGTTTGTGTCCAAAGAGGTTTTTGTACAAGGGAAGAGGGCTACTGGTATGGCTCCTGTGAGATGTTTCAAGAAGCTCCCCTGGATCCAAACTGGACCTGCTTCTGGATAAGGCTGTGCCATCAACACCTTGGTAATGACTTATCTAAGAGCGGTAAAACCTGTGAGCTACTTCCTTTTTTTTTAGGAGTTCTTTTGTGTTGGAGAATAATAGGAAGTAGTAGAGACACCTAGATCATTGAGGAAGGAGGGAAAGCATGCCAGAGCAGCAATTTCCCTTCTGCCCTGTGGTGAGATGGCAGGCTGAGCCCTTGCAGCTCATGGAGACCACTGGTGGAGAAAAATGTCATCTGTAGCCTGTGGACAACCCTACTCTGGAGCAGGGGGACAGATCGAGAGGAGGTCATGAGTCTGCGGTAGGCCCACACTGGAGAAGTCTGTCAGTAGGAGGACCACAGCCCATGGCTGTGACCAACACTGCTTGGGGAAGTTCATAAAGGAAGAAGGATGAGGTAGGGAGGAAAGGTTTTTATTTAAGATCTAGTTGTATTTCTCACTGTCCTGCTCAGATTCAGTTGGTGAATTAGTGTTGTCTTTGTGTAAATGAAATTGACTTTGTGTCCCCACATTTGTCTTTTGCCCATGATCATGACTGGTAAGTGAACCCTCTCTGTCATTTTTCTCAACCCTAAGCCTTTTATTGTGCTTTCTCCTCCCCATCTCGTCAGAGGGGCATAAGAGTGAGCAAGTGGCAGCAGGGTTGTTTTGTTGCTGGCTAGGTAGGTCCTAACTGCAGTATATGGTGATACTGCTGAATCTATGATAACACTGTTGAATCTAAACACTTTCTTGGCACCACTATATAGTATACTATGAAATGGCTGTGGATTAGAAAGATGCATTTCCCTTTGTTGCCACATTTCATCAGCTCAAAGTGGTATCCACAGATCATTCTGCCTAGGAAAAGTATTCCATCCTTGTCACTTACTTGCTTGAGTGTATTTCTGCATTTAGAAGGATGGAAATAAACTGTTCATGTTTATTTTTCAAAACAACGGTTCAAACATTTGAGGAGGTATAGAGTATCTTGTTCAGAGTAATATCACCAAAAGGTTGTCTACAACTGTACATGTTGGGAGAGTGACAGGAAGTTAATTGGCTTATGACTTCTTCATTTTTTTATGGGACATTAAATAGATCCAAATGTTTACTACTTTTATCACCTCAGAATGCTCTGTATTAAGGAATTTGGTCTTCTCTGGTTTAACCAGGAGATGTTGATACTCATGTCTTTGATCCTTGCCATTTGTTCACACAGCCAGAAGATATATAATTATTTTTTTTACTGGACTTTTTCCACATTTTGTTTAAATCACTTGGCACTTGCATACATATGGTCTCTGATGTGGAAGTGGCCTGGGTGGTCCCTGTCACTATTTTTCAACTGAAAGAAACAAATGAACCACAGCAATAAATAATGTAATAGACTGCCTGACAACTATAATATAATTTCATCAGCTCATACCCTACTCACAAAGTCCTATTTGAATCTGCTAGTGAATAGTCATGCATTCAAGTACAATTTGTTGTCTGAGATAGATAATTTCTCTAAGCTCCTACTGAGATAATTTTCTATTCCAGTAGACCTCAGAGGTATAACCTCTGGATGAGGAGCTTGCCTTAAGACTGACATTGTGCTTATGCCTACAGGAAAAAAAATATTGCAAGTTGTTCTCTGAACTGAATAGCTAGGTATAGGTTTTCATTACAAAACCCTGACCTTTAGTGCTTAAATATTTCTATTTTCTATGCATCTCTTCACTATATTCATGGATTCAGACACAGAGTCATCTTACCCTTCAACAGTTGTTTTCCAAAAAGCTCAGCAACAATGACAGAGGCAAAACATTTGAAAAACTTTATTCTATTACAAAGACTGGATTTAGTTCAGACTAAGAAGTGATGGCTGATGCACAGTTTTCAGTGCTTAACATCCTGAAACCTATAATAAATATTGCATTTTATATTTACCTAGATTATATATGAGTGTGAACCTCTTGGATCATTCAGTCCAGTAATGTACTACTGCAGGCAATTATGTCATGCCATATACAACAGTTACCTAAATGCAATGTGACATTTCTGCATCCATTAGGGATGCAAAATCCAGAGGTTGTTTTAGATTTGCCCATTAGGAAGTTATCCTGGAATAGGAAATTGCAGCTTCTCTGTCGTCTCTCAGAAGCCGCTCAAAGCTGATCAATCCACTGATACCCTGCAGTACATGAAAGGCAGCTAACCCCTCTTTCACTAAATGAAAAGCTGCTTCACTTTGTCTTGATTCTGTTGAAGGAGTTAGCCTACATACAGAGTGAGTGAGTGAGTGAGTGAGTGAGTGAGTGAGTGAGTGAGTGAGTGAGTGAGTGAGTGAGTGACAGACCTCTTGTATATATAGGATGATAAAAGCCCGGGTAATCTTTGGGGAAGTAGAGCAATTAAGCTTACATGTACCACTGCAAAGGAGAAGCTTCTTACCACAATGAGAGTACCCAAGTTTTTATACCTCATTTATGTGGAACAATTCAAAGCAGCTTACTCTGTACTTATTTAAAACACTTTTACTTTCCTGACCTTGTGAATTTTAGATTAGAGTTCTTGTTGGTTGGGTTAAACACAATTATCTGACATCTATCTTAAAATAACGATTGCCATTCCTTCATAAGGAAGTCTGTTCTGAGACCGAGTCTCTAATGGTTAGATTTTTTTTTCCACTTACATTTGTTCATAATAAGTTATCTTTTTTGTTCCTGGACTAACATTTCCCTCCAGTTTATGTTACATTTATTGTCCAGTGTACTTGCATGTAGCAATTTTGTCTCTTCACATCTCCTGTTTTGCTAGACAACATGAAAATCATTTCTCTTACCCTGTGTCAGATTCCTTTCTCTGATACAGCTATCAACCTTTCTTCCTATCTGCATTCCAAATTCATCAGCCTTGAACATGTGTACAATGTGTACATTATTACCAGCAAAGTTTCAAGAAGGTCTTTTAAAAAAGCATTAAAATTCTCATGTGTGTTAGAATACTCTTCCTAAAGCAACTTAATATAAGTTAACTTTTTCAGTATCACAATGTATTAATTGTTCATATAGAAGGACTGTGGTATTGTATGAGAAAAGTTAGGTGTTCTTGAGCTCATAGAAATAAGCAGAAATTCAAGAAGAGAAGTAAACCCATGACTACATTTAGCTGTGGGATTTAGCCAGCAGAAGCAATACAGGGAAAAAATCACCAATGCCTATTAGATAGTCCCAAGATACTCAGTTTCCACATTCATGTGCAGAATAAAAATCAGACTCATGCAAGGGCACTCCACCAGTGTTGCATGGCCCAGCTGATTTTAAGGATACAATGAAACCACAAGAGGTCAAGCAACGACTTAGTGAAAAGAAAAAATGATCAAAGGGTTGGAGCACCTCTCCTATGGAGACAGACTGAGGGAGATGGGGTTATTCAGTCTGGAGAAGAGAAGGCTCTGAGGACACCTTATTGTGGCCTTACAGTAACTTAAGGGGGCCTGCAAGAAAGCTGGTGAGGGAGTTTTTGGGTGCTTAGTAGTGACAGGACCAGGGGGAATGGAGCAAAACTAGAAGGTGGGGAGATTCAGATTAGATATTACAAAAAAGCTTTTCATGATGAGGGTGGTGGGACACTGGAACAGTTTGCCCAGGGAGGCGGTAGAAGCCCCAACCCTGGAAGATTTTAAGGGCAGTCTGGATGTGACTGAGCAGCCTGACCTAGTGTGAGGTGTCTGTGCCCATGGAAGGGGTTGGAACTGGATGATCTTTGAGGTCCCTTCCAACCCTGACAATTCTGTGATTCTGTAACCTGACAAAAATCTAAAGATGAGGATCTATTTTTTATCTTTTTGCTGACTGAACATATTAAATGTGAACTTAATGTCTGTGATGGAAGCTATGGTTCTGTTAGAAATAGAAGAGGGTATTTTAAAGACTTTTGAAAGAACAGGCTGTGTTTACACTGTGCTACAATTCAAAGAATGAGGTCACTCTGTGACTATAGACTAGTATAGAAAAATCTCTCCTGGGATCACTGCAAAAAAACGTGATTTCTTTCATCATTTGTACTCCACAGAGTGTCACAAGAGATATTTGCTGCAATAATTCTCTTCATTTAACTTGGTTTATGCCAGGTCAGTAAAGTAAAGAATTCTAGTGCTAGCCTGCTCCTCTCAATATATTGAGCCACAGGTAGAGGCTGTTTATTTTCTGTACATAGCTACTTAAGTATAGCTGGCAGAGAACATATGCAGAAAGTAAGGTATGTCAGGGAAGTTGCCATATAGTTCAATTGTCCCTAGAAAATGGAGCAATGTTTCAGTATCATTCAGAGATAGTCTCTATAAAATGCAGAACAGCCATGATCTTCCTCAATCTACATTAGCAGGATGATGTGTTGTCATTTCTCAGTCTCCCAATGTGGCATGTCCTGGTTTCAATCTGTGTCCTTTGGCTAAGCTATGTCAGAGAAAATCTTTGGAGCAGATTCGTACATCAAGCGTGAGGATATTTATAAACCTCTGTTTGGTCATTTCCCTTTGTAAGTAAACATCCACAATGTTGTGTAGGCCAAATAGCATATTTCACACAGCTGTCAACAGCATCCCAGAAAAAGGTTTTGTCAGTTAAAGGAGTCTATTGTCAAAGTATCCAGTACAGATAAATATATACTTCGCTTTCTTCAACATTATATACCTAGAAATATTTTTCAGAAAAATAACAATACAATTCTCAGTGTAGATAGAAAAGAAACAAGACAAATTTCTTTCCATCAAATAATAAGAGTATAAAGTAATTTTGTCTTGAAAGACATTTTAATATAAAAAATTTATCCATTTTGGAAAATCTGTAGGCGTGGAATGTATGAAACAGAAAAGAATTACACTGTCTTGAACATTGAATTTAACTTTCCATTAGCTTATGCTGATGATTAAATTATGCTGATGTGAGGGTTATTGTGCCCTTGAGCCAAAGTTTAACAGTCCACTTACAGTCTAGTAATAGAGATTTTAAGGAATGATGATTCTGTCACACTGCTGGTGTTATAATAGATGTATTTGGATGGCTGTTCACATACAAATGTATTTAAATGAATTGAGCACCATATCCATCATGATCTGCAACACATTTGGGATTTTTTCTATCATTTTATCTATTTAAATTACATCTAAATTATAAACCCTGTGAATATCAGCAGTTAAAGTAATATTAGCCTAACATAAAAAGAAATAGATAGCAGAAATATTTTGTTACTTCACTACAACATCACTGCATTTGGAGAGTTGGGGCTATTCAGTCTGGAGAAGAGAAGGCTCCAGGAAGACCTTATTGTGGCCTTCCAGAATATGAAGGGGGCCTACAAGAAAAAGCTGATGAAGGACTTTTTAGGGTGTCAGGTAGTGACATCCAGGGCAAATGGAGCAAAAGTAGAAATGGGTGGATTCAGATTGGCTGTTAGGATGAAATTCTTCACCATGAGGGTGGTGAGACACTGGAATAGATTGCCCAGGGAGGTGGTAGAAGCCCCATCCCTTGAAGATTTTAAGGGCAGGCTGGATGTGGCTCTGAGCAACCTGATCTAGTGTGAGGTTTCCCTGCCCATGGCAGGGGTGTTGGTACCAGATGATGCTTTAGGTCCCTTCCAACCCTAACAATTCTATGATTCTATGATTTTGTGATTGCCAGAACTTTCCTTCTCATTTTTGCTTTGTTGAGATTCTAGTATCATTCTTAAAACTGATTATACTGCAGAAGCACAGACCTATGTTGAGAGGTTACATATTGTGTGCCCCAAAATGTATACTTTCTGACTGCATGATCCATAAAGCTTTGAAATAGCCCGGTGTTAACATTTGTCATACAATACATATATATTAAGTCTCCATTGTTAATGATTACATACAATAATAATACAACTATAACATTGCAAGCTTTTTAAAAGTCAGGGATTTAAACATTATAGATGTGAGGCATTTCATCCACTTTGCTTGGTTTGACACCTTACCTGCTCGTATTCTACACTAGAGATGTTTTCTCAAACAAATGTTTCTGAGGCAAAGTGATAATGGTTGAACTTCAAAGTGATAATAATTTATCTTCAAAACTATACCCAGTAGCAGGCAAATGTCTTGGAAAAACACTTCTCTTTCTCTAAAGACATTTGCTGCTTTTTTCTATTTGAAAAAAATTAGGGGGAATAAAACCCCAAGGACAAAACAATCAAACAAAATGAACAAACAAAGCAAAAAAAGTCCATCGAATCACAAAGACTTTACTAACAAAAGCAGTAGATAGGTTAAAATTATTAATTTTCTGTGAGTCTTGAAAAATTGTCAGACTAAATAAAGGTGTTTCTGTGTTAGAAAATTCATTAAGTTTTTGGAGCATGCCAAGCCATTCATGGTACTAAGTTCGGCTTGATCTGTGCAAGTCAGCAGGGAGAAAAGAGCCAGTTGAATATTCTAGGTGAGCTGAATGGCAAAGAATACTGCCACTGAGGCACCCACAGGCAGCAACAGCCACCTGAAAATTGTGGATTTGTTGCAATTAATCTGCTTGCCTTCCAACACAATAAAATTACAGATTCATATGTCATTTGGGAAAATGTAGTTGTGTAACTAATTGAACTATTTGGAGAGATGAACCAAAATGTGCACACACACTCAGAAAAGGTACCCAGCATATATGCATGTACACTCAGCAAGGATGAGTGAAGACTCCTTAGAGAAATCCCATTCTAAGGGGCGAAGATCTGACTGCCAGTGTGCTTCTGTGTGGAGAGAACACCTTCTCTCCACAACAGGACTCTCATTTGTACCCAGCGAGTTGTGCTGTGGTCAATTTCTTAATTAGTCGACAGGCCAAGTTCTCCAAGCAACAAAAGGACTTCTGGGCCTAGAGATGCTAGCTAATGTCCAAGGATGACAATATGATCTTCGTCATCTCCTTGCAAGCCTCAGCCCTTTGTGCAGGGTCTGTAAGGACCTTGTGTTTGTGGAGGAGGCAATTGTACCCGCCACAAATACACATGGGAAAACAATACATGGAGGAGTCACTTGCACATGTCCTTGCTCTGAGAATAAATACATGTATTTATTCTCAGAGTAGCTGTGGCTCCCAAAACCCTAGGATAAGTTCAACCAACCAGAGGAGCACAAGAGCAAAGCATTAGTAGGTATCAATGTTCTCCCTCTGACAGCAGTTAAAAAGAGGATTCCTGGGGAAGAGTATATGAAGCATGACCACTACAAAGTGATCACTTCTAGAAAAGAATAATTTAGTACCTTGAACCAGAGCTTGTGGTTGAACCGTAATGGTAAATGTTCTCCAATGGAGATAAACTTTATACATTTCTTTTTGAACCCATTTATACTTTGAACCTCCATAAGACCTGTGGCAACGAGATCCAGAGTTTAATAATGGAGAAAGAGTGACAAACTGTTCCCAGTTTACCTTTTCCACGCAATATACGCTTTTATGAACGTCCATTGTTTTTTCCTTTCATCTGTCTCTTTCTAATCTGAAGACTCATAGACTGCTTTTTCTTTATACTTCTACTTTGTGCTTTGAACTCTATGAGACCTGTGGCAATGAGTCCCACTGCTAAATAAATGAGGAAATAAAGTAATTGCCAACTTTCTTTTCCACACTATTTGCAATGGTACAAACCCTCATGTTAGCTATCTTTAAATTGTTTGGGTTTTTCTAATTTGAAGGTTTCTGATACATTTTAGTGGTGAATATCACTTTCTAAGAGTAGGCTGCTGCAAACATTTAATAACCTCTGCTACTCTTTTCTGTGCCTTTCTTAGCTTTTTGTTTCATTATTATAAAGGAAAACTTGAACTTGCTGAAGTTTTTAAATTAAAGGGACACCACAGATTCTCAGTGGCATAATGATTGCTGTCTTGTTTTCGCTCCTTTTCAAATAATTCTAAACAATCTATTTGCTTTTCTGACCATTGTGGAGCATGTGATGAGCTTTTCAGAGAAGTATTGAGATTTTTATATTTTCTTTCTGAGCAATTATAAATAATATAAGGTCTATCATTATGCTTATATTTTTCCCCCTGTGCACTGATTCACATTTGCACATCCTGAATTTCACTTGCCATTTTTTCACCTAATCATTCAGTATTGTGGACTAACCTGTCTCTCTAGGCAACCAGTTTTATCTTCTACAACAAGAATATTGTGTCAGAGGCAGAAAACAAAGGTCAGCCATGCAGACCTGTTGTCATGCAAGAGAAACTAGCTATTGTCTTTTCTGATTTGTACTCAAGAAACAATGATAAGGTACATATATGAAGCCAGCTATTGTGTTTTCTGATCTGTACTCAAGAAAGAAAGTACATACATTTATCCACTTACATCTTTATATGGCTCTTTATGGTCAGACTGTTATAAAATACAGATTGTTATAAAACATACATTTTGAAAAAGGGAAACTTAAAATATGCTGGCATTTTTTTCATAAAACTGTTGAATTTTGTAACAGATTCCAAAAGGATTTGTGGAGACAATTGAATTTTTACATGGCTCAGCCTCTGCAAAACCCGCAGAACTTGTGGAGCTGGTAGCTAGGTGATAGCTTTTCATGACAAAAGGAACTTACTGAGTGTCAGCTGAGAGACAGATTCTTGATAAGACAAGCAGCTGGTTTGGGGGCATACATCCAAAGGACAGGTGTCAGAGAAGCAGCCCTGAGGAGAGAGACTTGGGGGTGCTGGTGGATGAGAAGCTCAACATGAGTTCTCAGTGTGCACTTGCAGGCCGGAAAGCCAATCAGATCCTGGGCTGCATCAAGAGAAGTGTGGCCAGCAGGTCAAGGGAGGTGATTCTTCCCCTTTACTCAGCCCTGGTGAGACCTCAACTGGAGTACTGCATCCAGTTCTGGAGCCCCTATTAGAAGACAGATATGGATGTGCTGGAACATACAATACAATACAATACAATACAATACAATACAATACAATACAATACAATACAATACAATACACCAGGTTGGAAGAGACCTTCAAGATCATCTCATCCAACCCATCAACCAATCCAACCCACCCAAACAACTAGATCATGGCACCAAGCACCCCATCAAGTCTCCTCCTGAACACCTCCAATGAAGGTGACTCCACCACCTCCATGGGTAGCCGATTCCAATGGGAAATCACTCTCTCTGTATAGAACTTCTTCCTAACATCCAGCCTAAACCTGCCCTGGTGCAGCCTGAGACTGTCCTCTTGTTCTGGTGCTGGCTGCCTGGGAGAAGAGGCCAACCTCTGCCTGGCTACAACCTCCCTTCAGGGAGTTGGAGAGAGCAAGAAGGTCACCCCTGAGTCTCCTCCTCTCCAGGCTAAGCAACCCCAGCTCCCTCAGCCTTTCCTCATAGGGCTTGTGTTCCAAACCCCTCAACAACTTTGTTGCCCTCCTCTGGACACGCTCCAGCAAGTCAACATCCTTCCTAAACTGAGGGGCCCAGAACTGGACACAGTACAACTGGACACATGTCCAGAGAAGGGCCACGAGGATGATCAGAGGGCTGGAGCACTTCTATGAGGACAGACTGAGAGAATTGGGGCTGTTCCATCTGGAGAAGAGAAGGCTCCGAGGTGACCTAATTGTGGCCTTCCAGTATCTGAAGGGGGCCTACAAGAAGACTGGGGAGGAACTTCTCAGGCTATCAGGTAGTGATAGGACTAAGGGGAATGGAATGAAGCTGGAGGTGGGGAGATTCAGGCTGGACATGAGGAGGAAGTTCTTCACCATGAGAGTGGTGAAGCCCTGGAATGGGTTATCCAGGGAGGTGGTTGGGGGCCCATCCCTGGAGGTGTTTAACACCAGGCTGGATGAGGCTCTGGCCAGCCTGATCTAGTGTGGGGTGTCCCTGCCCATGGCAGGGGCTTGGAACTAGATGATCTTTGTGGTCCCTTCCAACCCTGACTGATACTACGATACTATCACCAGAGAAGATACAATCATCAGCCATTAGAATGCATTAAAGGCCCATGGACAACAGGTAACATCATCTAGTTATGAAATAATGTATAAACACCAGGTATAGGTGGAGATAGGATAATGATTTGTGGGAAAACAGGTGAATATAGATGTTTATATGTTAAAAAGCTTGTGAGTTCATGGATTTGGTGGTGCACACCCAGTGTACCCCAGCACTGCAATAAAAAAGAATACTGACTTGATAAACTGGTTTACTATCAAGTGTAATTTCTTTTTAATTCTGCCCCCCCCCCCAGATCACACTTTGGAATGAAAAATACATAATGAATTAACAAAGCCATGATGAGGAGGGAGGATTTACTTCTCAATAAGGTAGAAGTTGTTTATTATCCAGCAAAGTAGAGAAAATGACATCTGAATTCAAAAAGACACATTATCATTTTCAAGGATGTGGATTAATCCACTTTTTGGATTGACATGACAAGCTGTCATGGAAGACATAATTTGTATTTTTTTTATTTTTTTGAGAGAGAGATTATATGTTTGGAGCCTTGTGGTTTTCAAATGAGAAAGAGATGTAAAAGCTAACATGCATCATCAAGACAGTGCGCTCTTGAATAATGCAACACAAGCAGTATGATAAGCAAAACCAGAAAATTCTCAACAGTCACTGTGTTTGGACAACTCACCACAAACCATCTAAATATGAGAAAAAGGGAAAAAAAGAATGAAAGAAACAAACAAAAAAACCCCAAACCAAAACCAAAACAAGACAACAAACCACCAAGATGGGTTTCCCATCTTAACATCAAAGTATGTTAAACATAGTTTTTCGTTCCTTCCTCCCCATTTATTTTGTAAACTTTTGTTCCCTCTTTTTGCATGTTGTAAACAAAAGTGGAATACATCTATTAACAAGTTTCCTAATATCCATATGACAGAATATGGACTCCCAGGGTATTATTCCTCATATACAAAGCATGAAAGTGTGTGCCTGTTTTGGTCTTCAAAGTTAATAAAGGAGTGTCAACTGGGATCATATAGGAGAAGTGTGATCAGCAGAGTGATTTGTTGTAACGCTTGGGAGTCAGGATGGTTTTCTTCAGTGGGGTCTCTGACTGGACTTTGTAAATTTTCTTGATCTGCTTTTCATGACTGATTATGAGAACTTGTCACTTCATTGTTCTTCCCCATTGTGACTTTATTTAATGAGGTGCTGAACAGCAGAGATCTAAGCACAAAATCTTTTCTATCACTAAGAACACTGTTCACAGTGGTTTTTATTCTTCACTCATTTTCTAATCCTTACAAGAGGACCTTACCTCCTCTTATGCTTTTTGAGGTTTGTTTAAATCCAAGTTGAATAACATGAAGATTTGAATATATTTGTACAAAATTATTTCAAACAGTAATCCTTTCACTGATTGTTAACCATAGACAGTGGCATAAACTGAAAGAGATTTTAGAATTAGTATGAAAAGAAAAAATGTATATCAGCTTCATGCCAGGTAAATGGGGAGAAGTAAAATAGCCAATTGGCAGAGAAACATCCAGGTTAACTGTGAAAATTAAAGCTTTGTAGAACAGTCCTTAGAAAAAAAGGGTTTTTTACTCTTCTTTTAAATGAAATATATTAATGAATTCCTAAGCATTTAAGTAAACTTCAAATACAATTATTAAATATACAAAGCAACCCCTCAGATTAAAAGCATTTTGGCAGCCAGCTGAGCTAGCTATAAACAGAGGCATTATAACCACTGATGTACTGAAGAACAAAGTATTTAGATTCCTCTTTCATGTAATGGTATGCAAAACTGATTGATGTTATGCACAGGAAGCAACATATCATCCTTTTAAGCAGAAGGGTTACATGTTCATGTGTTGTTTTGCAACACAGCCCATCTGGAATCATTGTAATAGTCCTTCTTATATTAATTATTACTGTAAGGATTGATATAGTTTTCTGGAAATCAAAAAATATGTAAAGAAATTCTTTCTAGCTGATCTTCCTCTTATCTCAAAATTCAAAATGCAATTACTATAGGGGTGTTGGGTTTTATTCCTGTGTAAAATATCTAAAATCAAATAAATTGAAATCAATGTAGGTATAAGGTAGGGTTCATTGTTTAATGCCCACATGTAAAGATATAGATGGATCCAAGACAGTAATATTCCATAAAAAAGAGAAACAGAAATCTCTTGGTTGAGGTCAGTATGTGACAAAGGACAGCTCAGTCTCACTTTGTGGTAAGCTGTGGTCTAAGGAAATTACTTGCTTCTACCTTTTAGATATCTGAATTTAGGTGTGATGAAGCATGTCTTTACTGACTGTTACACAAAGACATTGCAGTTAAATGAACCGAAAATATGAAAGTGGGTCAAAGAAGACAGAGAAGACAACAAGAGTCTCTAGTTCTTTCTAAGGTCGTTCTACAAATAAAAGCAAACCAGGGAAAAAAAAATTCAAATGACTGCACTCCTCTCGTGGGACCTTGTTACCCTCTACATATTTTCAACTGGTTTTGCACTACTGCAAAGGTGTGCTGCCCTTTCTTTTTTCTCCACCAGAAGTTGATCCCTCCTCTTGTGAGATTATGCATTGTGCGTATAGTACTGGGTGTTTGTTAGTATAGACCCACAAGTTATATACATCACAAGCAGGGCAAAATGTCAGCCTATCTACATTAATTTCTTCTAACTGGAATCTTCAGGCACTCTGCTTTAGTCAAAAGATGTGTTAACTTGTTATGACATCATTAACATGACAATGCTATGACTTGTTAACGTGACATTATCATGGTTTTGATGTAAGCACCACTAGCAAGACTGCAAGCACCATAAACCTTTCTTTGTGCTTCATCTTATATACTAGGTGCAGAGACAGAATGCAATCTCTGTTTTGGAATTCTCTCATGTTTCCAAGACATTTTATCCAAATACTTTCTGCAGTCAGAATAGGCATTCCTATTAACAATATTATCAGACTTCCTTTTTCAAATGATCTTTAATACTAGTGTGTAGAGGTGGAAGGAATGGAAAATAATCAGAGGCAACCATTTATCATGCCCTACCACTACACAGCTGAAAATTTCTCAGCTAGTGAATCAACATAGATTAAGCTATATAAAGTGTATTTATGAAGAAGATTTGACCTTGACACATTGATTGCAGAGTTTCCTAAGGCAGTGAAACATAACACTGTTTTAATGGACTTAAATGAAAACATACGGTAGAGATTCATACGTATAAGAGAATTTGTGACAGCAGACTAATAGTGGCATTGTTTTTCAAGATGGCATTCTTTATTTCCCTAGCTGGTGTATTTCTGTCTTCATAATCTCCACAGTCACTCATAGCATCTCTGTGCCTGGCTTGTCCTCACAAGAAGACATCTGTAGAAATCAGACAGTGTGAAGTGCTATTGGCTTTCCAATTGACTAGACTTCTGTGAAGCTACCTTTTAAAGTAACATTGGAATTTAAAGTTCTTCCACATCTATAAGGTGGGCAACAAGTATGTGATTATCTGAGTATTTCTCACTTAGTTTTCAATCAAATTATAGGCGAATCATCCTTCTTTGTTTATATTAATTAGTAAATTATGTTCATTAATTTATTAATATTTTAGCCCACCACAATATATCTACACAAACAAGCAAATGATCTTGTATGGAGGGATTTTTACCCTACACTCTTTTCTAATTATAAAGTGATGGAAATTGGTTTTGGCATGGTAAAATGTATTAATTCAAGTAGTAGCAATAACAAAGGTGTTAAATTTATTCTACTGTGTGCTCAAATTGGGGTAAAGCATAATGTTTTACTAGTCTGTAGGGAGTTATGACAAGTGTTTTAAACATAAAACTACAGCGAGCAGTTCAGTAACTATCTGACCTCTGGAGAACAATAAAGTGCTTTAAAACTCACATGAAGAAGTTCACCACCTAAAAGGAAATAGTGAAACTGACGAAAAAAAAGATTTGTAACATCACTCTAATTACTACAATTCCTAAACGCTCGCACATAGTACTTGCGTTTAGAAAGTAGCTTCACCTTACCCATGTCATCAAATATACTTCCTAGCCCTTTCCTTTTTGAATCAAATGCAGACAAATATTTGCAAACACTTGCACAATTTGAAATATAATCTGATATTTTGTATTGTAATCCCCTGGGACACAGCCTGCAGTGTGCCCAGGCAGCCAAGAAGGCCAATGGCATCCAAGCCTGCATCAGGAATAGTGTGGCCAGCAGGAGCAGGGAGGTCATTGTGCCCCTGTACACTGCACTGGTTAGGCCACACCTCGAGTACTGTGTCTAGTTCTGGGCCCTTCAGTTTAGGAAGGATGTTGTCTCGCTGAAATGTGTCCAGAGAAGGGCAATGAAGTTGTTGAGGGGTTTGGAACACAAGCCCTATGAAGAGAGGCTGAGGGAGCTGGGGTTGCTTAGCCTGGACAAGAGGAGACTGAGGGGTGACCTTCTTGCTCTCTCCAACTCCCTGAAGGGAGGTTGTAGCCAGGCAGAGGTTGGTCTCTTCTGCCAAGCAGCCAGCACCAGAACAAGAGGACACAGTCTCAGGCTGCGCCAGGGCAGGTTTAGGCTGGATGTTAGGAAGAAGTTCTATACAGAGAGAGTGATTGCCCATTGGAATCGGCTGCCCATGGAGGTGGTGGAGTCACCTTCATTGGAGGTGTTCAGGAGGAGACTTGATGGGGCGCTTGGTTGCATGGTTTAGTTGTTTAGGTGGGTTGGAGTGGTTGATGGGTTGGATGAGATGATCTTGAAGGTCTCTTTCAACCTGGTGTATTGTATTGTATAGTAAATCAGTGACAGGAAAGTCCTGCCACAGTGCATAATCTGACTGGTTTCCCCCTTTGGATCATTGTGTTTCCCTCTGCATTCACATGTAGGACAGTAAATAAGAGTGTTACACAGGCACACTGAGTGTTTGTTAAAAGATAAAAATGTAATTGTTGTGGGTTAACTCCAGTAGGGAACTAAATAATACAGTCAGCCAATGTCTTTCTTAAACTATAGAGACCAGAACTGGACATAGGACTCAACATGTGACTTGATAAACGCTGAGTAGAGTCGCATGACCATGTCTCTCTATGTTGGTAATGTCCCTGTGGCAGGCCAGGATCCAATTTTCCTTAGATGATGCAGGAGCATAATTCTGACTCATGTTCAGCTTGTTACCCACCAGGAACCCCAGGTCCCTTTCAGCAAGGATGCTCCCCATCTACACAAATCCTATCTTATACTGGGCTTTTTGGTTATGTTTTCCCAGGTGCAGGACCCTGCACTGGTCTTTGCTGAACTTCATACAGCTACTTGAGGTCTCTTTCAACCCAAACCATTCTGTGATCCTGGGATTTACTCACTCTTCTGTCCTGTCCAGGTCTCTCTGCATTCTGGTTTGACTAGGACTGGATATGTTCTGTGATTTTATTTGTCAATGAAGTTTCTTCTAAGCAATTGCACTTTCTGACGTTAACAGCATGTTTTTGCAGATGGCATCTGCTTCTGGAAGTGATAAAGCTTGATGTTTATAGCTGCTACTAAGGACTGCTATGCAGAAAGGTTCTGCTTATACTTGCTCCTATAGAAACCAAGGTCAGTGATAAATCTTGTATATTATATTGGGGTGCTGTAAAGTAAAGTAAAAGGTGACACCTGCTAGGAGGAGTGGACGTGACAGATGACCCAAAACTGACTGATATCATATTTGGTATAAAGCGGAAAGATAGGAAGGATTAAACCTTTTTCTTCAATGGCATCCAAGGAGCAGTCTGTCAGTTCTTTTGCCTTCAATCCCAGTCCATGCATCTCTGAATCAAATTCATCCAGCATCCAGTTTATGAATCTGATTCTTGTTTGGTGCCAAGTCCAGTCTGTGACTTCCACAGTGCCTGCCCACAGCATCAGCGATGACTTTATTGTAATTGCCATGTCAGGGGTTCAGTTCAATATTGATTTTCTATATATTTTATATATCTCATTTAATTGCTAGTGTTTCATTAAAGCTGTTTTAGTTTTCTTTTAAAATCTACAAGTCTCTCTCCCCTATTTCCTTTACTTTCCCCTTTGGGAAGGGAGAGGGAGTAATAAAGAGCACTTGCCATTTGTCTAGTGGCTTGCCCAGGACTAACCCTTAACAGTCTGTAACACGGCTCTCTCTTTTGTTGTGTCCACCTCACTACTCAGTTTAAGGTCATCAGCAAACTTGGTAAGGATGCTTTCAGTCCCATTGTCCAGATTATTTATGAAGATGTTGAATAATGTAGGACCTTGTATTGATCCCTGGGGGATTTCATTTGTGACAGGCTTCCAGCCTGAGTAAAAAATATTGATCACCACCCTCTGAATGTGGCCTGTTAGTCACTTTCTGCTTCATCTCAGAGGTCACTCACCCAATTTGTATCTTGCCCAGGAGTCTAGGAAGAGGCTGGGAAACTGTTTGATCCTCTGTTGTGTGTAAATAATGTCCACTGCTCTCTCCATGTTGACAGAGGTTGTTATTCTGTAGAAGGTGATCAGGTTAGGTATGATTTGCCCTTGGTAAATCTGTGCTGGTATTTCTTAGTCATCTGTTTCTAAAACTTTTTAAGAGGACTCATTCCATTACTTTCCCAGAGATCAAAGGAAAACTAATGGGTCTGTAGTATCCCTGTCTTCCATTTGGCCACTTCTCTTAGTGTCAGCCACTTTTCTTAATACCCTGGGATGTATTTCTTCTGGGTTCATAGTTGTTTCATCCCTTGTAAGGGTCCACAGACTAGCTATTCTTCCACTGCTACTGGGTCAGCATATGAGTTACAACTACATGATCCTATGATCTGAAGTGCAGCAATGACAACAAAGGGAGAGGCAAAACAGTTGTTGAAAACCTCTGCCTTATCAGCATTAGTAGTAACTGCACTGTTTAGCAAGGGGTCTATGTCTTTTCTGTTCTTCTGCTTACTGCTCATGTATCTGAGTAGCCTTTCTTGCTGTTCTTGACATCTTTGGGTAATTTCAGTTCTAGCTGAACCCTAGCTTTACTGAATGCATCTCTGCATGCCCTGGCAAGGTTGTTGTACTCCCTGACATGACTACAGAGGGACTATTGATTCATAGTATTTAATTATGAATGACAAAGCATCACCTAGTCAGAAGCTGGTCCAGTGTCTCTAGCAAGCTTATTATCTCATCTCTGTGGGTGACTGGTTTGAGAGTTCCTGAACCAGTCATTGAATTAACAACTCAAAACCACTGGATATGTGTACAGGCACAGCCTTGATATCCAGCTATATTACAATTGCAGCTAAAGGAAAAACTTAATTTCCATATTTATAGCTTAAATCCCACAGCTCTTGTCCCACTTGTGACAATTTAGACACAATCTAAATTGTATACAAGATAAAAATGGATTTCATAGAAACATGGACTTATACAACTTAGAAAAGACATCTGAAGACTGACCGTTCCAACCTCCTACTCAGAGCAGGTCCAGCTAGAGCAAGATGCTCAAAACCTTGTTCCATTCTGTTTTGACTATCCCTAAGGTTGAAGAGCTTGTAATTCCTTTTTTTGCAAAACACCATTTGACTTCTCTCATTGTAAATATTTTTATACTTCTGTTTAACCAAAATTTCCTGTGCTGTAACATTTGAGCACTGCCTCCTTTCGTCATTATTTTGTGCTTCTGAGAAATCCCTGACTTGTCTTCTCTGTATCTCCTACCATGTAGTCAAATTCAACAATCTCATCATCCACTGTTTTTCCTCTTAAAATGAACCAGACCCCTAAACCTTCTTGGTTGACCTCCATGGGACTCACTCCAATATGACAGTCTTCCTCCTCCTGAGAAACCCAAAACTGGACAAAGTACTCCAAATGAAATTGTGCAAGTGTCAAAGTGATAAGAATAATCACTGCCCTTCCTGTGCTGAATACCATCTTGCCAACACAGCTCAGTGTGCAGCTGGCCTTCACCTCAGAGACACACTAGTGACTAATGTTTTTTGCTGTCTGCCAATACTCAACAGTAATTTTATACACAGATGCTTTTTATCCCATTAACTCCCAAATTCTTACAGGTTTATTCCTCCTCAGGTTTAGGACTTGGCACTTGCCTTCATGAAACTTACTGAGATACCTGCCAGCCCATTTCTCCCATCTGTTTAGCTCTCTGAAAGCATAGTAGACTTGTGCTCCAGTGGAACCTTCTACAAACTTGATAACATCCCATTCCATTGTCCAGGCCACTAACAAATATGTTAAATATCATCAAAAAGAATATCACTCTGGAGGCATGCCACTCATTGTGATCAGACAACAGCTGGACTTTGGACATGCTATCTCAATATTTTGATCCCAGAAGTCCAATCACCTTTCTACCCAGTTATCCAGTCAGTAAGAAGCTGGACATGAGCCAACAATGCACACTTGCAGCCCAGAAGATCAATCACATCCTGAGCTGTATCAAAAGAAGTGTGGGCATGGAATCAAGAGAGGTGATTCTACCACTCTGCTCTGCTGAGACCTCATGTGGAGTACTGTGTTCAGCTATGGGATCCCCAGCACAAGAGATATAGACCTGTTGGAGTGGGTCCAGCGGAGGGGCCACAAAGATGATCAAAAGGGCTGGAGCACCTTTCCCATGAAGACAGGATGAAAGAATTGGGTCTGTTCAGCCTGGAGAAAAGAAGGTTCCAGGAAGACCTTAGAGCTACGGTTCAAGGAAATGTGCAGGAAGACTGGGGAGGGACTGTTTAGAATGGCTTGTAGCAATAGGACAAGGGTCAGGATAGATTTATTTTGGACATAAGGGGGAAGTTCTTTACACTGAGAGTGGTACAATACTGGAACAGGTTGCTCAGGGTTGAGGTCCCATCCCTGACAACTTCCAGGATCAGACTCAAAGCAGCTCCTGGCTGCCTGATTTAGTTGGAGGTGTCTCTGCTCACCCAATGCAATCTGTAAATCTGTGAATTTCATCAATATGACATTAAGTATAAAATAGGAGTACAAGTTGAATGTTTTGATAAAAGCAAGGTAAACAGTATCCACTGCTCTCTCCATGTCCACAGAGTCACCTGTCTATTTTATCAGACTTGTTCTTCCCCTTGAAAAGACACAAACTTCAAAAAAGACACAAACTTCAAAGCCACAAAGATGTCTTCTGTTTGTAACTTAGAACTAATATTTTGGTGATGTTCAAAATAACAGGCAAGGAATAGCCAAAATTATAGGCAATACAAAAGGCAAAATTTGGTGAAAATACACTAATTTCCTTCTGTTTATAATCACTTTATTTTACTTAATTGACTTTTTATGTATAGGCTCCTACTATGATATTGGCAATTATGTCATTAAAAAGATGTAAGTAAATTACAATATGTGAACTATTTATTTAAACATCCTAATTGAAAAAATATTACAACTATTTCTGTTAATCATAGAACATGCAATTAGTCCTGTTAAAGTGATTAGCAATATGCCAAGAAAGACTAATGAGTTTCAATATCTTGTGGTATAGAAACAGATGTGATGTTACTATATTCAGCAAATTTAGTTAAGTGCTGGCTGGCATCTTGGAAAAAGTTAACATCAACCATTACTATGAATTGATAATCATTATTGATGAAGAGACTTGATGGGGTGCTTGGTGCCATGGTTTAGTTGATTAGGTAGTGTTGGATGATAGGTTGGACTTGATGATCTCAAAGGTCTCTTCCAACCTGGTTAATTCTATTCTATTCTATTCTATTCTATTCTATTCTATTCTATTCTATTCTATTCTATTCTATTCTATTCTATTCTATTCTATTCTATTCTATTGTGTTATCACATTTTACTGAATCAAAACCCTTTATTTTTTCTATCTCACTGCATGCAGTAAAATATTCTCATATTTCCATTATTAAATCGATAACATGAAGCTAGTTTTGGAAATCTGGACTATTATTCACCCAATAAGATTATAATTCCAAAGCTTCCAGTCTATCTCCATTAAGAGAAAAAGGGGGTTTTGCTAAAATGTCATGTTATGTTGGACAGCCCAATGTCTTACCATTTACATTGCTTAGTGTAAGAAAAAAATGTATAGATATCTCTTGGAAAGATAGCCAAGCAGGCAGTCAATGCAGGTGGTGAATAATGATGGTTGAGACAAATTCATAACCTTTAAAGTTCAGGTTTAATAATTATTTAAAGCAGCTGTAACCCTAAAGGCCTAAATTTCAAATGAAGACAGGAGTCTGTTGATGGTTAAGAATAACTAGAAATAATCTGTTTGGACTAGAGTGGAAAAGGCTCATTCTAAAACCCAAACCAGTCCTTCATTTTAAACCAACGTGCTGCAAAAGATGAAGATTCTGAAAATCTGAATGATGAGGACTTACTGGTGCTTTTGGTATACTATTTAACTACTATGCCAAAGGAAGATATGAAATAAAAGATCTTTTTCAGTCAAGCTGCTGTTTTGTATGGACTTTCTGCTTCTTATCATTCATGTGGAAATGTCCATGTACTCAGAGAGTGTTTTGACATAAACTGCAGCAGATATATCATAGTATCATAGTATCATAGTATCACTCAGGGTTGGAAGGGACCACAAGGATCATCTAGTTCCAAGCCCCCTGCCATGGCCAGGGACACCCCACACTAGATCAGGCCGGCCAGAGCCTCACCCAGCCTGGTCTTAAACACCTCCAGGGATGGGGCTCCAATCACCTCCCTGGACAATCCATTCCAGGGCTTCACCACTCTCATGGTGAAGAACTTCCTCCTCACGTCCATGCTGACCTCCCCTTGATAATGACTTTGTCTTTACACATGCAATGACTTAGTATGCTTTGCAATAAAGACCACTTTTTCTGTTATCCAATCAGCTTCTAAATGGTAGGAAAGTTTAACAAATGGCCTACATCATTCTTTGCTAATTTCCCATAACTTGTGTCACAGGTCACTGTAACAATTTTCCTCATGTATATTAAATATGGCATACATTAAAGATTTTAAATATAAGTTATGTGAAACTATGAGAGCACATTCAACAACTACTGCTTTTATTTCCCATTAACTTTTGTGGCAGATTTTCTGGTTCATAAATGACAGCCAATTCACAAAATTTCTGTTTCATATGACATGAAAAAATATACTCTCTTTTTGGTTGGAAATGTTGCCACGTTCTGAAAACGGAATTTTGGTAACTGCTCACTGTATTGTGCAAATTCTTAGCCCATTAACTAGACAGAATTTCTTACACAGTAGATAAATGTACTGTTACTGCTTTTCCTGCCTTTACAGAATAAAATGTACATTCTTTTGCAAATATAGAGAATTCTGTACCTATGTATGGGGCACTTGTTCTTTGATTTCAAAATCAATTTTCATCTGACCTCCACTTATTTAATTTGTTGCTCTTTACAGAGATCTTTAAAAATGTGTTTTTAGCCTATTCTACACATTTTCAGATGAAATCGGTTTTTTACCTACCAGCTATGGGAATTCATGGAAGAGAGGAGGCTTCCTAATGCCATAAATTCATAGAGCATAAAATCATAGAATGCTAGGGGTTGGAAGGGATGTCCGGAGATTATTGAGTCCAACTTCCCTGCAAAGCATGAGCACTAAGGGCAGGTCACACAGGAGTGCTTCCAGGTGGGTTTTGAAGATCTCTAGGGAGACTCCACAACCTCTCTAGGCAGTCTGTTCCAGTGCTCCATCACTCTCACAGTAAAAGTTTTTTCTCAGGTTGAGATGGAATTTCCTGTGATTAAATTTGTTCTTCTGATACAAATTTGCTGGAAATTAAAAAGGAACAGACAAAGGATCCTGGGAAAAGGTTGAAAAGGTTAAAGTACATTATGTTTCCTTGAAGAATCAGATGTGCTTGGAAAAAAAAAACACAACACTAATGATAGAACTAGTTTTTGAGAATTTCTGTGTACGCTTGAGCTATATGAGCCTGAGATTTCCTAAAGGATTGAACTACAAAGGCCTGAAATATGTTAATGGCTGTTTCCTTTTAACCCTTAGTGGTACTCAGTGACCACAAGAGGAGTAGGAGAGCAAGGGCAAAAAGGGAAAACATGTCAAGAGAGTAAATTTTCATTCTTACATATTTGTTCAAAATACTTCCATGGATTAGTATGGAATAACTGTTTATAAGGTGGAACTGGTAAGTGCTCTTAAAAATTTCCTCCCCTTCCAGAATATTTTTCCTAGTATCATAGAATCATTTAGGTTGGGAAAGGCCTTTAAGATCATCAAGTCCAATTATTAAGCTAGCACTGTCAAGTTCACCACTAAACTATGTCCCTAATTACCACATATACATGTCTTTTTAAAACATCCAGGGATGGTGACTTCAACCACCTTCCTGGGAAGCCTGTTCCAGTTACTGACAACCTTTATGATGAAAGAATTGTCCTAATGTCCAGCCTAAACCTCCCTCTAGCGCACCTTGAGGTCATTCCCTCTTGTTCTAGCACTAGTTACTCAGGAGAAGTGACCAACACCCAATTCACAGCAATGTCTCTTCAGGTAGTTATATAGAGAGGGATAAGGTATCCCCTTAGTTGCCTTTTCTTCCCACTAAACAGCCACAGTTCCCTAAGCCACTCCTTGTAAGATTTGTTCTCTAGACCCTTCACCAGCTTAGCTGCTCTTTGAACATGCTCCAACACTTGTATTGAGGTCTGAAAACCAAACACAATACTTGAGGTATGGCTTCACCAATGCAGAGTACAGAGGGACAATCACCTGCCTGGTCCTGCTTGTCACACAATCTCTCATACAGGCCAGGATGCCACTGGTCTTCTTGGCCACCTGGGCACACTGCTGGCTAGTTTTCAGCCACTTGTCAAGCAGTACCTCCATGTCCCTTTCTGCTGGACAGATTTCTAGCTGCTTTCCCCAAAGCCAGTAATATTGCATGGAGTTTTTGAGGCTCAGGTGTAGAACCTGGGACTTTATCTCATTGAAGCTCATATGATTGACCTTGGGCCATCAATCCAGTCTGTCCAAGTCCCTCTGCAGAGCATCTTTGCCCTTAATCAAATCAACATGTCTACCCAACTTGGTGTCACCAGTAAACTTACTGAAGGTGGGCTCTAGATCATTGATAAAGATGTTAAACAGAAGTGGTCCCAATGCTGAGCCCTGAGGAAAATCAGTTGTGACTGGCTGCCAGCTGGTCACTTTCATGAGCTTTGTAGTGCTCCTGAAATGGAGACAAAAAATTCATCTAAGGAATGTATTAAAGATAAAGTAAAAATATTAAAGATCATTCACAGTATGTGTGGAGATATTCAACTGTCTTGAAGACTCCTTTGAACCTAGATCTTTGATTATGCTATAAACATTTTTACTATTGAAATTATTTTAGAAAGTCAAAAATATAATAAATAAATTTGTTTCTTCATAATATTCTCCCCAGGGGTACTTAGATTAAAGACAAATTGTGTGCTCTTTTGCCTCTATAATGTATTTTCTATGAAAGGAATAAATGTAGTGTATGCTTCAGTGTCATTTGTAGGGTGTTAACTTGTAATGTGTTATAATGTTACCAAATAGTGCCTTAACATTTGAAAAGAGTCAGTGTTTTCCAAGTTCTTTAAGTTGCTGTCTTTGTCCACAGGACTGATGACACCAAGCTGTCTGGTGCAGCAGACATGCTGGAGGGAAGGGATGCCATCCAGAGGGACCTTGACAGGCTGGAGAGGTGGGCACAAGCCAGCCTCATGAGCTTCAACAAGACCAAGTGCAGGGTCCTGCATCTGGGTCGAGGCAATCCCAGGCACAAATACAAGCTGGGCAGTGACTGGCTGGAGAGCAGCACTGAGGAGAGAGACTTGGGGGTGCTGGTGGATGAGAAGCTCAACATGAGCTCTCAATGTGCACTTGCAGCCTGGAAAGCCAATCAGATCCTGGGCTGCATCAAGAGAAGTGTAGCCAGCAGGTCAAGGAAGGAGATTCTCCCCCTCTACTCAGCTCTGGTGAGACCCCACCTGGAGTACTGCGTCCAGTTCTGGAGCCCCTATTACAGGAGGGATATGGATGTGCTGGAAGGTGTCCAGAGAAGGGCCATAAGGATGATCAGAGGGCTGGAGCACCTCTCCTATGAGGACAAACTGAGAGAGTTGGGTCTGTTCAGTCTGGAGAAGAGAAGGCTCCGAGGTGACCTCATTGTGGCCTTCCAGTATCTGAAGGGGGCCTACAGGAAGGCTGGGGAGGGACTTCTCAGGATATCAGAAGTGATAGGACTAGGGGGAATGGAATGAAGCTGGAGGTGGGGAGATTCAGGCTGGACATGAGGAGGAAGTTCTTCAGCATGAGAGTGGTGAAGCCCTGGAATGGGTTGTCCAGGGAGGTGGTTGAGGCCCCATCCCTGGAGGTGTTTAAGAGCAGGCTGGATGAAGCTCTGGCCAGCCTGATCTAGTGTGAGGTGTCCCTGCCCATGGCAGGGGGGTTGGAACTAGATGATCCTTGTGGTCCCTTCCAACCCTGACTGATACTACGATACTATGAAAATAGTCCCTCCTTCTCAAATCATGCAGCAATAAATTTCATTGGAGAAAACCAAACGTGGCAATGTTCTACTGAAATGAGAATTCTGTGATCCACATGTGGAAGCAGTTTTGAAAATTCGTTCGGAATTATCCTGTGTAACACTCCTACAGTTGCATAGTCCATCATCCTACTTTGTTTGGAAAAGATAGGAGCTGAAGATATTAAAATTTAAAAGGCATACTTGCAGAGAATATGTAATGAATTCAAGAAAGATGATTGCAGTCAACTGTTGTACAGAATGTGTAATGAAAAAATAGAACATATTTCTAGAAAGAGCAATATCTTTATTGATACTCGTAAAATATAACTGTCAGAAAACAATAGAAATCAATGGGATTAAGCAAAGGTAAAAAGATAGACATCAAGGACTGCAGATATTATAACACAAACGGAAGAATGTGCAGGCAAAGCAAGTGAAGCAAAGCAGTGTATAGTGCAAATAGCTGGCAGTTGTAAGTTTGCTGATCAGAAAAGCTATAAAGATCACCATATGAGTCATTTCTGTAGAAACTATTGACAGACAGGAATTGTTTCCTGCACTGCTGGAAAATGGTGTTGCACAAAATTCTTCAGTTCACAGCTTCAGCTCCACAAAATATTTTACGTCTACATTAAATTGGAAATATGATGTCAAGAAATGAAGGACATGATTCTTTCTTTTGGAAACATATTTTCAAACATATCAAGATAAATGGGCAAAGATGGCCTTCAGATTTGCTGAGAAAGGGCACTGGAAGGTGAAGACCAGCTTGAATTTAAACTAGTCTCATATTGTCAGCATTATAGGGAATGCTGCTCAGTAGATGGGTATAAATGGTAACTATTGCAAGAATGTGCAAGCAGTAAATTCCCACTTGTAAATCACATTAGGATCCAACACTGTAGGATCACATGATAAAGTAAAACGTTGTTTCACTAAGTTCAGACCTACAGAGGAAGTTAATAAAAATGTGTGCTCTGACCAAAATGATATGAGTGATTCGTCATTGGAATGGGCTGCCTGGGGAGGTGGTTGAGTCGCCATCCCTGGAGGCGTTCAAGAGGGGACTGGATGTGGCGCTTGGTGCCATGGTCTAGTCATGAGGTTTGTGGTTACAGGTTGGACTCGATGATCTTTGAGGTCTCTTCCAACCTTGGTAATACTGTACTATACTGTATTTTCATTTTAACACATTCTGAGTTGCTTGTTTCAGTGAGGTGAGCTCCCTCATACAAGAAAGTGAGATTTTGTGAATCAAGCTGAACATGTGGCATGACTTCATTTGAATAAAAGGCTCATTCCCGAAATCTTGATTCACAGATATGATCTTTCCTAAAATGGAATTCTATTAGTTCTGAAACATCTGCTCACTGTAGAAAAAGCCTGTCATCATATTTGTCTTGGAGATTAAAAGCAGTGTGAAAAGCTCAAGCTCTGGTGCATGGCCTACAAGGGTAAATTATTTATTTTTTTATTTCTCATTGTGAATTTTATTTGTAATTGGAAAATAAATTCACTGATTTGGTTTTGGGTTTTTCAGGCTTGTGCAGCAACACAAAGCAACTTTGATACCATCTGCATTGACAAACAGCCATAAACTTCATTTCAGTGGCAAGTTGTGGCAGGCATGCAGCTGCTTTTGTACTGCTGAAGGGCAGTGATAAATCTGACCCTGTGTTTCTAGTGATTCTGTCAGCCCCAGCAGTTCTGTAACAAAGGCTGAAGAGTACTTTTTGGAAATAAAAGAATCTCCCAAATAATAATAATAATAATAATTTAATCAAGTGTTTCTATAAAGCATAAAGAAATATAACTGAGGGAGGTTCTCCTCTCTCTCTGCTCTGCCCTGGTGAGATCTCATCTGGAATACTGAATCCAGTTTTGGACTCCCCAGTTCAAGAGGGACAGAGATCTCCAACAGAGTGCTACAAGGATGATTAAGGGACTGAAGCACATGCCCTGTGAGGAGAGGCTCAGAGACTTGGGGCTTTTTAGTCTGGAGAAGAGAAGACTGAGAGGGGATTTAATAAATGTTTATAAATATCTGGTGCCTGGGTGTCAAGAGGAGAAGACAGACTCTTCTCAGTTGCATCCTGTGAGAGCACAAAGGGTAATGGATATAAACTACAGCACAGGAGGCTCCATCCCAACATAAGGAGGAACTTCTTCACTGTGAGGGTCACAGAGCACTGGAATAGGCTCCCTAGAGAGGTTGTGGAGTCCCCTTCTCTGGAGACTTTTAATACCCATCTGGATGCATTCCTGTGCAACCTGTGCTAGATGCTATGGTCCTGCTCTGGCAGGGGTTGGACTCAACGATTTCCTGAGGTCCCTTCCAACCCCTAACATCCTGTGATATCCATTCATTATTAAACATGTTTTCTTCCTTGTTTCCCCAGTTTTACATCTTCCTGGTCAGTTTGTTTCTTCAGAAGAATGTAAGCCCCATGAAAATGGCAGAAGGCTATTCTTAGTGTCTTTGACAGCAAAACTTTTCAAGAACGTTTGAAATTTTTTCTGTGACTCAATTCTACTTCATCAATAAATGGAGAAGGTGCTGCTCAATAGTAATTTATAAAGTAACTTTTTCATTATGATTCCTTAAATTATGATAATATTTACATGCAGTGCATTAATAATGATCCCTAGAAGTAGGCTTCTGAATAAATTATATCATGTTGCAGAGAAAATGACTGAAATACTCAATAAATTATTTAGTGGAAACTTTTAACAATGCGGTTGAAGTGATGACTTTTAATCAGCTTTCAATGAGGAAAATTTCCTATGCCAGAGCAAATTCCCTCTTCTGAAAAGATCCAGCTGCTGTATATGGGTTTATGATGTATATTGTGCATGTGCACAGCTAACATTTGCACACTCAAAGCTGGAAAGTGGTCTACTCAAGATCATATGGCACCATGCCTGCACCAGCTGAGACCAAATGAAGTACAACACTACTGCTGCATGAACAAATTTTTTCAACCCCAAATGCTGTCAGGTTGAGCAAATATGTGTCTGCTATGTAGATCAAAACCACATTTTTTGTTAGATATAAACCATATCAGATATCCTATGACATATCCCCACAGATTATTTTTTAAGTATGGCTATTAATTATTTTATGATTTAAAATCAATTAAAAATGTGGGCCCTCTTAAGAATTTTGGCATCCATCATGATCATAGATATGGAATAAAACAGATGTTTAGACTCTGTCATAACATTCATTGAAATTTTATGCATAAACTATATTTGAGGAAATTAGGTTATAATTCAGCTTCTCTGTAATTGTTATGATTACACAAGCTGTAGACAGGTCAGGGCTAACAGCACATGTAAGACATCAGTTTTACTACTGTGGCAACAGAGGTAGCCTCTAGTCATCCTTACCCTCTTTCAAAACTAATTTGCATGCAGTGATTCAATTTGCTTCAATGAATGGCTGCCATTAATGTGCTAAGAATTCTGATTTGTAGGTTTTTCGTTCAACTATTGCTGCTTTTTAAAGGTGCTGTGGCAAATTGCTTTTTGGGCATTTGGGTATGAATAACACTTTACAGCACTGCTGCTTCATCAATACTGCTTAAATTACACAGCATCAGGGAAGGAACTGAAACAGGAGCATGGGGGCAATCCTTTGATTCAAGAGGCAATATGTCTGCAGACATTAGAACTGGCTTAGACTATAGACTATCCTGGAGAAATAATATGAGAACAATAAGAATGAAAAATCAGATTAATCCCATGTGGGACTACAAATAGCAAAATCAGTTGGTGAGGGTTTTTCTGCAAGTATCATAGGAACTAGTAAAGTGAGCACTTCCAGGTTATAACATGCTTGATTTCCTCTAAAGGTCATTAGGATTGGTGTAATTATAACGGCCGCTCATTAATTTAATGATGAGTTTTTCCATTCTAAACCTAATATTCATTATTTTGCTTTTTGAATGATTTAGAGTAACAGAGTAGGATAGCTTAATTCTGTTACTTGAGTTCATATTATTTTAGTGTTTTTTTTTTTTTTTAACTAGCTATTTTATATATAGACTTACTATGCACTGCATATAGCCATTTATGTTATGCATATGTGAATCTATATACATTATTTATATACTAGGTGAATTCAAGCTGGAACCAAATAAATAGCTTAATTTTTATCTTCCATTCAGTATACATATTTTCTTTGAGAAGATTTTTACATTTAATTACATCTTGAAAACTCAGAGTTAGTGAAATAGCTATCTGGGAGACACAAATGAAAAGGCTGATGCATATATAGTTGTTACAGCTTGATAGCCCAGATGGTACTATTAATTATTATTAATCATCCATATAGTGCTATAAACATAAGTGCCATTGTATGAAAGATAAATTTTCTGTGCTGTGAAGATCATAATAACAAGCCAGACAAAAGAAACAAAGCATGGGACACATGGGGAACTGTAGAGGCAGAATCCTGATGAGTATTATGGGGAAGATTGCTTAGAAAAACGAGTTCTCCAAACGGGTTTGAAGGAAAAGATAAAGGTATATGGTCTGTTCACAGGGCTGCCAGAGACCTTCTGGGTCAGCTCCCTGCAGACAAATCAAACATGAAATCACTTTTCATAAACTCTCCAAATTCTGTCTTTAAAGCATTTGGGGGTGAATTGCTCTCAGTACTTATGCCTGGAAGACTGACCCAGAACTGTGCTTTGAGAGTTAGAACCCATCTTCTGATTCCCATTTCAACTTACTCATAGCCAGTTGATGGCCACCTATTCCCAAGCCAGTCTGATATTTATCTTAAAAAATAGTTCTCTCTCACATGATTGCACTCATAACATACTCATATACAGTATCTTTCCTCATGTTTCATTTTATTGGATTAATCTCTTTTCCTGAGAGATATAATCTTCATTGCCCCCAAAAATTCGTACATAACTTCTCTGCAGCTGTTGTCATTTCAGTTCATCTTTCTTTAATATATTTATCAAAATGGAACATGTTATTAGAGTTGAGATCATGCCAGGGATTTTAAAATGACATGGAGGTTTCACCTTGCTAGTTTGAGTCCTGGGAGGACCTCTCCAGTTATGCTATAGAACTACCATGGATTTTCATGGTCATTTCTCTATGATAGGAGATAGCCATTCTATAACACCATTTCTAGCTAGTACAATCAGTCATTTCCCAGAGGAAGTATGTTCTAGCAAAAATTCTTCTTGTTACCCTATACATTAGGATGCTTAATTAAGTGGACAAAATCAGCCTACAAAAATATTGTCAGATTTCAGTGATCCTATAGTCCTAATAGCCTTCACACCTGGCTGACTCCTCTGTATATTGCATACAGATCCAAGATGATAGAAGATTCTGTTACCTTAATCAAAAGCATCAACATTGAATCAATCAGATCCTCCTGGAGGCACTAATGACTCAGAAGAATAGTGAAGAGTTGATTGGGAGTAGTCAGCATGGCTTTGCCAAGGGCAAATCCTGCCTGACAAACCTGGTGGCCTTCTATGAGCAGGTGACAGCATTAATAGATGAGGGGTGAGCAACTGATGTCATTTACCTGGACTTGAGCAAAGCCTTCAACACTGTCCCACACCACCTCCTGGTCTCCAAGCTGGCGACACATGGGTTTGATGGATGGACCACTAGATGGATAAAGAACTGGCTTGATGGCCGCACCCAAAGAGTGGCTGTCAACGGGTCCATGTCCCAGTGGAGGCCAGTGACAAGCGGAGTCCCTCAGGGATCAGTCCTGGGACCTGTCTTGTTCAACATCTTTGTGGGTGACATGGACAGTGGCATCGAGTGCACCCTCAGCAAGTTTGTTGATGACACCAAGCTGTGTGGTGCAGCGGACACGCTGGAGGGAAGGGATGCCATCCAGAGGGACCTGGACAGGCTGGAGAGGTGGGCACAAGCCAACCTCATGAGCTTCAACAAGACCAAGTGCAGGGTCCTGCATCTGGGTCGAGGCAATCCCAGGCACAAATACAGGCTGGGCAATGACTGGCTGGAGAGCAGCCCTGAGGAGAGAGACTTGGGGGTGCGGGTGGACGAGAAGCTCAACATGAGCTCTCAATGTGCACTTGCAGCCCGGAAAGCCAATCAGCTCCTGGGCTACATCAGGAGAAGTGTGACCAGCAGGTCAAGGGAGGTGCTTCTTCCCCTCTACTCAGCTCTGGTGAGACCCCACCTGGAGTACTGCGTCCAGTTCTGGAGCCCCTATTACAGGAGGGATGTGGACGTGCTGGAGCGTGTCCAGAGAAGGGCCACGAGGATGATCAGAGGGCTGGAGCACCTCTCCTATGAGGACAGACTGAAGGAGTTGGGGCTATTCAGTCTGGAGAAGAGAAGGCTCCGAGGTGACCTAATTGTGGCCTTCCAGTATCTGAAGGGGGCCTACAGGAAGGCTGGGGAGGGACTTCTCAGGATCTCAGGTAGTGATAGGACTAGGGGGAACGGAATGAAGCTGGAAATAGGGAGATTCAGGCTAGATGTGAGGAAGAAGTTCTTTACCATGAGAGTGGTGAAGCCCTGGAATGGGTTATCCAGGGAGGTGGTTGAGGCCCCGTCCCTGGAGGTGTTTAAGACCAGGCTGGACGAGGCTCTGGCCAGCCTGATCTAGTGTAGGGTGTCCCTGCCCATGGCAGGGGGTTGGAACTAGATGATCCTTGTGGTCCCTTCCAACCCTGACTGATTCTATGATTCTATGATTCTATGATTGAAGGGCAGTGGGAACTCAGAACTAGAGAATCATCATGTTTAAATTTGTCTTAGCATACTGACTTCATTTTCCTGACTTTTTAGTCTGAAATTTTGTTGGTTGTTGAAGTCCAAACATTGCTTCCACTAACACTAATCCTTCCTTTCCACTGCAAAACACTCCATTTCTTCTTTTCTTTCTTAAATAAATGTTTATTTCCTCTATTGGCTCTGCATCCATTATTTACAAATTTGTTGCTCCTATTCCTTAAAAAAAACCCAGATTTTCATATGCCTTACCAGTTCACTTCAATAACCAATTTCCCTCAGTGTATCTAATCATCTCTATTTAATATTAAATCTTAGTTACTGGCATGCTCCTCTGAGTCTTTCATTTGATTTGCACTCAGATCCAAATCTCATTGTACATGCTTTTAGCAGTCAGCTTTAGCACAGTAAAACTTCCATTAGACTTCAACACTGGTTCTTTCCACTGCTGATTTTAAGCCTGTTACCTAAATCAGCTCTGCTGTCTCATTCAAGGGTAGCAATTAACTGCTTTCTGCATTACCTCACACACTTAACTGCTTCTATGCTACCCACAACACAGGATCCCTAGTGGTCTCTGTAAGCTGTTAACTACCACAATGATACCCATATGAAAAAACTACCAAGTACTTGGGTCTTATCCTTAGAATGGAAGGCATGGGAGGAGACTGGAAACAGAGCAAAGGAGTGTCCAAAATTCAACACAGTTCAATGCCCATACATCAAGTTGTCAAAGACATTGTCACCTGTAAGAAATAAAGAAACTAAATCATTTGGGATAGAAAATTCTGTGTGGCTGCAGAAGACATACCTAAGAGAGCACTTAGAATAATTAAATTGGAAACAGTCTGAGGATCCCAAACTTTCACATAAAGGTAAAGTTACAATTGTCATAAGAAGGAAATCAATATGGAGTATGTTTTATGACAGGTTTAGTTTACCATCTTGTTTAGCTTGTCATTACACACATACTCAAGGGGTTGCTTACAGATGCAAATATGGAATCCTTCCATCAATAAATTATTGTCCTTTAAATAAGCTTTTGGTTTAAGTAGAACATTACAACCAAGCTCAAAATTGCAAGTCACAGTTACAATTATTTATACATCAGCATCTCTGGTGTATCAGAGCATTTCTAATGAACTAATCTTTTGCTACTTGTCTGTAAAGACACTCAGGTCTCAGCCCAGTGCCTTAACCACAAAGCCCTCCATAAATCAATTTAAATTTTGAAGAGCTCTCTCAAGATTTTGGTTAGAATTCAAACTAAATGAGTAATTTTAAAAGCGTGAAAAAAGATCAGTTAATCTAAATGTTTGATTCTTTGATTTCTTGTTTCATTTAAGGTTTAAACCAGAAGCACCAAATTCCTGAAAGAAACATTGATATTTTATTCAGCATTTGATTAAATATGTTCTTGACATGCTATTTATATAGTATTTCCTGTCAGGAAAAGTTGGTGGTATCTGTGCACACTGTAACCCTTGTCATTAGATTTATCTGTGACATCCACTGTGCTACCCAAGGATTATAAAAATGTCTTTCAGATGTTTCTAACAGCAGTCTTTGAGACCTGCACAGATAAATTTCTGCTTTATGAACAGAACAGGAGCTTTATTCCCAAACTTTGAAGCTTATATGGAAGAGTATTTCTTTTACTTACCAAGCATAAATGTATGCATGTCTATATATATTTACACACCCACTTTTGTATCTAGAGCATGCTGCTACCACTATAGACAGCAGAGAAATTAATTTAGGGTTCCTTCTAAAGTCCATCAAGGGCCACTACTAGGGAACCTTCTCAATGAAGAATGCCTTTGTCTGTCATTTCTTGGTTATCATTAAGTGAATAGATTTATTCTTCCAAGAGATTTGAGAAAAAGAATAGCTGATGGTTTAGGCCAATTTGGTCTTATTTTCATTTGTTTATTTTACCTTGTCATGGATACTACTTTAATACATAGCTTGTGTTAGATCCTTACTAAGACAAACAGTGGCTAAAATACAACAACTTCTGTGACAATTATGCTTTCATTCATTTACGAATACCAGGCTTTGTTTGATTCCATATTCATGGCACTAAGACAAATGTAGAGATTATGTTGTCTCTGCTTCCTTCCCAGAGTAAAATGTCAGGTATTAGGCAATAATCCTTCTGTACCTATGATTAGCTGTTATACAGAACAGTCCCAAGAAGAAGCAATATAACTGTTAAAGCAAATCAACATGGTTTTGTTTTTATGGCCCAGAAACGTACCACCTCCTAAACTTTTTTGCATGTTTTAGCATTTGTGAAAACGTGCCATTTTCCTGAATGGTTTGAGAAGAGAGAGAAATATCATGCATACAGTTGAAATGTCACTAGTTATGACCTATGAGCTTGGTACAACTTAGCCCTTGTGTTTGAGGGCCTTCCTGGTCTAGCAGTTAGTGATATGTGTGAGGAAACAGTGACACTGTGAAAAAACATGGATGTGAATGAATGCCAGTATAATCTTTATCATATCAGCTTGGGATTTTTTCTTTTCTCCTTGATTTGAAATGCATAATTACTCACCCTCAATAAAGTCAAAAAGTGTGATATTAACTCAATTTCTTGTTGCTATGTGACAAAAACATGACTGACTATTTTTATCGTGGTGGTAACATGTAATGTAGTGGCACTACAATGGTTTGCTGTGGAAGTTTTAGGCTATGCCTTTAAAATTTAGCTGCAGATTTTGACCAGAAAAGTAGAAAAATATAAATAAATCACTATTGGGTGTAAAAAGGAAAACAAAAGATTATTCTAAACAAATTCATTGGATAAATGTCTGGGATAAGAGAAGCTGTATCATAACAATTCTTCACATTTCACTTCCATTCTCATTCCTTTTCTCTTCTCCTCTGATTTTGGCTGTTCTGCTTTGCCCAGGAGAAGATAATGCTTCCATCTGACCTTGAGATAAGACAACCCTGCTTTCTCCCAGCTTCTCTATCTCTCTCTTCATACAAAGGGGTTTGGGAGGTTTTGAGGGGGGCAGTGGAGCAGCTTCCTTGGTTTCTTTTTGACCAGGGGGGTTTCCATGTTGTTTGCTAACTGCAAATATCTGTAGAATATTGTAACTACTGTATATTTTGTACATATTCATTGCATTCCATTGTAGAATGTAGTTTTTTGCTTGTAAATACAGCTTCATTTGCTTCTAACTGAGTCCAGCTAAAGTCAATGCCAGGGGAAAGTTCAACCCACCACACTTGCATATAGTTCTCAGTTATTGTCATCTGTGGAAAACCAATATTATTTTGTAGGAAAATAAGAAAAGGTCAGGGTATCATGTCCCACCTTATTTTCATTTTTGAAATACATTGTTGAGACAAGCCTCTGAGATGAAGTGGAAGTTCATTAGGAAATTTCTGTACCTGGGAAGGCATTATGACCTTGCATTGTTCAACATTAAGTTACTCAGATTCAGCTATCCAGATGAACTGGAGATTTCAGTTTGAAGACATGTTCAGGAGTAGTCACACAAAATATACTAACATCAGTTTGACTTTGCAACTTAAAAATGGGTGCACAGTCCATGAAGTTCACAGCCAAGCAAGGTGCTATATGATCACAATAAAAAAGTAATTACATCTAGAAATGGCGTGCTGCTATATACATTTTTATAGTAGGATTTTAAGAAAAAAAAATCCTACATCTATTGTAATCCAGCACCATTCAGTGTAAAAATTACTCTTAAAATTTATAGCTATATTTTATCATCAATAGTTAAGCACAAAAAAAGTTAATATTTTTTTTTCTCTGTAGAAGCAGAATACAGTGTTTTCCCACACTTACACTTTCCTCACTGTCATTTTCATATAAGGGCAGCAATTTTTAAATCAAGCTCTGTAACAAAACGGTGGGGGTTTTGTGGGGGTGTTTGTTTGTTTGTTTTGGGGTATTTTGGGGGCTTGGGGTTGCGGTTTTTTTTGAGAAAAGGACAAAACAGGTTAAAGCTCAAATGCCGGGAATTAATTTTGTCATTGTAACTTGAAAGGAAAAAACTTTTCAGATGTTGTCAAAATAAAACAGATAAATGCTTGCATTATATTGCTGTGTTCATTCACAGATGTAATAAAGTGAGGTTTTAGAGATATCTGAACTTCCCCTTGATGTCTCTGTTTACCCAAACCACTATATTGCACAGGGTTGCTACTCAGTGTTTTCAGAAACTCCAGTCAAAGCAGCTGTACATGAAAAATCGCTTTGTGCTTGTACAGTTTAATAGTACATGTATGATTCATCTGTATGTGAGCACTAACCTTTTCTGGTGGGTTGATCCTGGCAGCTGTCCACAAAAGCACTCCCCTCCTTAGCTAGACAGGGAAAAGAAAATGTAATGAAAAGCTTGTAAGTCAAAACAGAATCAAATCGGAAGAGAGGAGAGGGAGGGAGAGGGAGAGGGAGAGGGAGAGGGAGAGGGAGAGGGAGAGGGAGAGGGAGAGGGAGAGGGGAGGGGGAGGGAGAGGGAGAGGGAGAGGGAGAGGGAGAGGGAGAGGGAGAGGGAGAGGGAGAGGGAGAGGGAGAGGGAGGGCCAGGTTTAGCTATATAGGACACGAAATACTGTATTAGGTATTTAGTAGTCATAGCACCAGCTTGGAATCCTGGGAATCTAGAACACCAAATTTGACCTATATGTAGAAAATATCATACTCAGTACCATAAAATGTCAGGCTAAAATTCAGGCCCTTTCACTCCATGCATTGCCCTTTCTCCAATTTTTCTCTCCTTCAATGCGTTTTTGAGATTTTGATGTAGGAACTTTACTGGAGGGGTAAAAAGTAGAAAAGATGAAGCTGTGAGTAAAATTAGCAGAGTCTATAATTCACGAACCTCGAAGCAAGTTTTATTTTTACTTATACACTTGCACTTTGGCGAGGTTGCTTGCCATTATGCCTTAAATATGGAAATTCAGCTGTTATGGGTTATGTTTCTGACCATTTTGCAGGCTTCCTGTGAAAATAATTGAATTTGAGTCATCTTCTACCAAATCTTAAATACGTGTATTTGAAAGCTGGGACATTAAGGTTTGCACATTTTTGCATAAGCAAATGCTAAATATAGCAGATATGAATGCAGGAACCTAGCACAACACTAACATTTTATGCTTCTTGAAGTTTTCTGTTATCTGTGATAGTTAATTTAAATTGAAGAAATGTGTTGATTCAGAATTTCCATCTTTCTCTAAATTGTTTTTCTTCTAAAGGAAATGTTTCTTTTGAATCACATGCTTTCATCATCCATCACCTCACTGTTACTACATAAGAAAAACAATGTCATTCTGGGGAACATACCAACTATGGATATTTTGCACCACAGCCCTTCTAAGGGAACACTGGACAGAGGCCAAAGACATTTTGAGAAGATTTTGTTCCAGGTTGCTTGATCCCCCAATTCAAGCAAAGAAAAATACGAGCCATTTCCAAACAAAACAAGAGCCCAAATATTTTCACTTCCATTTACAACTGCACTGTAAACCTGTTTGTATGAGCATGAAGCCTGATTGCAGCTAATGTAGTAAACTGCCAATTAAACTGCTGCATGCAAAGGTCTATGTTTGCTGAACATCAGCCAGCTCATGTTCATGGTAGTACAGCTACATAACGTATGCCATAACCAATAAGTTATGCTCAGTGTTTTCCTCATTCAAATAAGGGCCTTATCAAGAAAAACAGATGTTTGTCAATAATTCCTATAACCATCTGAGTCAAAATTAAGTTTTTGAGTAATATTTTTACTTTTTAAATTCAATTTTACAATCAAGACATTACTGAAGCAATTTCCAAATTAGCAAGAAGAGAAAAAATTCTTCCCTAGGAATTATTGCTAAGATGATATAAGTGATATTACTTCACTGACTCAAAGACTTTCATCAGTATTATTCTGCCTTGTTTGGCTCAGTCAGCCACTTGCATCCATTTAATTTCTACTTTGTTTGCTTGTTTCTAATTGCAACTAATAATATGTCTTCACTGTGTTTCTAGGCAGTGGAGACTATAAATTTTACTGGTCCCAAAGCCTTTCTTTTAGCTACAAATTGGTTGTGTTCCTCTTTGGTTTTGACCTATGCCTTTCAGTCTGATCATAAGAATTCTTAAAGCTATTACTTTGTTGCTATATGTTATTACTTTTTTGATTCAATCTGATTTAGAGACAATAAACATAGTTTCTAGCCAATGAAATAATAGTTTTTTGGCATTCTGTGTTGAATTGTTTAATAAAAATGAAGTTTTTAATGTACAAACCAGAATCTGTATAGTTGGTAACATTATTTGGTGCAGACAATGGCTAACATTTGCATTTTAACCTCATTCCCACTGTAAAATATCTTTAATCCCTCAGAAATAAATTGTAGATCATCAACTATAAAACTGACTCTTCAGGAAAGCCATTCACTTTCAAAGTCAAGGTTGTAAAATGTTTTTTCAGACAATATGACTCCTGTTCAGCTCATCTGAGTAATAATTATTCAAAGCACATTGTGACTTCTCCACAAGGCTTCAAAACATCCTCCCATAAAACCCACAGAGGCAGTCTGGATCTTTTTCTGGTGGGTACCATAGAAAAAGGCTCTACTGCCTAACTTATTGTGGAACAGAATCAGAACATTACCATTCCTTAGTTCTTTAGATATAAAATTATTAGAAAGGATACTGAATAAATTAAAGGACACTACACTATCTAAAAATCTAGTGAAATGTAATACGGTGTGTTTTCTGGCAGCATCCCTTGATCCTCGTAAACCTTGGTGGTGGCTATAGGCTACTTCCCTAGACAATATGAACTTTCTAACCCCGACATCTTGGAAACTAAAGCATCTTGCAATATAATAGGAAGATGAAGTCCATCATGTGAGATAGCAAATTTGGTCAAGTATTTAAAATTGACACTATTTCTATTTAGCTTCAGTACAATAATCCTGCATTTATTCATTGCTTGTGCGTGTGGGGGGAAAAATGACTATATTTTCTTGAATTCTTTACTCTAGGGATTCATAATGCTCAGACTGCACTGTTGTTTGAAGTAGTTTCCATCAAATCAATTCCACCTTCAACATTAGTGATTTTCTTGTTGCATCTTCAGATCCAATTAAACCAATCATGCCTTTTCAATTAACTACAATTACCTTAATTAGATGAGAATAATAAAAAAAAAAGGCAAAACAACTTCCAAAGTTAATCAAGTTAGTATACCCTTATTTATAGACTGAAATCAAGCCTCTGCATATTTTAGTTTAGCTTCCAACTTCATCACAAACCAACGTGAAAGAGCTTTAAGAGAACAGTAGCAACATACAGTCAGCTCAATTTTAAGAGGAAAACCCCAGAGCTATGGTTTATTTTCTGGAACCTGTTATTTATCCCCAGATAGGGAGCAGGCCTGAGACCTGCTGAGAGCAGTGATGTGGAAGAAAGAAGTTCACAGTATGAAGAAAAAGGGATTGATCACCTGGGAGAATTATAGAAAGGTAGTCAGGGTATGTAGGGATGCAACAAGGAAAGCCAAGGCTCCTTTAAAATAAAATCTGGTCAAGGAAGTAAAATACAACAAAAAGGGATTCTTCAAATACATTAGTGGCAAAAGGAAGAACAGGGAAAATGTAGGCCCAGCTCCTGCTAAATGAGGAGGGAGCTCTGATAACTAGGGATGCAGAGAAGGCAGAGCTACTGAATGGCTTCCTTGCTTCAGTGTTTACTGCTAGGACTGCCTCCCCTTCTCTACTCCTTCCCCCTTCCTCAATCCCAGGAATCCCAGACCCTGGAAATAAGAAAGCCTGGAAGAAGAAGGACTCCAGGACTCTACACTGGTCAATGAGGATTGGGTTAGAGCTCATTTGAGAAAGCTGAATATACATAAATCCATGGCTATGTGTCCTGGTTGCCAAAAAGGCCAATAGTATACTTGGGTGCATTGAGAAGGGTGTACTCAGAAGATCAAGGGAGCTTCTTCTCCCCTTCTATCCAGCCCTAGTTAGACCACATCTGGAATCTGGTGTACATGTCTGGGCTCCCCACTTCAACAGGGACTGGGAACTACTGAAGAGAGTTCAACAGAGAGCTATGAGGTTGGTTAAGGGACCGGAGCATCTCTCTTAGGAGGAAAGACTGAGAGGCCTGGGGCTGTTTAGTCTGGAGAAGAGAAGGCAGGGAGGGGACCTTATCAATATCTGTATATGTCTGAAGGGTGGCTCTCAGGAGGATAAAGCCAGTCTGTTTTCAGTGGTACCCTGTGATAGGATGAGGGGCAATAGATGTAAACTCAATCACAGAAAATTCCATCTCAATGTGACAAAAAAAGGCATACATGCAATGGTGATGTTCGTTTCATAAGACCAAACTAAACCTGGATTGGAGCACAACCCCTAAATCACGTGTGAAGCAGATATAAGAGGTGAGTCTCAATACCAACTAATTCAGTATAGGGATACAGTGAACTGCACTGGATTACTAGCTGGAGAAGACACAGCACAAGTTTTGGTGTATTTGGTGAATTGGATGTGAGATTGTCTCTTTATCACAATAAGCCTAATAAAGATTGAGAAGTAACATGAAATGTAATCCAAACTAATACATTAAACCTGCAATGCATGTTTCTGTAACAATGTAGTGATACAGGCTGGGGTCAGAGTGGCTGGAGAAAGGCCAGGCAGAAAGGGACCTGGGGGTACTGGTTGATAGCAGGCTGAACATGAGCCATCAGTGTGCCCAGGTGGCCAAGGAGGCCAATGGCATCCAGGTCTGTATCAGGAATAGTGTGGCCAGTGGGAGCAGGGAGGTCATTCTGCCCCTGCACTCAGCACTGGTTAGGCCACACCTTGAGTCCTGTGTCCAGTTCTGGGCTCCTCAGTTTAGGAAAGATGTTGAGTTGCTGGAATATGTCCAGAGAAAGGCAACAAAGCTGGTGAGAGGTCTCAAGCACAAGCCCTATGAGGAGAGACTGAGGGAGCTGGGGTTGCTTAGCCTGGAGAAGAGGAGGCTCAGAGGAGACCTTATTGCTCTCTACAACTGCCTGAAGGGAGGCTGTAGCCAGGTGGGAGTTGGTGTCTTCTCTTAGGCAACCATCACCCGAACAAGAGGATATAGTCTCAAGCTGCACCAGGGGAGGTTTAGGCTGGATGCTAGGAGGAAGTTCTTCACAGAAAGAGTGATTTGCCATTGGAATGTGCTGCCCAGGGAGGTGGTGGAGTCACCATCACTGGAGGTGCTTAAGAAGAAACTGGATGGGGTGCTTGGTGCCACAGTTTAGTTGATTAGATGGTGCTGGGTAATAGGTTGGACTCAAAGATCTCAAAGTTCTTTTCAAACCTGGCTAATTCTATTCTAATGATGGTGCATACTGATGTTGGCACAGATCCATCTTCCTTCAGTCACTCCTTTTCTCATGCGTGGTTTTTGTCTTCTTTCTTTCCTGGAGAACATAAACAATTTCCTTCAAAGCACTGAAGCTGTCTGAAATCAAACAGATAAACAACGTTTCCCCCATCTTTTCGCCCAAGATCGTGTCCTTACAGCATGTTCCATTAGCTGATATTGGGCAGATTTTATAGCGCAGCTGGTAGCATAATAAAGCTGCTGAATTTTCAAAAGATTAATTTGTTACAGTTGAGATTAAAACAATTAGCTTTGTGCTACTATTGGCCCAACTAGTGTTTTGCAAGCATGTAATTTCCCTCCATCACAAAAAAGTGGATGAAAGATTGAAAATACATGCATGCCTTTATGAACGCTAATAAATGGGGAGAAACCCTTTGAAAAATGCATTCTATATTCCTGAAATATTTTCTTCATTCATGTGTGTAGAGAAATTTTGCCTGCCTTTTATTTTAAACATTTATAGCTCACTAACAATTAATAGCAATTTATATCCCAATGCCAAGTACCATCTTTTTAATAACTCTTATTAAGTACAGCTATGTTTGAGTTTCTTCCATATTACTGTATTTTTAACTTGCAAACATTTCTTGTAGAATGGGAAGAGGATGGAAATCACTCCTTACCTTAATCTGAATCAATTTGGAGCAATTCCAGAAGCCTGTTCTTTGTAATTTTCTCAGAACTAGCTTATTAGAATTATTTTTATGCACTTATAATTCATTGAAATTAAAAATAAAGTAAAAAAAAAACCACATTATTAACTTCCATCAAGTTTTCCCTTTTCTGAATAGATAAAGACTCCTCACAAGAATGGTTAGGAACTGATTTACTATTTCAGTATTTTTTTCTCAGCTCATGTTATTTAGTTAAGTTGAACTATTAGATAGAATAGAATAGAATAGAATAGAATAGAATAGAATAGAATAGAATAGAATAGAATAGAATAGAATAGACCAGGTTGGAAGAGACCTTCAAGATCATCGTGTCCAACCCGTCAACCAATCCAACCCACCTAAACAACTAAACCATGGCACCAAGCACCCCATCAAGTCTCCTCCTGAAAACCTCCAATGATGGTGATTCCACCACCTCCCCGGGCAGCACATTCCAATGGGAAATCACTCTCTCTGTAGAGAATTTCTTCCTTGCATCCAGCCTAAACCTGCCCTGGCACATCTTGAGACTGTGTCCTCTTGTTCTGGTGCTGGCTGCCTGGGAGAAGAGGCCAACCTCTGCCTGGCTACAACCTCCCTTCAAGTAGTTGTAGAGAGCAAGAAGGTCACCCCTGAGTCACCTCCTCTCCAGGCTAAGCAACCCCAGATCCCTCAGCCTCTCCTCGTAGGGTTTGTGCTCTAAACCCCTCACCAACTTCGTTGCCCTTCTCTGGACACGCTCCAGCAAGTCAACATCCTTCCTAAACTGAGGGGCCCAGAACTGGACACAGTACTCAAGGTGTGGCCTAACCAGTGCAGTGTACAGGGACAGAATGACCTCCCTGCTCCTGCTGGCCACGTTGTTCTAATAGCACTAGCTAAAGCTACTGTAAAAATTGCATCCAAATCTCTTCCATCAGCATTCAAGAATGAACTGTTCTTGACTTTTATTTCAGTTCTTGGCTTTATCTGAGTAAAGATATAAACTCTAGCAAATTTGATGTTGATTTTGGATGGAAGACAGATGTTCCTGGAAAACTAAGTTGACAGTGACTTATTTCAGTGGGAATAAGACCTGGACAGGTTGGAGAGCTGGACAGAGAGTAACCTTATGAAATGCAACAAGGGCAAGTGTAGAGTCTTGAGGAATAACCCCACACTTCAGTACAGGTTAGGGACTGACCTGCTAGAAAGTATCTTCATGAAGAACCTGGGAGTGCTGGTGCATTAAGAAGAATGTTGGCCATCAGTTCAAGGGAGGTTGTGCTGGTGTGGCTGGACCTGGACTCCCCAGTTCAAGGACAGAGAACTGCTAGAGAGAGTCCAACAGCATGCCATAAGGATAATTAGGAGACTGGAGCATCTTTCTTGCAAGGAAAGGCTGACAGACCTGGGGCTTGTTACTCTGAGAGAGAGGAGAATGAGAGGGAATCATATAAATGCCTATAAATATCTAGAGGGTGGAGCTCATGAGGATGGCACTGGGCTCTTCTGAGTGGAACCCAGTGATAGGACAAGGAGAGTGGGGGTGGGTGGGGGGAGAAGGTTGGAGTAGGTGGTCTCCAGAGGTACCTTTCAACTCCTAAAATTCTATGATTCTGTGATTCTAAGCCCAGTAAGTAACTCAGTGAAAGAAAAGGGACAAAGAGATTGCTAATTGGGGGGGGGGGGGGCTTGGCTCAGAGACATTCTCAAAAAAAAAAAAAAAAAATCTCCCTGCCTCAAGCTAGATTTAATAATCCTAAAATCTACATTTTTCTTTCTTTTTTTATTCACTGTGTAGATGAAATGCATGGATTGTTTTCCTCCAAGGACATGTATATCATAGTTTCCATGGCACTCTTTGCTTAAAGTATAAAATGTGTTTGGCCACACTTCAAACAGCACCTCATGTATTTCATCTTCAGCCATTCTGAAAAATTAAGTGCATGAGGCTTGGTAACGATGAGGATGTTTTTGTATATCAGTCAGGTGGAAATTGGAAAGGTGAAATCAAGTGTACGGCTATTAGGAAATGTGGTGGTGAGTAGATGTAATCAGGTTGATAAAATGTAACACCTCGGACCCTTTTCTGGGTCATTTAGAGATGAAAGAGTGGCCCAGTGCAACACATGACAGATAATAAACTAGAGCACTTTGACTGATTTACAATAGCTAAAGATAAGAAATTGATTTTTTATTGTATTCTCTTTTTCTTTGTTTCAAATATTTATTTTTTTAGTGTCTGCCATTTAACACAGGCTGGGTGCCAAAACTGTCTTAGAAAGTCTGCTGTGCCAGATGTCACCCTTTTGCCCTTTTGCTCTGTCTGCAAATTTTCTTTTAAGAGCATTTGAAACTAAGTGAGCACACATTTTCCAGTAAAAGAGGCACTATGAGTAACACCTGTTGTGTTTTTGAATAACACCCACAAAGTTCAGAACACATTATAATCAACTACGTCAACTATATATTTCAAAAAGGTTATTCTTAACTCTTAGATATGTGGAGTGTGTTTTAATTGTGTTTTGAGCTTCTTGTGTGCAAGAGGTCTGTTCTATTATTTCCAAAGGAGAAAACTTCTCCTGTTAGGATTCATTATGTGGGAAAAGGACTGATTTCCTAAGGTTTTATTCCTTAAACAGTAAATTTCTAGAATGTAAAAGTGTCCATTCTCAGGTTATACCAATGATTAAAAACATCTTATTTTAATTTAAATTAAATGAGACACATATAAACTCTTATTTTCTCAATTTTTCCCACTCTTCAGTAACTGTTCAGTCAAAGACCTTTAAAATAGGGAGTGGGTTCTCTCTTTGTAAGACAAAGAACTGTAACATTTTCTTTGCCTTTGAAAAAAATGTCTAAAAACTGTTGTGTATTTCATTGCAGGGTAGACTTGGACTGATTTCATCTGGCCACAGAAGATAAGTGTTACTTGTTCATATAATAAAATGTGCAATAAAATAAACAAAGGGCAAAAATTCTCAGCCAACATATCCACAGATTGGTTCACTGAGATAAAGGAACTATAATTTGAATAAAGAATCCTGGTTATGTATGCAAATTCACAGACAAGGTACTAGGAGAAACCCTCTGGAAAGAGATCTAGGATTGATGGCAGGTTGAACATGGCTCAACAGTGTGACCTGGGAGCCAAAGGGAGAATTGTGTCTTGGCATGCACCAAGCACAACATAGCTGGCCAGTCAAGAGAGGCAATTGTCCCTCTCTACACTGGGCTGGTGCACTGGCACCTCAAGTACTCTGTGCAATTTTGGGTTCCTCATTATAAAGACATCCAAAGGTGGGTGATCAAGACGGTGAAAGGCCTTGAGGGCATGATTTGTGAGAAGCAATTGAGATCAATTGGCTTGTTCAACCTGGAGAAGAGAAGGTTGAGGGTTGAACTCATTACGGTCTACACCTTTCCCAGTGGGAGCAGTGGAGGGGGAGACGCTGGTCTATTCTCTCAGGTGACCAGCAGTAGAACACAAGGAAATGGAATGAAGCCACATCAGGGCAAGTTCAGAGTGGACTTTAGGAAAAGATTTTTCACTGTGAGAGTGATCACTGGTACAGGCTCCCTAGTGAAGCGGTTATGGTACCAAACCTGTCAGAGGTCAAGGAGTGTCTGGACAATGCTCTTAGTTATGTGATTTAGTTTTAGGTAGTCCTGCAAGAAGCAGGTAGTTGAACTTGATGATCTTTGTATATCCCTTCCAACTCAAGATATTCGATGATTTTATGCAAATCTTGAAATACTCAGATAAAGCCACTATGGAATTGCTCATATTAAGTTATGGAGCCAATGATCTGAGCTATCAGTCCAGGCTCCTTCTATGCACAGTGGGGAGAAATAGTCACTTTAAGGAGATACTTTATCTTAGTTTAAAATCTGATTAAAAATCAGAGCATAAAAATTATCCATAGAGCCATTTATTCACTAAAATGAAACCCACACTGGCTAGTTTATGTGCAGCCATCTACACAGCAAGGTTCAAAGTTTTGTGTGAAGACATTGCTTCCTGCTTTGGAGCACAAGTCAGCAGCACCACTGACCTGCTCACCAATATCACCAATTGGGTTGTCAGGAAAACTTGATTGTTACACATGCATGTAATTGGATTAAGAATGGTTTTGCACATGTCAGTTTCTGGGTAAGTGTTGGAAAATTACAAATCATCACCTCTTCCTCTTCATGGAATGTATTACCATCCATTGATATAGAAAGGCGACATTACACTAATTTCAGATATAAAGCTCCATACTGAAGGTATCCATAAATGAAATTGATCCAACACAATGACAGGAAATCTTTCTGTACTGAAAAAAGCAGAAACCTTAGTCTACTGAATAATAAAATATGCCATGTACAACCTCTGCTAATGAAATAAGAACCAATGCAGAATGATGTCCAGTGAAAGGTCATTTAGAGTATACCTGTAAGGGTTTAATCTAGGTGCGTATAACTCTCATCTTGCTATTTCTGTTACTTTGATTTAAAACATTTTTATTTATTTATTTATTTATTTATTTATTTATTTATTTATGGCATTAGATTTTGGTGGGTTTAAGAGAGCAGTAATATGTAGAATAGATATTAAAAGTTCTGTAATTTACACAGTGTTTGAAGAGTGAGTCTGTCTCAAGGAAATAAAATAAAATTGATGTTCTAAATAGATGGAATGCCAATATTTTTATGTAAAGGACATGTTATTAAAGAAAGTATCTGTAAAACAATCTCCTTTTTGCAACCACTGAAGGCGAAAATGATCAGCAAGGAAATATTGTAGAATCCTTGACTTATTTAAATGCATGTTTATCTATATGTCAGCACTCATTTTCACAGTTGGTCAAAAATATTTGTGACAAGGTTTTGAAAGTTTGCAGTGAACTCTGCTTTCAAAGTGGATGTGATGATTAGCTCTTGGAACTCATGTTTTGAATAATGAAAAGCAGTTTAGTAGGGTCACAAGTAGTCAAAAATATTTCTTGAAAGGTCAGATCACTTGTGTGTCTGCTTTGTCTTTCTTTTTGTAAGGAAAGTAAAAAATTAAAGACATCAGAACACTCCTTGCTAAGAATAAATGTCAAAGTCATCTCTAAAGGAAGAACACTAAACTGCTACCAAAATGCAAATTAACACCTACAAAGATGTATCAGACAATTCTTTTTAGTAGTAACAAGACAAATATGAGCTTAAATGCTGATGTCATGAGGAACGGTCACTAATATAAACAGATGTAAGTTCCACAGCAGGACACAGAATTTTGATTTTGATCTTCAAAAATGGTAAATTTTTTTTTGTTTGACTTTTAGGTTGTTTTGTTTTGGTTTTTAATGCTTTACTAGACTTTAACACCAGGCAGCACCAGAACAAGAGGACCCAGTCTCAGACTGCGCCAGGGGAGGTTTAGACTGGATGTTAGGAGGAAGTTCTATACAGAGAGAGTGATTGCCCATTGGAATGTGCTGCTCCAGAGGTGGTCGGGTCACCATCACTGGAGGTGTTCAGGAGGAGACTTGATGGGGTGCTTGGTGCCATGATCTTGTTGTTTGGGTGGGTTGGATTGGTTGATGGGTTGGACATGATGATCTTGAAGGTCTCTTCCAACCTGGTTTATTTATTGTATTACTGTATTATTATTATTATATTATATTATATTGGAACAGGCTACACAAGGAAGTGTTGTAATCATCATCCCAGGAAGCATTCAAAAAATGCATAGCTGTGCACTTGGGACATATTTTAGTGGTGGATTTGGCAGTGTTAGATTAATGGCTAGACTTGATGATCTTAAAGGTCTTTTCCAGCCTGAATAACTGTATAATTTTCTGTAAACATGTCATATTCTAGAAATCTCATACTAGCCATCTACCAGAATGCAAATTAACATCCACAAAAAAAATATTGCATGATTTCTCCTCCTGTTCAATTTTGTATTATCACTATGGAGCAATGTTGAAATATTTTTTTCCTGTCCAATCAATTTCAGGTCATTGTTCTAACAAAAGATTGTTTTCAACATAACTCCTTCCCAAACCATCTTCTCTCTTGGGATTTTTTTTTTCAGCATCAGCTGTAAGTGAAACCATATTTTTATGCCATTTTAATGATGAAGACTTTCACACATTTATAAAAATGTTATTATATTACAGACTCAGTAACAGATTAATAAAGACTATATTTTCATTATAACTAAAAATAATTAAATCTGAGCAAATTATTCTTTATTGAAAAAAAATGTAGTTGTTTTCAAAGTTTAACTTTCTGCAGCAGGACAATTGAAACAAAAATATCTCTGATTTACAATTTCCATAGTTTAATTTGTGGCATTTTACATGCAATGACAGCTAGTGAAGGAGGCTACCTTTTAAATGTTATCAAATTCCAGGACTTCAGTGTGTGCTTGTGTGACCTGATTTACTGCGGAATGAAAAATACTTCCCCTTGTTAACCATATCTCTTAATTCAGTATTTTATTGTGTTACCATAAAGCTATCAAAACAAGAGAAAATCATGAATACTGCATTCAGCTCTAGTTTAGTAGAGTGGAATCATACAGCTAACCATTCCACATGTTACTGGGATGTGTCTGAAAACAAACTCCATGATTATTTCATAGGATAATTTTATTGTTGTGACACTTTTTTCTTCTCATAGAGTCATAGAATCAATAAGGTTGGAAAAGACCTCAGAGATCAAGTCCAACCTATCACCCAGCACCTCATGACTAAAACATGGTTTCAAGTGCCATGTCCAATCTCTTTTTGAACACCTCCAGAGACAGTGACTCCACCACATCCATGGGCAGCCCATTCCAATGGCCAATAACTCTTTCTGTGAAGAACTTCCTCCTAACATCCAGCCTAAACTTCCCCTAGCACAGCCTGAGACTGTGTTCCAGGGCTGGTTGCCTGGGAGAGGACACCAAGCCCCACCTGGCTACAACCTCTTTCAGGTACTTATAGAGAGCAGTAAGGTCTCCCCTGAGCCTCCTCTTCCCCAAGCTAAGCACCCCCAGCTCCCTCAGCCTCTCCTCATAGGGCTTGTGCTCCAACCCCCTCACCAGCTTTGTAGCCCTTCTCTGGACACATTCCAGCAAGTCAACATCTTTCCTAAACTGAGGTGCCCAGAACTGGGCACAGTCACTAAAATTTAATTGCAAGCATTGATTTACCTGAACTTGTGGGTTTGTCCTATAATAATTAAATATAGCACAGTTTTCTTCAGTTATTTTGGGTTGTGGACCTGTGATTTGAAATTCACAATTAACAAGGAAGATTAAACCAAATTTCCAAGCACAGAGTACCATCCTCCTGAGGCCTACACTATAATTTTTTTTTAAATTACTAATATTCCCAGTCAATAGTCCATAATTTGACAATTTGGTTCATAGAGATTAAAAGAGTCTGAGTATTTCTATCTTCCTTATTTATGTTATTGTTCTATGGCAGGGGAAGAGGTGGGTTCTGGTGGTGGTTTGGTACTGCATTTTTGAAATTCATTATTTTAATTACTAAAATGCTTTTTTTCTGAATTATTCTTTTAGAGCCCTGAAGTCTAGATGAATTCCAAGGAAGCAAGTGTCAGAACATTGCTCACCTAAGGCACTGTTTCAGAAACACATTCTTATTGTACCTACCAAAAGAATGTTCCTTCTTACTCATTGTTCTACTGCTTTTCTTTATAGCATTAAAAATTTTAAGCTGAAAATATTGTTCCCATTTTGGTAAACCACAGCTGAAGTTTAATTAAGCTTTTGTATCCCCTGTAGTAAGACACAAATGGAAAATAAAACACACTCACAAAACAAACCCTTACAGCAGTTAGGAAGAAGAGAAGTGGGTGTTTGGGGAGATTTGAAAGAAAAGGAACTTTTTCAGATATCTGACTAGTTGATTACTTATTTAACATCCAGCTCCAGTACATTAAATTTACAGTGCTCAGCGTCACATTGTGATGTGTTCAGCTATATATCTTTTAAAAGCAAACCCCCCAACTCTTTAAATTTATTAAAAGCAATAGGATTAATTAGAAGGCCAGACATAAGTAGTGTGTAATGTAATCAAGTGTTGGTTTACCAGGGAACTATAAAGAGATTACTTTATGTCATATATACTTTAACAGCACAGCATATTACCTATATTTACATATACAGAAACGTATATACAAACATATGCAGTTGGAAGATACCAAAAGCCTTTTCTCTAAATTAAAATAACAGCTGATAAAAAGGAAATGTTATCATACCACGTTGGGATTTTGTTTTGCCAAAGCTACAGATGTGGCATTCAGGCTGAAGCTTGTCAGTGATCCACCTTCGGTATATGAACTTTTTAAGCTTAATCCATATGAGATGTCACACAGTGATGCAGAATCAATCTAAATTAGAACATAAGTCATCAGCATATTGACTGGTTGGCAACCTACTAGTATGACAATCTCACTCAAAAGACAGAGTTCTTAAGCTTCCACAATTTTAGTAACAAATTACCACTGTGAAACAGTTTTCAAAGCCAACTGCATTTCTTTTGTTTTCAGAGACACAATTTGTTCTGCACATCCTTTTGGTTTTGTTATGGCTTGCTTTTTCTCCCTTTTCCAGAGTACCAAATAATATGTTTCAGCTAGGTTTAATCAAGTGTCCTAAAATTCTTTCAGATGCAATGAGTAACAGAATGCTAAAATTGAGATGAACAATTTATTAATTCAGTGAGTATTCTTCATTGATTAACTATGCAACATCTACCAAAGACTTAATTTTTGATATCTACTTCCATAATATATTTATTTGCATGGCGTACTGCAGAGAAACAAAACATACCTCAAATAATAACCTTGCATTTTTTATTCATGTTGTTATTAAGACATGGTACAAAAAACTATCATCACATCAGGGACTTTTGGCATCAGTGATATTCTCAAATTCCCTGCCTAATTTTGTAGATACCTACTCTTCCATTTGAAAATTACCATAGAATATATAGGTCTCACAAAAAAACTCTACCGTCATCTCAACAGCACTTACCTGCTCAGCACTTGTCTTCTGCTTAACCGTTTATAGTATAAAAAAGGGGCTCATTTACTTCTGTTACCTCCTGACAGAAATAGCTAGAAAACATAGCTGGAAACATAGCTAGAAAAGATGGAGTTGGCAGTGGTGCTGATGATGCTTCAGCCTCAATCCATGAAGTCAACAGGAACGTGGCCCAGCTATCTCTGTCAAAAGGAGTTTGACCATCCACTCCAGGGAATGGCCTAATTGGGCAACCACATGATATGCATAAGCAGTACTCTGTCTGTCTTTCCTGTTGTGGGTGATACACTTTAAAAGGATGATACATCAACACATAAGGAGAGATCATGAGTGAATTATTTCATTGACTGGCTGTAATAGCTTTGCTGGGAACAACAGATTTAAGTCAAAGTCACTGCTTTGGTGGATACGGTGTATGTAATTACAAACAATTATTTGACTGAATGTCCCTGTGTGCTAAATGTATCTCAGTTTCAGTCACAGCATTTTTCTTGTCACTTCCAACTACTTCATTCCTCTCAATATAATAGTTGTTGACAATTTTCTATACTGACAGTAGACCTGAAGATCTATGTTTTATATTCACTGTAAAGTCAACGCTGGAATTTCAGCAGGATGCATAGCAATGTTTAGCATTATGGATGCCAACATTGCCAATATAATCTCCACTTAGTAAATCAGTTCTGAAGTGATTAGTGCCATAACACTTATGCCCAAGATGCATTGTAGCAGAACCAGAGGCCCTGCATCTTTGATAATGGGTCTTTGATAATAATTATCAAAGGGACTTTGATAATGACCCTGAAGATGATCAGCAGTAGTGCACAGCTGCAGAGACTTTAGTGAGGAAAGTGGAGGTTTTAAAGCACAAAAGAACCCAAACTGTAGCAAGTAAAATAATTAAACATATCTCACTGTTAATCTGGATGCCAGTTGTGGGTGGGGTTCACCTCCCATACTGAATAGTCACTCTATCAGAGAACACACTTAATACTTTCAATACTTTTTCTTAATTTTTCCTCTCCAGTTTTACAGGGAAACTGGAGTGATCCTGGAATCTGATTTATGAGCCTTTTGAATTCCAGCAGTCACCATGAATAAACTTCCACCACATAAGCAACGCTTCTCTCTTATTCTTCCTTTGCAAGTTTTACGGGACCTCATGAAACTGTTCAAGGCAAAACATTCCATAGATCTCAAAATATTTAAAAGTTTGCAGTATGACTTTGCACTGTGTCTACTTGGAATATGCTGAAAACTGGGAAGCATTGATTAAAATTCTTCAAATTTCATAGCTGAATACAATGAACATTTAAAATTTTTCACTAACAACCCCCCTGAAACTCCAGAAATTGAAGAAAACAAGGAATTAAAACCTTATCCTCTCAGGTTTAACTTGGTCAATAATTAATTATTTAAGGGTCTTCTACTTTGACTTAAATCTCTCTTCCAAAATTAATTTAAGAAATATTTAGAAAAAATAACTTCCAGCAGCTTACATTTTAACTAATTGCTGTTTTGATTTGACACTTTGAACATCATAGTATTCAAAGACAATTTTTTGATAGAGAAGTTTTGAAATAATATTTGCTGAGGATTTCGGAATATTTTCATTTGTAAATTTTATTGGTAAATGCACCATATAGAATGAAATTAGTTTTACCTAGCTGTGATGGGTTACATCCATCCTGAAAGCAGGGGGGAGGACTTGTGAGAGCTTTGCCCTCCCTGTAGGGGTTTTTCCCCCTGGGAAACTGAGGTAGTCTGCTCCACTCCCCCTCCCTGTCCAGCAAGGCTATAGAAAGGACACTGCAGCTATTAGCTCTCTGGGCCCCTGCCTTTGCCTGGACGAGGACTGCCACTGGCTCCCTGCTTCCCTGCCACATCTCTGCCACTTCCCTGCCACTTCCCTGCTACATCTCTGCCTTTGCGCCTTTGCAAAGGACTGGTTCTGTATTTCCTTTTTTTTTTTTTCCCTTCCATCCATCCTTGTTTCTTCCAAGCCAAATCCAAATTATTTCTTGGTGGATTTGCTCCTTCCCTTTCTTTTTCCTCTCTATTGGGAAAGAGGAGGGGGGAGGGATTCTTAGCCTTGCCCCCATCTGAGCTCTTAAGTCCCAGTTAAGGCTCAAACCACCACACTAGCAAATTTTCTATATAAAGTCCCAATGTGTTCTATTCATAGTACAAAGATAAATATTTAAGATATCTTTTGACTTTAAAAAATACTTCAACTTCTGCATTTCATGTTTAATATCACTAATGCAATATAGGCTTAACCATTTGTTGCAATTATTCATATATTCCTTTGGTAAATACCAACAATAGTTATGAGAGATATTAACAAAACTTTCAAGAAATACAACAACATTTACTGTATGCCTACCAGTCAATAAATCTGACTATTTCACTCTGAGCTCTGGAAAAGCTACCCAGACATATATCCTGCCATAACACTGCCAGCATTGTTGCTAAGCTTTGTACTGATGCTGAGAGCTGGCTGGCAACTTCCTGGGAGAAGGGTACACTGTGAGTAAGAAGTTTCTTAATAAACTCCAGAGACATGAAAACTTCCATATTATGAGCTAGACACGTTTATCTGATAAATGATTGAGAATAAAAGCACCCAAATTTAGCCACAGAAAAATATTCCCAAATAAGAAGGATCACTAAAGAATCCAGCGACAAGAACAAAGCCATCAGTAGTGTACAGTGTACTTCACTTTATCTTAGATTAAACTAAGGAAGAATAAATGACAGACAATACAGAATGGCATCTCAGTGTAGGTACACTAGAGAAAGAACATTGGCTATTTCTTCATAATAAACTTGGACCTATAAATCACAATGTTTCTGTCTGTAATATGATTTCTGACTGAGATCAGGCTACCTGGAAGTCCTATACAGAAACTAATGACAGGTCATTTTTTAGAAAGAAGGAAATAAAGTTTGGAATCCTCTGAAAATAAGTACATCTAACTTTCCTGCCTGACTTTGACTTTGCCATTTGGTTAAGTGAGTTTCACAGAAGTAGCTAAGGCAGTCTGAAACTGACCAATGCAATCTTCAAGTGCAGATTACATGTCATGCCAGAATGTGTCTCTCCTCTTGCCTGGCATTAGTCATCTGCAGACTAACACTGAAGGTTTGCCTACATGGTGTGAAGCTGGATTAATTTAGCACCAAACGTGGTCCGAAAGCAATTCTTGTGCTATAATATAGGTAAAAGATGAAAGAGTAGCAATATTTGTCACCACTGGAGATGTGGAGGTTTTCAGAAAAGTGTCAGGAATAAGTTAAGAAAATTCAAGATTTCCCATGAGATACAGTCAGAAGACTCCAAGATATCCAACTGTGACTGTAATATGAGATCAAATGTGAACTGGATTCCAGCTGCAATGTATTTTTTACCTGCTTACTAACAATAACAAAGGAAATCAGAACAAATATATTCAGAGCAAATACATTAGTGGTTTTAAATGCCAAAAGGATGTTATAGTAGAGTCAGATATAAAAAAGGGGCTGTTGGAACCAGACAGTAAAGATCTTCCAGGAATTAAAATTGTTGATGACATTTTGTTGTAATAGAAATGGAGGGAAACGAAGAAGCAATCCAGAACCACAATGTAAACTGAAATGTCTGGTAAACATGTTCCAGTAAGAGGCTACATGCTGACAACCTGAAACTTTTTTGGTTATATTGGCACCTAGAGAAACTGTAAACTGAGACACATCATAATAAATTAATTCTATAACTTACAGGAATGTTAATTTTTTTTCCCCACAGCCTACCCATCCATCATATTAAAAAGCATCAGGAAAAAGCCACTGCTGAGTTCTCTAACTCATCCTACAGAGAAACAATGTATAGGTAAGTTAAAGAAAAGTGCTGTGACCAGATAACACATTGCAGATCAAAAAATATCAACAAAATGTCCAAACAGAACTTCTGTAGCACAGAAGATAAATTTTATCCATGTGGAACAGTTGCTATGCATCTCTCCAGTAGGCCCCAAACAATCCAAAAACACTTTGATGTGAAGCTGCGCCATTCATTAAAACAGTTCATACTCTAGAATGTAGGATCCAATGCTAAAGGCAGCTGTCGCCTACCATGAGAAAGCCTTAACCAGAAATACAGGAGCTGACACTGAGACAAGCAAATATTTGACGCTTAAAATAAAACAATATGCAGAGAACAAGCCAGAAAGTTATGACTACAGGCAGTGAATTTGTTGAACACGTATATTGAGCAGTACAAAATGCACAACTGCTCAAACAACATAAAACTCTAACTCATCAAATCACAACCCTGTGCTGAAGTGACTAAGGCAGGTATCACTTTTAAAGGAAGGAGTTCCATTCTATATTTACTAAATGCTCTCATTCTTGAAAGGTTTTTGTGGAAGAGTTGGGAACTGACTGAGAAACTGATTGAGGCACATTTTTCATGTGTTTAGAATAGACGTCAACAACAGAAAAAGCTAGAAATTTCTAGTTACCATGTGTGCCTCAAGATAGATACACAAAGTAATTATGAAAGATTAATCCTGTCTATATAGTATAACCAGAATTCAGGACAATGAAAATGAAATCCATACACCTGCAGAGCAAAGACAGGGCGAAAGTGAGAGCAAAGTCAGTGGTTGTAACTCAAACAGTAAGTTGTAGGACATATCGGTAAATTGTTCTGTAAATACAAAGAACTGGTGGGCATGACAGAATAGGCTACTGATAAAAGGCCATATCCATATGATACTATATTTACTAATCACTTCTTGCCTCATCAAATCAGGCAACTCCTAACAGAAGATACAAGATAATTACAGATATTGCTAAAATAAGAAGATAACGTGGAAGAAGGAAAGAAGACACCAAAGGAAAGAAGGAAAGGTGGCACCAAAAAAGAGTCTTACATACACATAGCCTGAACTCTACCTGCAGTTTTCACCACACTGTAGAAGCTTCTTTTATAACAAACATACCTAGTTCTAAAAATAGTGTAGAAACATGAGGTAGGGCACAGTCTAGTATTGCTCTCTGTTAATAAGTAAAAAAAAACCCAACAAAAATAAACACCAAACCTCAAAGGAGCTCTGAAAGGCTTAGTGTGAATGATACGAACATAAATAGAAGATGAAGCAAGCTTAACTTAGTTTGTAGGTAAGCTATTATTGCAGTATAATAACCAATGCTATTTATTTTTATGCCACAAAGGTACTTGCAGGTTCCTGTGGTGATCAGAGAAAAGAACAGCATCATCCCAAGAATGTCAAAATTTAGACAGTCTAACAGCAAAGTATTTTAACATGCATTTCAGGTAAGGCCATTAAAGAATCCCCCTCTTGTACTTCTATATGAGGAACAGTCATAGGGGAGAATTACATCACCTGTAACCAAAGCAGTTACTGCAATCAATGAGCATTTGGATATTCCCTGGCATCTGCACTATGTAAATCTCAAGACACTCCCATTTGTTTAAGTTAATGTGTGTGCAATTACAGTGAGGAGATAGTCATGCTTAAATTTTCCTTTTTAAGCAAGGTTCATTAGGATTGGCTAGAAGAATGTGAAATTATAAACTTGTGGGTGTTAGACAATAGAAATCATTTGCAATCTCTCAGCAGCAGCTTGGAAATAACAATTTCTGCAATATCCAGTCATGTCAAATAATCTACCATCCATAAAAAAACACAGCACTGCATGCAAGCTAATGAGGAATGCTGAATCTCGGAACAAGTAAGCCTGTCAGCTAAACATCACATGGCAGACATGAAAGGTACAATGCTCTCCGACACAGAGCAAATGCTCTGTAGCCTTTAATATACTCCTGTCAGATGGATTTGGTCAATTAAGTAGAAAAAATGGTCAAAAGCCTTCACAAATTTTGCTGGTTCCTGGATTGTAGCTTCTCTAGTGGAAAGTTCAAATAGTCAGTTTGCTACTTGTTCATCACATAATCAAGCTCTATAAAAGCACCTCTCCTATGAAGGCAGACTGAGGGAGTTTGGGCTATTCAGTCTGGAGAAGAAGAGAAGGCTCCTAGGAGACCTTACTGTGGCCTTCTAGTACCTGAGGGGGCTACAAGAAAGCTGGTGAGGGACTTTTTAGGGTGTCAGGTAATGATAGGACTAGGGGGAATGGACAAAAATTAGAAATGGGTAGATTCAGATTGGATGTTAGGAAGAAGTTCTTCCCTGTGAGGGTGGTGAGACATTGAAAAGGTTGACTAGGGAGGTGGTGGAAGCCTCATCCCTGGAGGTTTTTAAGGCCAGGCTGAATGTGGCTCTGGGCAACCTGATGTAGTGTGAGGTGTCCCTGCCCATGGCAGAAAGGTTGAAATTAGGTGATGCTTGAGGTTCCTTTCAACTCTAACAATTCTATGATTCTATGATTCCAAAAGAGTTTCAGGGCTTGCGTCAATTTAAAAAAAAAAAAATAAAATGCTTAAAGCTGGGAATATTGCCTGACTCCAGGAAATGAAGAAAAAGCTGGTTCTTGATGACCACTTCTAGAAGCCATGCCTCAGGAGAAGTGGACTACTTAGCAGCTACAGGCTTTTTGACAAGTAAAAATGTTTACAATGTTGTAACCTACCCACCACAGTTTATATCAGAAAGAATACTTCTGAAATAATGTAGCTATATCTTATGAAAATAATATGCAACCTTGAGGCAACTTATGACAATAACATGTAACCTTGAGCAGCCCACCAAAGTTGCTCTATCACTCCCTTCTTACAAGGACAGGGGAGAGGGAAAATATAACCATTGGCCTGTAGTCAAGATAGAAGCCATTTAATAGGATGAAAAGCAAAAACAAAGGTTACATGCTGAAGCAAGAGCAAACAAAGATGTTATTCTCTGCTTCCCATCAACAGACAATGTTCAGTCAATTCCCAGGAAGCAGGGCTTCAATACACATAGCAGTTGCTCTGGAGACAGGTGCCATCAATGAATGTCCTCACACTTCCTTCTTTCAGTTAGCTTTTACAGCTGAGCTCACATCACATGGCATGGAATACTCCTTTAGTCAGTTTGGGTAATCTGGTCCAGCTGTGTCCCCTCCCAAGATCTTGCCCATCCCTTGGCCTGCTATTGGGGAGGGATTGCCGGAAAAGCACAGCCTTGGTGCTTGGCTCAGCAGCAGCCAAAACGATGGTGTGTTATCAACACCCAGCTACATCACTGCAAAACATAGCACAAAGAGAGATGCTCTGGGAAGAATTAGCTCCAGCTCAGCCAAACTCAATACAGACCTGCAGGACTTGCAAAATGACAGCATCCCAAGCCTAAAGTCTGATTTTATGTTTTGCCTGACCATACACGGTGCTTGATGTGGGAACAAATGTGATTTGGAGATATGGAGGCTGGCTGAGAAGGAAGCTACCCTCTCTGACTCTGTGCAAGAATTGTTATCTAAAGAAGTATTGTTTAAGGCAATCTAAAATCATGCACTGCAATATCAGAATAAGCCATAGCACAGCTTAAAATGAAACTTATAAAATGGAAAACCAGAGATGGTCTAACATACCTTGAGGTGGTTTCCTTTCTAAAGCAATACCACATGCATGAAAATGAAAGATTTTTGGAAAACGGTCATCTGTTCTTCCTTTGCATTGGCGAGAAAAATAACAAAATGAATACTCAAAGGCTATCCTTGTCTACGCCTGTGTCATTGCAGATGGGTACAAATGGAGCCTTTCTAACTAGATTAGGCAGGAGAGCAACCTGAGGCAGATCTGGCTTTCCCAGATTGTCCTGGGGTGAATCTGTGACACTTGAGAAGCCAGATAAGGCAGCAGAAAGATTTTATTGTGATTTTACAATACAATACAATACAATACAATACAATACAATAAACCAGGTTGGAAGAGACCTTCAAGATCATCGTGTCCAACCTATCAACCAATCCAACCACCTAAACAACTAAACCATGCAACCAAGCACCCCATCAAGTCTCCTCCTGAACACCTCCAATGAAGGTGACTCCACCACCTCCACAGGCAGCCCATTCCAATGGCTAATCACTCTCTCTGTATAGAACTTCTTCCTAACATCCAGCCTAAACCTGCCCTGGCGCAGCCTGAGACTGTGTCCTCTCATTCTGGTGCTGGCTGCCTGGGAGAAGAGACCAACCTCTGCCTGGCTACAACCTCCCTTCAGGTAGTTGGAGAGAGCAAGAAGGTCACCCTTGTGTCTCCTCTTCTCCAGGCTAAGCAACCCCAGCTCCCTCAGGCTCTCTTCATAGGGCTTGTGTTCCAAACCCCTCACCAACTTTGTCGCCATTCTATGGACGCGCTCCAGCAAGACAACATCCTTCCTAAACTAAGGGGCCCAGAACTGGACACAGTACTCGAGGTGCAGCCTAACCAGTGCAGTGTACAGGGGCAGAATGACCTCCCTGCTCCTGCTGGCCACACTGTTCCTGATGCAGGCCAGAATGCCATTGGCCTTCTTGGCTGCCTGGGCACACTGCAGGCTCATGTTCAGCCTACAATCAATCAGTACCCCCAGGTCCCTCTCTGCCTGGCCACTCTCCAGCCACTCGGACCCCAGCCTGTAGCACTGCATGGGGTTGTTGTGGCCAATGTGCAGAACCTGGCACTTGGATGTGTTAAATCTCATGCCGTTGGATTCTGCCCATCTGTCCAGCCTGCCGAGGTCCCTCTGCAATTTTATTGGAATGAAGGTTAGGTGATTGCTCCAGTTAGTCCATTTTCAATTACAATGTTTTAACCACTTTTCATAATGAAGGAAATAAGCATTTCTGCCTAGTCCCTAGATTGAATCAAGCCATTCTTCTGTGAGTCATTCAGATCTGCAGAATAACTTAATCTCATACACAAGAATATTATTAAAATTGCTTTTACATAGCCTTTTCATTTCTTGGAGTGGATGCTAGGACCCAGTCTGTCTGGGGTTTTTTCTGTCTTACCAGAGGAAGGAAGTATTCAAAACTAAGGAAAACCAAATCTGTGTTGAGTTTTGTATATCATTGCTGAAATAAGATTATCCTGTCTTGCCATGCAAAAATATAGAATTCAATGAAATAAGGATGAAAAGGATTAACTATTTTGAATCTTGCATGTGTATACTGTGATTTCTGTCTACTGAGCTTCTGAGTTGAGGAATTATTAGTTGCCTGATGCTCTCAAGCAGGTTTGGCAATCATGGATCATACATTACAATACAATACAATACAATAAACCAGGTTGGAAGAGACCTTCAAGATCATCGCGTCCAACCCATCAACCAATCCAACCCACCCAACAACTAAACCATGCAGCCAAGCACCCCATCAAATCTTCTCCTGAACACCTCCAATGAAGGTGACTCCACCACCTCCACGGGTAGCCGATTCCAATGGGCAATCACTCTCTCCGTGTAGAACTTCTTCCTAACATCCAGCCTAAACCTGCCCTGGCGCAGCCTGAGACTGTGTCCTCTTGTTCTGGTGCTGGCCGCCTGGGAGAAGAGGCCAACCTCTGCCTGGCTACAACCTCCCTTCAGGTAGTTGTAGAGAGCAATGTAGACTATGTTATGTAGGAAAAATTCACCTAAAGGATGTAAACTGATGTGACAGAATAATAATATTAAGAAATAGTGAGATAAACCATTAGGAAGCAAAACTGCTGACTGTTTTCCTGCAAACACCTTAATCAACTTGAAATGAATCATTGAAGTTCACGCATCAGTCATGTTAAGAATTAGTCAGATTGGTGAAATTCAAATTTTCTTAATGAGAATAAATTGCATTTCCTCAGCATTTTACATACAAAATCATAGGACAAGCTCTAAAACTTTTTTTTTTTTTCTGTTTAGGTGAACCATGATGGCATCAAGCATGGCATGAAAACATTATTTATGGTAGACTAGAAGGAGTTAGATTGTAGATGCCTAAATAAAACAGGCAGAGGTAAATTTTTTTCTGCAGGCTATATCTCCTTACATTCAAAGGAGACACTGTATAGGATGTTATAGTGTTATAGTGAAGAAAGAGAAATATGACAGCTGGGGAAACAAGCCCTGAAAAAAGTCACAATATTAATATTCATGGCTAGAGAAAACATTTCTAAAAGAGAGTTTTACCTCATTAGCTACCTGTGTATGTTTTCATGCTGCACATAATGTTTCCATCAGAAAAATGCATCAGCACAAGCAGGAAAGCATCCTGAGAGTCCTCACACATAACTTTTCCTGACAAGCTCTAATCCTTTTAGTTCCATGCAGAATGAGTTCTCAACACCCTTAGGACCACTGCAAACATTACTGAGGGAAAGCCACCTAGCTTGCTGTGGGACAGGAAAGCAAGCTCATTTAGAACACTTTGGCAACAACGTAATTTAGTAGGTGTTTGTGTTAAATGAAGATCTGTGAAGCTGACTTGCCAAAGATCTGAAGGAGGAGGTCTTATGAAGATAAGACAGCCCTGTTTTGGCTAAAACTGATGAAGCAAGGCTCAAATGAAATAAACAGCCAAATTCAAATCAGATTTTGAGGGCCAGGGTGCCTGAGTGAAGACCTTTGCCTAATTAACTTTAATTTTAATATTAAAGTTGACACTCTTCAATATGCCAATGAGGAAAAGTAAATACATGCTAAACTCATATGACTGTTACTCAGCTTTCCTCCCAGATCATGCTAGATGTCATACAGAAAGCAGGGATGGCCTGAGCTAGGGTATAAAACCCACAAGAGGGAAATCTCTCATCCATGTACCACTGGCACCAGTATTAGCACCAGCAAGGGGAGTGCAGGGTGGGCCAAAAGCAGAGGTACAGCTTGGCCAGCACTATCACCTGCCACAGCAACATCTGCTGGGAGGGAAAAACAGAGATGAGTAGAGTTCATGGGCTGCTTTCCATTTCTTCCAAGACAGGGACAACTTTCTTGGTAAGAATTGCACCTTCAATATATGGCTTAACTTCTGCTGTATTTCTATTATATTAGAGCCACTGCAAAGGTTTGTGTCTCCAACTTTGTCAAATGTTACCCAGGATTTATTAACTTGAGATCATATTTGCTAGCATTTCTATTATATATTAGAGCCACTACAAAGGTTTGTATCTCCAGCTGTTTGATGCTACCCAGGATAACTTAACTCAAAATCATCTTGCAGTTAGTGCATTTATCACTGGCAATCCTAAATTTATGCATATGTTGCTTTGGAGAATTAAACCATTAAATTGCTTTAACTTTCTGAACTTGTGTCAGGGCAAGTCTCTATTGGGGCAGTTGAAAGAGAAGCAAATTTTAATTTTGCCAGACAGTTCCAGGGACATGACAGAAAAGTTGCATTAGTACAAGTCTGGAAAACATGCTAGGAGTCCTGACAGATAACATTTCCTGGGACAGTTCCCTCACAGCTGAAGCACAGGACCATACAGAGGAAGAGATTTCCTTCATAATGCCAGTCTCTGCACCCATTTGAGCTTGGCCATCTTTCAAAACCAGGGATAAAGACTGAGTTAATTGCTCTGGCTCTTCCTCTTGATCCCATGATGACCCTGATTCAAACTCATTCTTTGTGAGACAAACTGCGTTTTTCGTATGTTTCTTTTTCCATACAGGGGTGACTGATACTGGCACAGGCTGGTTCTCTTGTGCACCTGCCATGCCTGCTGTTGGCGTCTGACTAGCCATGGTTCCTGCTGGTCTGCCTGTAGATCCAGAGACCTTCTCTTGCATTTAAGTGCTCTGAACAGGGATGAGAAGGGCTCAAAAGGCATGGGCCAGGCTCCACCACATTGCAGCGATTTCTGTCTCTCTCAGGATCTTCAGGGCTGACAACATACTTTTTCCAAATATTTTACCATTTTATCAGGATTTTGTAATTGTTGGGAGGTGAAATTCCAAAACACAGGAGGTGGCCACCATCCTAGGCACTTGCCCATACTCTACCACACACCCTGCCACCCATAATTATCCAGCAATTGGAACTACAAGCCCCATGATACTTTGCTCCAGCCAGCACTTCTATTTCAAAGCTGGCATGACATCAGCATGGTATTGAATGCACATCATCAGATTCAATTGGCTAAACCCATGACACTCACAAAGAGTTATATTAATATAGAAAACTCATGACCCTAAGCACTTCTTGTTACACCTAAGACCAATTTTTGGGGCCTCAGCAAAACATCCTTTGCATATAATGATTTGAGAGTTGCCTACATTCCTCTGTTGTGTTATCTCTATGTCATCTTTGCTGCTGCTCGCTCACATGTCAGTAAACAGCTAGACATCTATCTTACTTGAAATGTCCATCTATGGGCTTGGGTTTTTGCATCCCTTCCTCTTCTAAGTTTATAGGCTCTGATCTAGTAACCTCACAAAATGTGTAATGGTAGGAGGAACTCATTCATATACAAACGTCTTTGAGGGATTCAGGTGGAAGAGAAAGACTTTCAACCTGCTTCAACAGATATTTAATAACGTGAAGCAGATTTTCAGCAAACAAGATTTATATTAATTATCTTCATCTACACAATACTCACTAGTTAAATGGAAAAGCTTCTATAACCATTGATGCAAATCAAACAAAACTGGGAGTTTTACTGAGTCTTCTGTTTTTCATTGCACTCAACTACAGGGAAGAAAATGTGCTCTACAAATATATGCAGCTGCTAGCACTGCCTGAAAGATAAAATATAACATTTAGGGATAGTTTTGTAAGCACTGCTAATGCAAACACTCTTACTGAATTTTTTTACCGCTTTACTCTCTGTAAAAGTTTGTTGGAGCACACATTTACCTCCCTGAGTGATTGCAAATCAAAGTGGTGTTGAACACCAACTCCCACAAAGTAAATTACCAGTTTGCATGCAGAGGACTTGGTCTACTATTGCATTTCCCAGACCTCTTCCACTTCTCCTTTTAAAGGCATAACTATTCTCACTCTTTTAGTAATAAGACATTATTATACACTGTACACCATCATGCAGGAGGAGTGATTGAGTAGAACTGCTGGAGAGCAGAACACATCAACAGGCAGCCATTTACCTGTCCACTTTTGAAGTCTGTTAATCTTTTCATGTCATGGGAAAAGGTGTTAACAAAGTACTGCTAGTGCATATATACAACTTTTTCTCAATCTCTATCAGTCACAAGCCTGTGTGCCTGCACATGGACATACACACACGAGCATCCTGTTTTTTGTTCAGCCTTGATTGTGACAGTTTTCAGCTGAAATTCTCCACAGTAGTTCTGCACTTACAGGCTTTTCAGGAGAAATTACTTTTGTACAAGATGAAAACTGCCAGAAATTATTGTCAGCTGACATCCACGGGATTTTCTGATATTATTCATTTTAAAGCCTTTATTGTGAAACCACTTAAAGGACTTTGAAATGGAAAACCCCAGCCTTTACAGTTCTTGACTGCTTTTTATCTAGTCACTGGTCTCATTGGCATTTTCTGCTTAGAAATAAATTCTTTCATTAAGAGGGAATAGATTTTTTTAGCTGACTAGAATCTTTCAGACAATAATTGTATTGTACACCTTTATTCTAAGAAGTGAGTTTCTTAAATAACATCTATTTGCTCTCTGAAAGCATGCTAAGAGTCTTACACAATACACTCCATTAGCATGGAAATGGAATTTTTGTGTGTAATTTACTTTTCTGCCACTGTATTACATTATATCTGCAGTTATCAAACAGAGACTGAAAAAATCTTGTTGTATTTTGAAGTGTGAAAGATTCCAGCTGTTTTTTATTGTACTTCTAATGTTGTACTTCATAACAAATATAAGTGCATACCTGTACCGATACACAAATACATTTAAATGGTTCATGTTTTAAACACATTTAAGAAATAAAAAGTTCAAATTTTGCAATAAGCATGTGAATATGTGAGCCCAACTGACAGTTTTCACCAGTATAACACATAAACATTAAGAATTGACATTACAGGAATGATGATAGAATAAAACAAGAGGGAGTATGCATGAGATTATTGTGTTCACCTATTACTACTTTTTGTTAATACGAGTCTTTAAAAAAATATATAATTGGAAACAATTAGCAGTAAGTGTATAGCTACATGACCAAAGATGGTTATTTCTTCAGTGAGATTGCTGAAAATAATTCCTAATACAAATTTAACTTCATATTATATAATGCTTGGTTCTAACCTTAGAAAATTACACTAATAGGGAAAAATACAAACGTGTTGAGGAAATAAAAAATACTAATTGGCCTTTTCCAGTGCTGATCTCTGATACTATGATGAAATCTAGAACACTAAATTTAGCTCAGAGTATGACACATCAGTATGCCAACTCAGTTCTTCTTGCAGCTATTTTTCTGTGTCACATACTTCACGTAAGTCTAGGATGGTTTGATGGCATCCAAGGAATGCATACTTATCAAGTTATTCCACTTCATGGCTAATTCAAACAACATTGCTGGAATCTTGTTGAGGTCCAGAAGTCATGGAGATAAACTGTACATACTCAGGAAACCAGACAGACCATGAGTGTGTTTGCAGAGTATTCACTCTACCTCTAAACAAAATTAAACATAGTGTTCTACTACTATGAGAAAAACAAACAAAAGCAACAGCAAGAACAACAACAAAATTATTCCCATGGTGCAGGTTTAATAGATCAATACTACTCTCTGTGTACAAATAGGCTAACTATGCCAGAACCTCATCAGACAAAAGGTGTGATTATACCAGGGCTCATGAGTAAAAGGCACCTAGATGTTCAGCTGTCCTATGATGGAAGCATATCCAGGTGTTGGAAGTTGCAAATGATCAGCCACTTGCTTCCCAGACTGTAACACTGCACAGTTTAGCCTCATTGATTCACATGCTGAATTCTACATTTCTCCCCACTGGCTTTTCTGGCATTACTGTCAGCTGCTGTCAGGTTTATGAAGGTATGTCCAAACTGGAACCATTCTTTTATGCCAATGGCTGTAATTTAGAGCCATCTACAAATTTGCTGATGTTGCATCTTCATCACCAATTTAGTCATCGATGAAGATGTTAAACAGTATGAAACCTAGCAATGACATCAAAGCACAATGTTCATTTACATCCACGAGATGCATGATTAGATCTTCCAAGCCCTCTTGAGCTTCTGTGCAATTCTTAAACTACTTAATAGTTTATACTTCTAGTTTGTACACTTCTTCCAGTTAGCCATTTCAGCCCAGTTCCCATGTCATCCTTATATTTCAGTTAGATTTAGGCATCTAAGTTGTATGCCTACATGTGTAACAATTCTCACAGATTTTACTACCTGAGTCAATTTGCTGGTTAGTGTTTTTAAATTATTGTATCATTTCTGTCAGACTCATAAGCATCTCCAATCCTTAAATTTGTGATGGAAAACTGAAGTTATGGCATTTCTGTGTGAAATACTGCTGAAATAACTGTAGAAAAAAAAAAGATTTCATCTATATTCCAAGAAATTAGTGTCACTGAAGAGCTGTGAGTGTAAACAATTCACTGCTTTAACTTGCCTCATACTGAGGGGGGCATACCTACCACACTTCATGCAGCAATTATGACAAATGATAATTGCTTCTGCATTTTCCAGTAGCAAAGGCATTAGTTAGATATATGAGGATTAGAGTTTATGAGGTACAGCTACTACCAGCAGACATGTGAAATATCTAAGGCAGAAGAGAATTCCAAACATCTGCTCTAACTGTAAACAAACATTTCAGTATTGAAGTTTCTTACATTAAGCAGGGCCTCAGGAATTTCCTCACTATTCACCTCTAAGGACAAGCTACTGCATAATATCTCCTCAGAGTTTTGCATAGGATTTAATAAAATCAGTCAGGCTCTACCTGTATGAAATGATCAGCATCTGGTAGGATGAAAGTGTTCCAGAATAGTCTGCCTTTGTTGACATTTCTGATATTGCTAATTCTGATACAGATGAAGCTGCTGCCTATACCTAGTGTTCATGCCACAGTTAATGCTTAGAAGATGGAACCATACATTAACATGAGAAAAAACAATTCAGTTCCCAAGACCTTGTAAAGCTGCCAAGGTCAGGAAGACCTCAAGTTACATGCTGCAGCAACAGTTGCATATATTAAGGATGTATTCTGTAGCAATTCTTATTTTTCAGTTTCTGTTCACAGAAAATGAAAACACCTAGCGTAGCATTCCTACTGATCAATATTTTTCTTTGCTCCTTTTGCCCCTTTTAAAATTTAATTACCATTGAGCTTGTTAACTTACAATCATACACAAATTGCTAAGGAGAGAGGGGAACATAATGTTTGTTTGTGGTTCTCTAAGTAGTACAGAACACCATAGAAGCCATAGTGTACACCTTTCCAGTTCAATTCTCTAGGCAGCTGCAGACTCCTCAATGACATGTTTTGAGGTTTAGAAGCAGAACTATCTTACAAAGGAGAATGCTAAGTTTTCTTGACACTGAGCAGGATCATCAGAGTAAAAATTAGAACTGGGGACTTGGGTGGAATGTAGTCATCTCTGTTAATCAGAACTAAAAAGGATTAGACTAAGATCATCTCAAACCTCTCTAAATCCAGTTACCTCATCTTTGTTTCCTCACCTTGCAGTTCCGAGGTGGCTAGGTCTTCACCTATGTCTCTACCACTGTTGACACAGAGTGGAAGGGCTCAGTAACTTGGGTTCAGCTGTATAGCTGTGCTGCTTTCTCTAATCAAATATCCCATTGGGACTCCCTGCTTTAGGCACCAACAATTCACATCTAGAGATACCTATGTCTGTTCTACTACCGCAGTCCCTGTCAAGATCCAAAGTAGCTTCACACCTATGCCTTCACACAGAAGTGGATTCATGATCAAGAAGTTCAGCATGAGCTCTGGGAAGAGCTTTTATCTGAAGGTTAGGCAGTGGAGTGAAGAGCATCTGCAAGAGTGATTAAAAAAAAATAAAAATCTCTTGATAAACCTTTTGGCATATTCTTCACACCATATTCCACAGACGTAGCTGTGCAGCCTGTTGAGCAAAGGGCAGCAAGCAGCTCCAAAAAATTCAGGCACTTCACAAAACAACTCCAAGATACTGAGTCTTTTCTTGAATATAAATTTATAGTTAACTAACACTGCCTTAGGTAGCCTCTGGTGATTAAAATACATCCTTACCACTTCAGTGTGGGGCACTGTAGTAGTCTGCAAATTCTAGTATGGCTTCAATGCCTTTTTTTGCCATATACTCCATTGACTGTGAGTCCTATGCTACTCCTGACAAAGGCAAAAGTCTTCACCTGGCAATTTCTGCCCGAACTGGGTTTCTGATTTCAGTATAGTCATGCCTAGGGACTGAGTCAGACAGTGCTGGTAATAGCCCTCTAGCAATAGCAGCAAGTGTTCACAGAAAGCACTGGAACAACCTTAGCATTGTCATAGCGGTGACAGTCAGAGAGGATGGGGAGGCTCACACTTTGTAAGTGTTACTGCAGAAAGATATATAGCAAAGAGAGAAAATTTAATTTGCAAGATTAGGACTTCATGACTAGACAAAGATTGTATTAGCAAAAAGAGTGCATTCATTTGTGAAAGGCTTGAGGGCCAGTCTCACTTCTTTAAATCAGCATGTCTCCATGGGTTTCAAAGAAACCATGTTGATTTACCTCTGTTGGGTACCTGGCTATTTCTACAGTAGAAGAAAGGCTGATTAAATATTACAGATTATATTCTCACCCCTTATAAATTGTTACAGTTCCCTTGATATTAGTGGAACTACACCGGATTACAGCAAAGGTCAGGCTCAACTATACTGAGAGCATTAAGTGTGTGCTTACAGAAGTTTTATGGTTCTGCTTCTCTTCATTCTCTCTAAGGTGCTTTAAGGGTCTAAGATAGCCTGCAAAAGACATTTTTGGATCTTTGCAGAGGTTTTGTGCAGAATAGATCTCGTTACTTACTCATGCAAATGTAAACATATCTGTTCTGTCTAGACCTCCTTGGTGACTGAAGAAATTATTTGCATTTAGTTCATTGTGCTTGATGTAGAATTAAAGGAAAAAGGTAACAGCCAGTTTATCAAAGTGAAATTAGGTTACAGCTGTCAAATTCTGTAAGCTACAACAGCTGCTTAGTTTGAAAAAGCAGAAAAAGGCTCATTGCAGATATGCCTGGGCTCACACGTTCATCTCTTGTGACCTTATGTGAGCCTGAGCTGTACTGACACAATGGCATTTCTCCATCTCACTTCAGAGATACCTCTGCAAAAGTTAGGATCACTTCTGTATGAAAACTGCATGTTCTGCCTTGAGATATTACTTGAGAAAGTCACTCATACTGATTCCTGATGTTGCTGGTTTTAACAAGATAAGACTTCAAATCCATCTGCTGAATGTTACTCTGCCAAAGATTAAACAGCTGTCATCCCCATCCTTCCAAATTAGAGAAAGAAAAAAAGTGTGTTGATGAATAAAGGAAGGTCTGTTTTAAGAAATAAGCAAAAAGTAAGACGACTTGTCATTTTCTATGTCAGTGCTAGCATCTGAAAGTTTAGAGACCACTTCTGTCTGAAAAGAACAGAATGGAAAAACCCTGTTTGTAGCATCACTATCTATAAAATTAGCAAAAGTTCCCTCTGATCAAATGAAGCACTTTATGCACTCTGCACAGAGGTGCAGGCTGCCATCTTACCTGTCCTTTTCCTCTGTTTTGAAAGCAAGAATGTGTATTGAGTTTGCACGAGAAGGTTTTGGTAGCAGGGTGGCTATGGGGGTGGGTTATATGAGAAGCTGCTGGAAGATTCCCCTTTGACCAACAGAGTCAATGCCAGCTGGCTCTGAGATGGGACCATTGCTGGCTAGGCCTGAGCCCGTCAGAGGTGGTGGGTACTGCCCTTGGGGAAACAACAAAAATGAACAACAACAACAAAACCCCACCACCAAAACCAAACAAACCTAACAACAACAACAACAACAAAACCAAAAACCCCCACAAACAAAACCACACAGACACAAATCCACCTGCCCTAGAACAGTTTGTAGTAAGAATTTGTGACAAAACAACCCTGCCCTGCACCCTGCAGACACCAAAGTCAATGAGGAAGGAGGGTTAGAAGGTCCTCCAGGTGCCTGTGCCTTCACCACAAGATGCAGGGCAGATTGGAAGATTGATGAGTCAGACTGTCTTCCTGAAACCTTTGGATCATGTGCTGGAGCAGGTGAATACACCCAAAGGAGGATGGGACCACATGAGAAACCCACACTGGAGCAAACCACTAGCAGGGCTTCTGACTCTGTGGAGAAAGTAGCCCACATTGGAGCAAAGATACTACTGTGGATTCAGACAGGCTTTGACATCTGTATTTTACCCTGGTTCAGTAAGAAAATATTTCACAAAGAGTGATTCTGAGACAGAAAACTGAGTACCTTTTACAAAAACCAATAAACAACAAAAAAAACACAAAACCAACATCCGACCAACAAACAACTGTCTGAGTGAATGCAAGCATCCTGATCACACTTCTTATTGTCCAGTGCATTATCTTCTTCACTGGAGACATTCAAAACTTGCCTGGGTATGTTTTTGGGTCAGGTGATCCTGCTGTGGCAGGGGGATTGGACTAGATGATCTTTCAGAGTCCCTTCCAACGCCTAACATTCTGTGATTCTGTGCTCTATTCTAGGTTTCAGAATCAGATTTGTCATCTGAATATTGACCAAATCTCAAGGAAGTTATCACCAAGATGGATCTTTGATTTTTTTTTAGAGTGCAGTCCAAGGTAGAGCAACTTTAGCCCCAGGATCAGACACTGAGACACAGAAAAGAAATGCATTTATTATATCTATGCTTTATGACAAAGATATATGTTCCATTTTCTACATTTTCTTCCAGGTATAAGAGAAATAAACTTTTAAGGGCTATGTAAGCATAAGCAACTATGTGATTATATATTGATGCTTTAGAAAGACTGTATGTGAAGTCACTGCATTAATAGCATCACTTAACCTCAACATGTTTTATTCTCGTACTTTAACCTTCAAAGGTTTTGATTTAATATATCCAATTTTTTTCAAGCGTCTCAGAGGTCCTGCTATAGGTTTATTGCAGACACTGGGGAAGCTGTTATGACCACTTTAAGTCATAAGGTAATTTTCTTCAGACTAGATTACGCTGAACAAATTATTCTCTGTTTTAACATGAATAAGTTTAATAATTTCAGTGGTACTGCACTAAAACTAGAGTGCAACTTTTATAATTTAAACTGTAATTATCATTTCTTTAATATAAACTGAGATAAAAATTCAAGGAAAGGTGAAATCTTTACATGTCTTGATTTATATTTTTCTCCCTATTGGTTGAAGCCTAGAGGAACACTTCAGAATATAATTATTTTGTAAGGCACTTGAAAATTTATATTGCTTGAAAAGACAGCAACTCATCTTTCCTAACTATAGAGAGCAATGCTGCAGTTTGCATTAATTAAAGTCTGATGCAGTTATGCATTTTATAATTTGTCTCATCACGGTTCATGGAGTTTAAATTTCCATTGTTGTTCTGCATCCAAATGTACAAAACTCCCAAATAAAACAGTAGTCCTAGCATCCACTCGCTAAAGTTAACTAACATGAATTCAGCTTCAGGACTAAATACGTCCCTTCCCACATTTATATTCCAAGCAAGTAGCCAATATACAATAGAAAATAAATTCTCTGGAGTAGTCAAGAGTTCCAAGAGGGACTTGTAACAAACCTCCCATTTAATACTGTTACAGGGGAAGCAAACTTTCCCATGTTGTCAACCTATTAAAATCTGTACCTGTCTTTCAAAGTTCACTTGTGCATTCTAGGATAAGAATGAGTCCACTTGGAAGGCACAGTACCTTGTGGATGTGTAACAGGCAAAACCCGGGACAGCCTGAGGGCTTCTGTGACTTGTGTGCTTTCTGATCTTATTTTTTTTTATTATGTTCTAATATTCTTCTCTTGCTCCATACGGAAGATTTTCTAGCTTAGGGGAGCTGGGGTTGCTTAGCCTGGAGAAGAGGAGACGCAGGGGTGACCTTCTTGCTCTCTACAACTACCTGAAGGGAGGTTGTAGCCAGGCAGAGGTTGGTCTCTTCTCCCAGGCAGCCAGTACCAGAACAAGAGGACACAGTCCCAGGCTGCACCAGGGCAGGTTTAGGCTGGATGTTAGGAAGAAGTTCTATACAGAGAGAGTGATTGCCCATTGGAATGGGCTGCCCGGGGAGGTGTTGAAGTCACCTTCATTGGAGGTGTTCAGGAGGAGACTTGATGGGGTGCTTGGTTGCATGGTTTAGTTGTTTAGGTGGGTTGGATTGGTTGATGGGTTGGACACGATGATCTTGAAGGTCTCTTCCAACCTGGTGTAGTGTATTGTATTGTATTGTATTGTATTGTATTGTATTGTATTATTGTATGAGCAGTAATATGTGTCCCTCAAGGCCACTGGAATTTTTTAAAAAAAATAAATAATAATAATAATAGTTGTTGTCATCTAAGTTTATCTCAAAATACAAGTTTATTTTGCATGCTTTAAGATTAGCCTTGAGCTCATCTTCCTAATGTTTCAGCCACCTAGCTCTGCATCTCTGTCTTTCTATCAAAAAACTGTGGTGCTCCCTTCAGGCACATGAAGTGTGTGACTTTGCTGTTTCATCTGCAATATGATAATCAGAGCGTCAATGTCAGAGCTTTTACAGACCCGCTCAGCGTCTGCACTAGTTAGCATATTTTGCTACTTGACACTAGGTATTTGCTGAAAACAGCATAGGTGGAAATGAGTGAGACATTTACATAGCAATCTGTCCAAATCTTGAAGCCATAAAGCTATGACAACAGCTGCACAATATTCCCATTCAGAAACTAATTTTGCATTCACTCAGTGATTGATGCCATAATTTACCAAAGTATTGCTAGACATGTTGATATATTTTGTGGTATCATCAGCAATCACCACATTTCATTACCGAGATAACTAAACTTGTTAGCAGCCTAGGTCACATGTTATCAGTGAACAATACAAGGATTGTTACAAAGCTACCCTGTCCTGTGGGAAGCACAAATTCTGGGCTTTGTAGAAAAGCAATCAGTGTTCCATAAGATACCTGCAGGACATGAGTATTTTTGAATTTTAGGTTTCAGGAATATGAACACCTGTTGATAACTGCCCGGAAATTTGTCCACCAACATTTCATCATGCACAGTACTAGACCCAATATGAAGTCCATTTAAGTTATTTGAAAAACAAAACAAAAATATTTCAGAAAATATATTTGCTTAATGAGGCAAAAACCTTCCTATACAACAGAACCAAATACTGCTGATCTACTCATCTGGGCAGCCAGATGGACTGTCCACAAATCAGAGCAATTTATGGTGTCAAAGACTTTAGAAAGATTATGAAAGATCACTTAAACGTTTTGATTTTCCTCAAAGTGACCAGGGTAGCAAAATAGTTTGTCATCACAGTATTGCTAAGGTTGGAAGAGACCTCAAAGATCATCGAGTCCAACCTGTCACCACAGACCCCATGACTAGACCATGGCACCAAGTGCCACATCCAGTCCCCTCTTGAACACCTCCAGGGACGGTGACTCCACCACCTCCCTGGGCAGCACATTCCAATGGCGAATGACTCTCTCGGTGAAGAACTTTCTCCTCACCTCGAGCCTAAACTTCCCCTGGTGCAGCTTGAGACTGTGTCCCCTTGTTCTGGTGCTGGTTGCTAGAGAGAAGAGGCCAACCCCTTCTTGGCCACAACCACCTTTCAGGTAGTTGTAGAGAGCAATGAGGTCACCCCTGAGCCTCCTCCTCTCCAGGCCAAACAACCCCAGCTCCCTCAGCCTCTCCTCATAGGGCTTGTGCTCAAGGCCTCTCACCATCCTTGTTGCCCTAATCATGACACAGTAAGAATGGATTTCTACACATCTTTTGACTTCTCTGAAAATTCACTAGGCAAAAATTTCACAGAACTGGCATGTATGATTCCAGCAGCTGCTGAGCTCTACCACTCATCTGAGACTGATAAACTCACTTTTTCACAAGTCAGCCAGCTGCATAGATGTTTTTTTGGAAAAGGTCAGGGAAGGGACAGAGTGTGCATCTGCTTATTCATTCTAAACTAGTCCAGTTTAATTTCTGTCAAAACAGTGACTTTATTTTACTGCCAGTATTGCAAAATGTGTCACGAGCTCCTGAATTGTAAGCAAGCCATGACTTTGTGACCATTTGCAAGGCACTGATTAACAAGACTCCTGTGGGAAACTGACTTTATTAATCCAGTATTGATGCTTAGAACATTCCCACAAAGAATGGAGAGAAGACACAATCCCAGGTTGGGGTTTGTAATGTCTAGAATGCTAAATGGGCAACAATCAAAGACAGTAATTAGAAATCCCAAATGTTTTGGACAGAACTTTGTCTATCAGGCTTTACTTCTAAATTGTATTTAAACTGGGATAAGGAAAAGGACATAGCGGTACTGGTGGACAAAAAGCTGGACATGGTCCATGATCCAACAATGCACACTTGCAGCCTAGAAGGCCAATCTCATTGTGGGATGCATCAAAAGAAGCATAGACAGCAGAATGACAGAAGTGATTCTGCCTCTCTGGTGAGACCTCACCTGGTGTACTGTGTCCAGCTATGTGGCTCTCGGCACAAGAAGGAGATGGACTTGATGGAGTGGATCTAGAGGAGGGCCACAAAAAAGATCAGACTGTTGCCTTTCAGTACTTAAAAGGCTCTTAAAATATGGAGAGAGGCTTTTCACTGGGGCCTGTAGTAGTAGTACAAAGAGTAATAATTTTGAACTAAAAAGGGTAGTGTTACAATATGTACAAAGAAGACATTATTTACTATTAGTGTGGTGAAACAATGGAACAGGTTGCTCAGAGAATTTGAACATGACCAATCTATGGAAGTGCTGAAGTCAAACTGGACAATGCTTAGAGCAGTCCGACCTAGTAAAAGCTGTCTCTGCCCATGGCCGGAAGATAGGACTAGATGATCTATAAAGGTCCTTTACAATTCAAATCATTCTATAACTCTAAGATTCAGCTTTATCACAGAATCATACAATTATTAAGGTTGGAAAAGACCTTTAAAGTCTTTAAAGTCAAATCCAACCATAAAACAAATGGTACCATGACCGCTAAAGAATGTCCCAAAGCATTATGTCTACAAGGTTTTTTGACATCTCCAAGAGTGGTAACTTCACCACTTCCCTGGACACCTTTTTCCAATGCCTGACCGATTTTTCCATAAAGAAATTTTGAGTGATGTCTTATCTAAACCTCTACTAGTGCAATTTGGGAACATTTCCTCTTATCTTGTCACTAGTTACCCTAGAGAAGAAACCAACACCCACCTCACTACAATCTCATCTCAGGCAGTTGTTAAAGAGCGATAAGGTCTCTCCTCAGCCTCCTCCTCTCCAGACTAAACAATCCCAGTTTGCTCAGCTACTTCTCATCAGACTTGTTCTCTAGACCCATCACCAGCTTTGTTGCCCTTTTCTGGACCTGCTCCATGACCTCAATGTCTCTCCTATGCTGCAGCGCCCAAAGCTGAATGCAGTACTCAGCTGTGCTTGGTTCAGGGGCACAATCACTTCCCTGGTTTTGATGGATATACTATTTCTGGTACAGGGTAAGATGTTATTGGCCACCTTGGCCACCTGGGCACAGTGCTGGCTCATGTGGCTGCCTACCAGCACCCTGAGGTTCTTTTCTGATAGGCAGCTTTCCAGCCATTCTGCCCCAAGCCTGTAGTGTTGCCTGGGGTTGTTGTGAACAAAGTGCAGGACCTGATGTTTGCCCTTGTTAAAGCTCATAGAACTGATCTTGATCCATTGATCCAATCTATCCAGATTCCTTCACAGAGCCTTCTGAGCCTCAAGCAGATCAATGCTTGTGAGAGCCCAGCTGTTCTATTGTCTCAAACAATAAAACTCTGTTGATGTGGGTTTTTTAACTGCAAATATTTGCATATCCCTAACTTAGCAAGACAGATAAGGAATTTCTTTAGAATATTTATTTCATGGACATGATCATGAGCAGTAAGATTATTTCATTACTGTTGTTTCAATAAATATTTTTTATTAGAAGTCTTAACTGTGGTATAGTTATTCTATGTATTAAGAGTTTCCTTGTTACTCTTTTCTTTAAATATACTAACACATACAGGAATGTCATTGTTCAATATACTAGGTATCATTACTCCATAGAGAGATTTTTAAACTAAATACATAGATTTTCAGTTATTCATTTTGACAATCCATTGACATTTCAGTGACAAAGGAAGTTAACATCATGAATATTTTTTTATATGCCTCAAAATAGAGTCCAGCATCCGTAATAGAGCACTGAGCATTGATTTTGAGCACTTGTAGCCCAGGGATACATATTTTTCAAAGAGACTACTTGGTCATGTTGAATAATTTCCTTTCTACCTACAGTATCTGATTTGCTTTAGAAGCACTTACAGCTCTGTCAGTAAAACTGAGATTGATTAGGACCACAGCATAAGAATACATAAGGCATGAAACCTTGTAATATACTGAGTCTTAACCCTTTTATCCTTTAAATTGTTTTCTTTCACTTAATTTGTTTTCATCTAGATAAAAATCAAATCAGTCTATACAAGACCTCTCTTAACCCCAGAGTCTCATTCTACTCTCCAATTAATTCCTTCTTCAACATTTTTTCCAGCTGAGTCTTCAGTTAATTTAAACTTCTTGTTAGAGTTCAAATCTTTGACATGTTCCATATTTCAACAATGTGTTTATAGACTGACTTACAGATCAATGTCCTGTTTAACCGTGTTCTATGACCTTTTGGTTCCGACCTAGTCACTGATTCAAATTCTCATTTTCTGACAAGAATTTTCTCTTACTCTCAGAATTTAAACCATTTTACACCATTTCAGCTAGCCAGCATTCAATTCCAATTATAATTTACCTTAAAATAAAACCTAAACCAAACCCATTTTTGTATTTCTGTTGAATCATTTTGGCAAGGTGAGGAAAAACTGAAAATGTTGTGGGTTCAGCTGAATCTGCTGATGAATATTCAATACCATGACAATGCCATGCCAGTTTTAAAACAAAACTGCTGGCAGGAGGCCACAAGGATGATTAGAGGGCTGGAGCACCTCTCCTATGAGGACAGACTGAAAGAGTTTGGGCTATTCAGTCTGGGGAAGAGAAGGCTCTGAGGAGACCTTATTGTGGCCTTCCAGTACCTGAAGGGGGCTATAAGAAAGCTGGTGAGGGACTTTTTAGGGTGTCAGTTAATGATAAAACTAGGAGGAATGGAAAAAAAATTAGAAATGGGTAGATTCAGATTGGATGTTAGGAAGAAGTTCTTCCCTGTGAGGGTGGTGAGACACTGGAAAAGGTTGCCCAGGGTGGTGGTAGAAGCCACATCCCTGGAGGTTTTTAAGGCCAGGCTGGATGTGGCTCTGGGCAACCTGACATGTCCGTGCCAATGGCAGGGGCATTGGAACTAGATGGTGCTTAGGTCCCTTCCAACCCTAACAATTCTATGATTCTATGATCATGGAGCTTGTAGTTCAGATTCTAACATGAGAGGCTTCCAGTTGGTGGCTGTTTCTTCCATTTTCTGGTTTGGGGTGTTGGTCTTTTTCTGCTGGGCTGGCTGCGGGTTTGGGGGCTGGCTTCTGCTGCTGCTTCTTCTTTTGATGTGCTTGTCCGTGACATAGGCTAAGGTAATACACATTGCATTATTTCAATTGAGTTCCACAGGGCTTTTATTGGTGTTACTTGCCTTCCAAGTCTGGGGTTGGGGGCAGCTTGCTTATGAGAGTGAGCCACTTAAAAACAGAACAGGTGAAAATTTTTTTAAAAAACAAAGAATCTGAAGCAGAAAAAGTAGATACACTGGAAGACACAATTTATCTTGCTTATGTAAGGTATTAATCAATGGATTTTTTTCCCCCTCACTGAGTTCCAACTGTGCTCTAAGTCTCAGCTTGCTTAGCTGCAAGTACCTCAAAGTTTATAACTTTGCAGCATTTGACTTTGTGACACGTTAGTACTGAGGTGAAGGACATCATGTAAGGTCCATTGCATAACTAGGTAATTAAGTTTTATTACATGGATACACAAGAATTAAATTTGTAAATGCAGTAATATCTGAAAACACCAACATCGTAAGAGGAAAAAAAAAAAAAGAACCAAAAAAACCCAAACCCACAAACAAACAAAAAAAAAAAACCACAAAGGGAAAAAAAGAAAGGATATAGTTTTACATTGTTAATGATTATTATTATTTTCAAAAAGTTGAATTGCATAGGAACACACTTGGAAAACTCAAAAAAAAATTTTGTTTTGAAGACTATGCAAAAAATTACACTGTGGAAACGGAAATTATCTGTGTAAGTCACTAGGCAGCAGATTGAAAATGAGGAACAGAAGAATGAAGAAGTGTTGCCACCTGATTTGAGAACCATTTGCAACTGCAGCCTCAGCTCTGGTTCACCGAGTTTAGTAAAAGTGCCAGGCAGTATTGCCAGTTTAAACTTGTGTGTGTGTGCATCTGTGCATTTTCAGCTTTGTTCATTTTCATTTTGGGTTTTCCATTTTGCAGGTCTTTAATAACCTGCCCTCAGTTAAGGGTGCAACCAGTTGAGCAATAGTAGCTGAAGTCTGTCTTGGATGAAGAGTTAGCTTCTGAGTAAGCCCAAAGGAAAACCAGAAAGTATAAAAATAGAAGTGGGACTAAGCTATCCAGAAAAACACAAATTTTTCTCTTTCTTCTTCCATGATTTTGGTGGGCTTTTTATGGTCCTACAAGTTATTGTTTGTATCAATATTCATTAAATGTGTTCTTCAGAAGTTTCCCATTCTTGATTTATACACAGGTTGCATAGTTTGGCCTTCTTTATTTCTTTTACCTGGATTATTTCATACACAGTATCACAGTACATTAGAGGTTGGAAGGGACCTCCCAAACCCCCTGCAAAAGCAGGGTCACCTAGGGTAGTTCACACAGGAATGCATCCAGGTGGTTTTTGAAAGTCTTCAGAGAAGGAGGCTCCACAACCTCCCTGGGCAGCCTGTTCCAGTGCTCTGTCACCCTCACTGTACAGAAGTTTCTCCTCATGTTGAGGTGGAATCTTCTATGTTCAAGTTTGAACCTGTTGTTCCTCATCTTATTACTGTGCACCACCAAAAAGCAATTGACCTCCTCCACTTCGCACCCACTCTCAGATATTTATAGACATTGATCAAATCCCCTCTCAGTCTTCTCAAGACTAAACAGCCCCAAGTCTCTCAGTCTCTCTTCATAGGGGAGGTGCTTAAGTCCCCTAATCATCCTCGTGGCTCTCCATTGGACTCTCTCCTGTAGGTCTCTGTCTCTTTTGAACTGAGGACCCCAAATCTGGACATAGTATTCCAGGTGTGGTCTCACCAGGGCAGAGTAGAGTGGTAGAAGAACCTCCCTAGGCCTGCTGAACTCACTTTTTTTTTTTTTTTTTTTTTTTTTTTTCCTGTATCACCAAGGTTGGAAGAGACCTCGAAGATCATCGAGTCCAACCCGTAACCACAAACCTCATGACTAGACCATGGCACCAAGTGCCACATCCAGTCCCCTCTTGAACACCTCCAGGGACGGCGACTCAACCACCTCCCTGGGGAGCCCATTCCAATGTCGAATGACTCTCTCGGTGAAGAACTTTCTCCTCACCTCGAGCCTAAACTTCCCCTGTTGCAGCTTGAGACTGTGTCCCCTTGTTCTGGTGCTGGTTCTTTTCTTGATGCATCCCAGGATACCATTGTCTCTCTTGGCCACAAGGGCACATTGCTGTCCTGTGGAGAACTTGCTGTCCACTATGACTCCAAGGTCTTTCTCCATGGAGCTGCTTTCCATCAGGGCAACCCCTAACCTGTGTTGGTGTCTGCTGTTATTCCTCCCCAGATGCAGGACCCTGCAATTGTCATTATTGAACTTCATGAGGTTTGCCTGCACCCAACTCTCCAGCCTGTCCAGGTCACATTGGATGACAGTACAGCCCAATGGGTGTCAGCCAACCCCCCCAGTTTTGTATCATCAGTGAGCTTGCTGAGGGTACTCTTAATCCCCTCAGCCAGGTCGCTGGTAAAGATACTGAACAAAACTGGACCAAATACTGATCCCTGGGGAACACCACTGGCCAGAGGCCTCCAAGTTGACTCTGTGCCACTGATGGCAACCCTCTGAACTCTGTTGTCGAGCCAGTTTGCCATCTACCTCACTGACCAGCTGTCTATGCCACATCTCCTGAGCTTTTCTATGAGGATGTTATGGGAGACAGTATCAAAAGCTTTACTGAAGTCAAGATATATGACATCCACTGCTCTTCCCTCATCTACCCATTTGGTCATAATTTCATAGAAAGCTATCTGATTAGTCAGGCAGGATCTCCCCTTGGTAAATCCATGTTAGTTACTCCTGATAACCTTCTTGTCTTCCACGTGGTTAGAGATGACCTCCAGGATGAGCTGTTCCATCTTTCCAGGGATGGAGGTGAGGCTGACTGGTAAGTATTCACTAGAGTCCCTAAAAAGAGAATTCACAGATCTACCTTTGCGGAACAGATTTGTCTGCTTCTGTCCTCTTCCTCTAGTTTTCCTTGTGGGAGACTGTTTAAAATTGGCATAAGCAAAATAAAACATGTAGCTGTTTTCCCTCCAAGAGAATCCTGTGATCTTCCTTCATATGGACAAATGCATCATTCCTTGTTTACATTGTCAAATCTAGACTATCTTTAAGTCTTAACTCTATTACTCTTTCTTAACGCCAAACCACTCTCTGCTGGACCTTGAAATGGGTTCTCTGATTTTTACCAGCCTAATACAAATCATATTTTATTAAATGGGGATGGTAGATACGCTCTGTTAAATACAGTTTCTTGTGTGTCGTGATTAATTGAACTCTTCTCATAATTGTTAATTGGCATTTTACCTGAATACAGCAAACACTGATGTGAATTTTCAGCACGAGAATCTCTAAAAAATCCAAGAACAGACAAAAAAAAAATAATTAACTAATCAAAACTAATTAACTTACTGAAATAAAAATAGAAATATCCATTTATGCCATTTCTGTTTCTTTCTTTTTTGAATGATCCTGATTTCAACATTGTAAAAACTGAAATTTTGCCTAAAAAAGAATTTTGTCTGAAGTCCAGCAGAAGTGGATAAGAATAGATTTTTCTATTAACTTCAACAGCGTCTAGTTTTTTTGGCCTGAATGAGGAAAAGGATTACATACTCTTCCCTTAGCTTGGGTGTTAACTTATTCTCAATGATTCCATTCCCCCAGAAAAAAAAAACAGAAAGCAAAAAATTCTTAGTTTAGTACCTGCTCTGCACTGTGAGGTGCTCTACAGTTAGCACTGCAGTCATGTCATCACTGGTAATAAAACTTGTTCATGATATCTATCTAAATATTCTTCTCTGAGTTTCTATTTCAGTATCTGGAATTTATTTTGTTTTACAAGACAATCCTCTTGAAATGTCATATACTGTCATTGTAAAACTCACCTTAAATTCAGACTAGATAAACAGAATATAAAGGAAATAATCTCTGAAACTACAGCAACACTGTCTAAAGCGCTTAGTCAAGATTAATACTGTACTTCCTCTTACAAATAAAAAATCCTTCGTCTTTATGTAATCCACTCTCTATTCTTCCTGTTGTGTTAATCTATTAGCATGGCAAAATTCCAGAAAGTCCATTTCTTGTTCCAGACACTTAAGTCACTTTCTCTCTATACTTGATTCACATTTACAATACCTTTATGTGTTGTACAGGTTTCTTGGTCACTATAGCGAGTTAGTATGTTCACTGCTATTTCTTTCTATTACAACAGGTTTATTAAGATAGAATTTTTTGTGAAATAAATTTTCTTCTCCAACATTCCACAATAATTTTCTCCTAGTTCATCTACTTCCTAAACCCACCATTTAGTAGTATTTTGCCTCTTTCAAGTAAATCTGTCCAGGCACTTACCTTTTTCATATCTCCTGAAGAAGGAGATATGTACATTCCTGAACTGTTGGATAATATGCCAAAATGAAAAAGGAGATAGGAAATCTGGAAATCTCTTCATTACTCTCTTTTTTGACTCCTACTGATTTCTCATATACTTTGTTTCACAGTGGTGATATTTAAAACTGTTTTCCTTTTATACATGAGATATACTTCTGTCTTGAAGAGCGATGGTCATAGTAGGACTATGAAAAATATGACAAATGAAATGAAGAAGAACCTAATACCAAACAATGTATTTGATATGTTGATACACCACACTGCACTACACAGCAAGGGCAGAGACAGCATAATAGGAAGTTAATGAGCTAGCAAGTACATCTTCTATGGGTATCTCAAACCAAAGCACTAATCAAAATCAAACTTTTCTCCTAAGGTTTTAATCAAATAAATTAAAAATGCACTTTTCAGTGAGAATGGTAATTTTTCCAGGAAAAGCTCTTTTTTTTTCATTTTCCAGAAGTTTCAGCAAAACTTGGGCTTTGGCTGATGAAATATTACTACACCTTATAACAAGATAGCTTTACAAGTAATTAAAGCTAATGCTTATAAATAATTTCTCTAATATATTTCAGTGGATTTATATGAGATGTAATAGGTGGAACAGAAGGAGAGAAAAATGATGTGTGCACAGATACACTGGTTTGCCAGGGACTTGCCCAAAATTAAAAGTCTGCTGACCAATGATATTCAATAGCATGTTTGTCAGTGGAAACAGCACATACCTAGTCTAACACAGGAAGAAGCTCGTATAAAAAACTTCGTTCTAAAAATCAAAGCAATAGCTATGAAATGTTGACTGACATATTTGTTAAGTGATTCCCGGTCATTCTTCTCAGTTCAGTGGTACACATGCATTCTGTGTGTTCTGACTCTCACAGCTCATATTAAACAGATTTTTACTAGATATGCAGTTATATATATTCCAGTGCAAATCCTTGGGGAAAATTTAGCTGCTCAAAGTCATTAAGCATTTGAAATTCTAACTCAAGTTTCAACCACCAGAACAAATTAAACAGAGGGCAAATTTTCATAAGAAATACATGCATAATTTTAGAAAAATCATATTTAAAGTGCACTTTGCTAGGTAATATCCTAATGCCATCCTGTACAAGGGAACTCTTCTATACAAATATTCTCATTTTAGAGTTGAGAGCTCTGTGTCATCATTTTACATAATTGATCACACAAGCTGTGCCTGAGTTCCAAGTCACTATTTGCTGAGACTCTTCCTTCAACACTGTCGTGTGGAGAGTTAAAAATGACAGTAGAAAATACTGTTGCTTTAGGGTAAAAGATCTGAGAAGTATCATGATAAATATTGCTGGACATTAGAGATAAGCATATGTAGAAGACTATCATTCTTACATTAATATTTTACTGCATGATTTTCATTTGCCTGATCACTTGGGAGACACAATGACATAATGTGTCAGTAGAGTTAAAATGTTTAGATCTAGGTTTGGCAAATGGCTTGTATTTTTCAAAATATACTTTTAAATATTTAATTTCAATCACAAAACTACAATTCAAACTCCTTGTCAGAGTTACTTCATATGAGCAGAGTAGCAAAACATTATTTGTTTAGCCAGTTTGCACTGGTGGCTTCTTTGGAAGGAATGGTGAAATTGGGATAGCAGGAGATACCATCCTTCACCAACCCACACAACTGTTACTGTTACTGTTACTGTTACAGTTACTGTTGCATTGAAATGGTGATTCCCTTGCCACCAAGGCTGCAATATCCAAATTTTAAATCATACCTAATGCAGATTGTTAGGTTGCTTTTATAAATGTAAATGTCTATTAATCCAAGTTGGGGTTAAGATAACTGTAGGATTTGTCCTCTCATTCATGAACTGCCATGGTAAAGTTTAAATCAATACAATACAATACAATACACCAGGTTGGAAGAGACCTTCAAGATCATCGTGTTCAACCCATCAACCAATCCAGCCCACCTAAACAACTAAACCATGCAACCAAGCACCCCATCAAGTCTCTTCCTGAACACCTCCAATGAAGGTGACTCCACCACCTCCATGGGCAGCCGATTCCAATGGGCAATCACTCTCTCTGTATAGAACTTCTTCCTAACATCCAGCCTAAACCTGCCCTGGTGCAGCCTGAGACTGTGTCCTCTTGTTCTGGTACTGGCTGCCTGGGAGAAGAGACCAACCTCTGCCTGTCAAGATTTTGCACTGATGTTAGGGTTTCCCAGCCCAGTGAAATTCTGTGAGCACATAGATTTGGTAATGAAGATAAGACATATAATTTCCAAAATCACTGCTGAACAATAAAAAGAAATAGAGGGAGAGAGCACGTGCAAAAAATCATATTTTAATACTCTGCCTCTAATTTGCATGCTAGTTTTAGAAATTACAGACTGGTAGAAATACAGAAGAGAGATGGTAAATGGAAAAGACTTAATGAGAAGCTCTATGTGGGTAAGGAAAAGACATCAGAAAGCTAAGACAAAGGATAAGTCAGTGAAATAGCTCTCCTACTTGCAAACTTCAACTACTCTGGGAGGTAAGCCATTCTCATTCTGGCATGTTTCTGTCTTTGCCAACAAATAAAGGAAACTTCCTGTGTTCATCAACCCTCCAAGCCCACCATATGTTACCCTTACATTGCCATGGCTGGCTGAGGGAGTTGCTGATGGGTGAGGACAGGGGCACATGGCACATGAGGTTGTGGGAGACTGGACAGTCATCCTCTTGGCCATGAACTAACTTCATTTATCCATTTATTCATGGATTTTTGCAAGCAGCTGTAATTCCACTTAAAAGTCCAGGAAGTTCCAAAGTTTTTTACTTTTGCAAGAGATTTCCATTGGATAAGATGAACTATTCACTAGCCCATGATTCCAAGACTGCAGTTATTCTGCCTTGAAACATTTCAGCATAACAGAACAAGGTAGTCATCATGCTCAGGAAATAGGTAGCAAGTATTTAGATAATTTACCTAAATATTACTGCATTCATAGTTCCATTACTTTCTGATAATGTTAAACATGAGCTAAATGTATGACGTTTCTGTTGTGTATCTCTCTGAGGGACACAGAGGCAGGTGTTTCTAATGAAAAAAATCAGGAAAAGCATGAATTCTTACCTGTTTTATATTCTGTGCTTAGAAAATAATGATCTTTGAATATGCATAACAGAATAACTAACAAGTCTGAAAGTAGGTCAAAAGTCATGTTTGTGACTTGTCATAAATATCTACATTTCCTTTAGGCCAGGAATAGAAAGCTTGTCTTTTCTAACATTGCAGGTTTTTTTCCTCCTAAATAGAATGCTATCTGTATTAATTAAGGGAATGATACTGTTCCAGGTCAATCATTGGCAGCTCTTATAATATGCTAAACCTTCGATAAGGCCCATCAATTTTGATTGCAACATAAGAGTGTAGATTTTCCCTTGGTAACTAATTAGTTCTATTCATACAGACACCTTTCATCCATGCAGATATAAATGAGCAAAACTCATCTTTGAGACCATTGATAGGTTTAAGGCCATATTATTGTAAATAAACACTACTTCTATGTTCAGTTTCATCAATTTCCTTAATTGGCTGATGTTTAAAGAGCTCAACACCATCAGAGCTGAGTGTGTTTTCTTAATTAATTATCTATAATTTCAAAATTTGAAGTCTAGAAATATAGATTCATAGAATTGTTTCAGTTGGAAAAGACCTTTATGATTGAGTTCAACCATTATCTAACTTTCTCAAGTCTGGTTTTAAACCATGTCTCTTATCAACACAGCTATGTGTCTTTTAAACCCCATGCAGATATAGTGACTCAACCACCTCCCGGGGAGCCTATTCCAGCATTTGATAACCCTTTCAGGTGAGGAAGTTTCTTCTAATATGCAATCCAAACTGCCACTGGTGCAACCTGAGGGTGTGACTCTACCACCTCCCTGGGCAGCCCATTCACTTTTTCTATGAAGAATTTCTTCCCAACACCCAGCCTAAACCGCAAAATTGTTTTAGAATCATAGAACTGTTGAGGTTGGAGGGGACCTCGAGGATCATCCAGCTCCAACCACCCTGCTATGGGAGTAGACACCTCACAATAGATCAGGCTGCCCAGAGCCACATCCAACCTGGCCTTAAATATTCCCAGGGACGAGGCTTCTACCACCTCCCTGGGCAAACTGTTTCAGTGTCTAACCACCCTCATGGTGAAGAATTTCTTCCTACCATCCAGTCTGAATCTACCCCTTTCTATTTTTTTCTCCATTCCCCCTAGTCCACCCAACTGACACCCTAAAAGCCCATCACCCGCCCTGTTTTCCCCTCAAATCCCAGAGCACCTGGGCTCTATTGGAGTCTCCTCCCACCACAGGTGTGGCCACTTGGCCCTCCCAACCCACTCCCCTTTTTAATCCCTCCCAGGAAAGACAGAAGCCCTAAGATGAGCCCATCTGGGCTGAGAGATCCTCTTCTCATCGCTGGTGAGTCCTCATGGTGCACACTGGGTGATGGTGGTGGTGACAAAGGCCGGGGGCCTGGTGGCCCCCGGTTAGGTAGGAAGAGGGTTGATGGCCTCGCCCCCCCCCCCCCCCAGTATCATCCATGGATGCTGGCTGGGTGTCCTTACTGGGGCTGAGCTCCTCTGTGTGGTATTTGGCTGGTGAGGATCTTGCCCCCAGCTCTGTGATGGGTGCAAATATGGTGGTGGAGCAGGAGCTGTTTAGTCTCATAATATTATGCTAATTACACTATTTTTACCTGGAGGCCTCTTGAATCTGCTCTCATCATCATTTTAATCCCTTTTATTCACATTGCAAGAGTAACTCGCACCCAGCATCTTTCCCTCATGTAGATCTCCATCCCACTCTTACTGAAACAAGTACCAGCACTCTTGCTGGCTTCACTGGACCAAGATCTAGAAGTTTCTCAAGCTCACAGATCTCTAGAGGACTATAGTCTTTTTCTACAAGATATTAAACTGAGCTTTCAGGATAAAAGGAAAAACAACTGGGTGACTGGGCAACGAATGCAGAACAGCAGGATAGAGGTGTGGGCCCTGCCAGGAGGAGCACTGCCACAGGGAAGTGTGGCTCTAATTACTGCTTCCTCCAACTAATTGTTCCAGTTCAGATCATCCATTGAGCTTTTCCATGGGAAAGTGCTGCACACTTCATAGTATCATAGTATCAGTCAGGGTTGGAAGGGACCACAGAGATTATCTAGTTCCAAACCCCTGCCATGGGCAGGGATACCCTACACTAGATCAGGCTGGCCAGAGCCTCATCCAGCCTGGTCTTAAACACCTCCAGGGACGGGGTCTCAACCACCTCCCTGGATAACCCATTCCAGGGCTTCACCGCTCTCATGGGGAAGAACTTCCTCCTCATGTCCACCCTGAATCTCCCCACCTCCAGCTTCATTCCATTCCCCCTAATCCTATCACTATCTGATAGCCTGAGACGTCCTTCCCCAGCCTTCTTGTAGGCTCCCTTCAGGTACTCAGTATCTTTATTGAAGTGAGGGGCCCAGAACTACACACAGTACTCCAGGTGAGGTTTCCCCAGTGCTGAGTACCGGGGCAGAATTACATCCCTATTCAGATGTTTTCTTTGTGTAAAATGTGATGTAATCAACAGAGTACTGTAAAATCTGGATTATATATGTGAGTTAAAGCAAAACCTCTAAATCTTCTTTTCACCATTTCTGTGAAAAAAATAAATAGATGTTTGGTGCAAATATTATTTTTTTTTTCAAATTGTAGTGGTAAAAGTCATTGTACAGAATATGGAATTAACCAGGCTGGAAAAGACCTTCGAGATCATCAAGACCAACCTATCACCATCTAATCAACTAAACCATGGCACCAAGAGCCCCACCCAGTCTCTTTTTAAACACCTCCACCACTTCCCTGGGCAGCACATTCCAATGGCAAATCACTCTTTCTGTGAAGAACTTCTTCCTAACATCCAGTCTAAACCGCCCCTGATGCAGCTTGATACTGTGTCCTCTTGTTCTGGTGCTGGTTGCCTGGGAGAAGAGACCAACCCCGCCAGGCTGCAATCACCCACCAGGTACTTGTAGATGGCAATATAAGGTTTCCCTTGAGCCTCCTCTTCTCCCGGCAATTGTCTCCAATTGTGAACAATCTATCAAGAAAAAAGTAGTCACTTGAGGAAATCTGCAGTTAACTAATTTTATGGTATCAAAGGGAAGCCCAGGATTCATTTGTGTAATCAAATTCAAACAGAACTAGAAGATAATTTGGCCTTCATTTTGACTTCTCTAAGTGTGCTGGGCTACACCTATCCTGGGTGGGGAGGTCTGAAAGAACCCAGACCCCAGGTAGACAAAAGAATCTTCATCCAGGTGGGCAGAGAGAGACTTGGTTTTCCCCTTCCCAGGAGGAGAGGTCCCCTGGGTCAAAAGTGGTCTATTCCACTCCCCATTTCTGTCCAGCAAGCCTCTAAAATGGGGAGATGTCTTTTATTGCATCCCTCTCTTTCTGCCTTGCTGAGTCTGGAGAGATCAGCTGCTGCCGCTGCTTCTTGCACTGACCATGTGGTCAGGGCCTATTTTCCAAGCTGCAGCCACACTTTCTATAAGGACTGAATCCACTTGCATCCAGGGAAATAGAAGGCCATCCAGGCTTGGTTTTGCATATTTTCCTATTTATCCTTATCCCTTACCTTTGTGAACCCCCTCTGTATTTTGTTAAAAATTTACCTCTCCTACTTCCAAACCTATTCCAGACTATTTCTTTCATAAATTTACCTCCCCTTACCCTTACCCCTACCCCTACCCCTTTTTATTCCTCTTCCCTCCCCCCCCCCCTTCTTACTAGGGAAGAAGGAGGAATCACAGTCTGTTATCATTTGAGCTTTTAAACTCCAGTTAAAGCTCAAACCAGCATACTAAGTTTTTTGACAGTAATCTGCTGTGCAAAGTATTCAATGATATAAAAAGAAATCAATGCTTGGAGTCATAGACCTTAACTGAGACAACAAAAGGCTCTTTTAGAATTATTGAAAAGAGACTAGCACCTTCAGAAAGTTACTCAACCCATGCAAATCCTGTGGCAAGTCTTTAAAACTACTAAGCAGAGCCCAGAGTATGAGTACAACCTCAGTTTGGTTAAGTGAATTTGGGCTTGGAAGTCATATGGAGGATTTGATGCGCCTTCTGCATGAGGCAGCCTAAAAAACCAAACAACGACAAAAAAAAAAACAACCCCAGAAACATTTTAGATTCTGGATCCTACCATACACATTGTGGGCTGGGTTTTTTTTTTCTTCTGCTTGTAGGGCAGAACCATCTCCAAGGGGTGATCATTGCCATCTTTCAGGAGAGGAAAACACATTTTTATTGTCAGAGAGTGTCAGCCTGCTTCAACTTGCTTCTGTTTTCAGTCATAACTGTTCTGAAAATCAAGCCTTAAGGATCAACTGACCCTACTACTAGGCATTAAGTAATACTATTACAAATTCTATCAGGCATTTACAGACATTTTATTTCTTATTGTAGGTATTCTTTAAAAAGGTTTGTACTTGATCATAAGTTAAATGATTGTGTAGTTGAGAACTCTGTGACAAAAAGTATTTTGACTTTCCTCTAGAACTTTGTTCCTTATGGTTTTGTATTTTTTCATTAATATAATTTTTATATACAATATCCACTGCTCTTCCCTCATGTACCAAATCAGTCATCTCTTTGAGAAGGTTATCCATCTGGCTTCATCTTTTCAGGGTGAGGAAAGCCTTGAGCCCAAACATCGCTGCTTTGTAGGTGAATATACTAGTTATTCAGGTATCACATGGCTTTATCTCAAGATATGTTCTAAAACTATACACACCCTGGGACCAGGATATAGTCCCAAGTGATGGATTCCAGTAGGCAGTCCTTCCTGGAACTGGTGTAGCAGTACGAAGGTTGTAGATCTGCTTTCAGTTTTGTCTCTGTCAGCTTAAGCTTCTCAGCCTGCCCCTGTTTTGACTCTGGAACTCTAGAGTAATGAATCTGCCTGCACATCTTTTAGGTACTCTGGGTGGCATAGGCAGTAGAGTCTATTTCAAGGGCCAAGCATCCTAAACATTAGAACTTCATATATGTTGGATATAGTCACGAAGTCTGCAGATGTGTAGCACCTTGCCACCTGAAATCTTGTAATCTTTAACACTTGACACAAAGTACAAAGCAACACAGTAATCATTAATGCTTACATAAGTACTTCTGACAATGTTTTATAAAGGTAATGGGTTTTCCTCCTTGAAGTAAGATAATGGAAAGATAAACATTTCCATTTACTGGAGTTTTCAGACACATATGGCAGGCCAAGCATCCCATAGACAGAAGCAGTCAATAACAACATAGTAGCTCCTAACTTAACATAGGGGATAGTACAAGTAACCAGAAGCTAAGGATGAAAATTCCAGGCTTTGTGGAGCTGCTTGCTATTTACACACTGAGACTTTTCAGATGTAGCTTTGAAAGTGAGCATTAAACACTTCTACTGGAGGGCCGAGCCCAGAGAGTGGTGGTGAATGGTGCCACATCCAGCTGGCGGCCTGTCACTAGTGGTGTGCCCCAGGGATCAGTGCTGGGCCCCATGCTTTTCAACATCTTTATTGATGATCTGGATGAGGGCATTGAGTCCATCATCAGTAAATTTGCAGATGACACCAAGCTGGGGGCAGGAGTTGATCTGCTGGAGGGCAGAGAGGCTTTGCAGAGAGACCTCGACAGGCTGGACAGATGGGCAGAGTCCAATGGCATGAGATTTAACACATCCAAGTGCCGGATTCTGCACATTGGCCACAACAACCCCAGGCAGTGCTACAGGCTGGGGTCAGAGTGGCTGGAGAGCGGCCAGGCTGAGAGGGACCTGGGGGTGCTGGTTGATGGGAAGCTGAACATGAGCCTGCAGTGTGCCCAGAGCAGCCAAGAGGGCCAACCGCATCCTGGCCTGCATTAGGAATAGTGTGGCCAGCAGGAGCAGGGAGGTCATTGTGCCCCTGTACTCTGCTTTGGTTAGGCCGCACCTTGAGTACTGTGTCCAGTTCTGGGCCCCTCAGTTTAAGAAGGACATTGAGACACTTGAACGTGTCCAGAGAAGGGCAACAAGGCTGGTGAGAGGCCTTCAGCACAAGCCCTATGAGGAGAGGCTGAGGGAGCTGGGGCTGTTTAGCCTGGAGAAGAGGAGGCTCAGGGGCGACCTCATTGCTCTCTACAACTACCTGAAGGGTGGTTGTAGCCAGGAAGGGGTTGGCCTCTTCTCCCTAGCAACCAGCACCAGAACAAGGGGACACAGTCTCAAGCTGCACCAGGGGAAGTTTAGGCTCGAGGTGAGGAGAAAGTTCTTCACCGAGAGAGTGATTTGTCATTGGAATGGGCTGCCCGGGGAGGTGGTTGAGTCTCCATCCCTGGAGGCGTTCAGGAGGGGACTGGATGTGGCGCTTGGTGCCATGGTCTAGTTGTGAGGTTGTGGTTACAGGTTGGACTCGATGATCTTCAAGGTCTCTTCCAACCTTGGTAATTCTATTCTATTCTATTCTACAGATAATGAGAACATTCAGTTCCATTAGAAAGGATGTAAGATAAGGAAGGAATTTAAACGTGCATGCCTCGAGGGTTAGCACTTACTCTCTGAGGTTGGAAAGTAATTTCCCTTATAGCAGGTTACTCTAAACATCATAGGATGTATAACTTCTGACCCCTGTCAGGAACAGGTTACTAGAGAAATGGACTACTTACTGAACCCTCAAGATATTTCACATGAGACTTGGAAATTACCCATTCCTAATGAGGGAAGAATGCAGGAGAATAAAGGAAATACATTTATTTAATTACAGGCTCATCAAAAGCAGGTTAAAAAGTTAAGTACTATAACCTGATCTTAGACCTTGAGGCATCATAGTCCTACAGAAAACTTGGGAACATTTGTGTGATCAGCTCACATAATCAAATGGAGAGATCTATGGAGAGCACTTAATAGATTAAACATATAACAGCATTTTTTTTAATTCAAGTATGTATAAGGAGGGGGAAAAAAATAAAAATGAGGGTGGTACATTTTAGTTCACAAAGGATGTAAAATACAATTTTGACATTTAATAGAAGGATATGAGAAAAGGTTAAGTGTTAAATAAAATGCTGAGACATTTGTGTGTGGGATGAGGAAAGCACATGATGTGGTGCGTCACTGTAGTTCCAACAAGTTATCACAAGTTAAGCAATTTTCTTAATTAAGGATTTTGTCACTATATGATCAGGATAACCTGATATTGAAATGCAGATGCTGTTGTTTTTCAGATGTTCTACACCATCAAGTTTGCACTTACTGTGCTGTCAAAAGGTGACCCAGTCATTGAATAACCTTCAATAAATTCCAATTAAGAGTATATTTGGATGGTGAGACAGTTTGAGTATTTGCTATACTTTCTATTTAATGTTTTGCTTATAAATGTCTTGAGATGCAGTTACATAAAGCAGCTTCTGGTTTATCTTTTCTTTTGCAAGTTTGAGGGGAAAAAAACCCAAACTCAACCCCCCCAAAAAACCCTACAATATTCAAGGGCATAACAAAGAATGCTGGCACTTCCACAATAGGTTACGCAATTATTATTTTCTTTAATTAAAAAACACTAGAAAATGTTTCTGGTGTTTTGGCCATGGCTTGGGGCTAGAAGCCCACGAAACTGCTCTATCATTCCCTTCTTACATGGACAGAGGAGAGGGAAAAAATATAACAACAGGCCAGTGAGTCAAGTCAGAAGAGATTTAATAGGACAAAAAGTGAAAGCAGAGGCCACATGCAGAAGCAAGAGCAAACAAAGGTACTGTTCTCTACTTCTGACCAGCAGAAGATGTCCAGCCACTCAGTGGGAAGCAGGGCTTCAATACACATAGCAGCTGATCTGGAGTACAAACACCAACTATACAAATACTAACTACAGCTCAGCCAAATCCAATAGACACTAGATTAAATTAAGCTTGTAGTTGTGGCATTTGTTGTGCATTTACTTAACAAGAAGGAATTACTGAGAAGGAGAACAGATGCAGGGATAAGTATTTCTAGGGTTCCCAATCTACCGCTATGTGGCTTTTTTTGGTGGCCTTTGTCCTATAGTTACCTTCAAGAGCTCTTATTTTTGCACAAAAGCACAGCTTCAGCAGGATAATTTGAAAGTGCTGATTCATGTTATTTACACAGTCTCTGGGCAAAATTGGATATTTATGGAAGAAAGCCATTTTCTACAATGTTTGCCATTAGTATGGCCTCATTACACTTTTTTTTTTTTTATGAGCCTGTATTATCACAGGAAACCCTAGCTCTAAAACCCCTCATCTTTCCCTCTCATCATTCAGTGGTGGAAGGCTAAACTCTCTGCTTGGAGTTTTGGTTTACACTGATTTATTTTTTTTCCCCCTTTCATTTAATTTGTACAAATGGTGCTTTTGTGTAATAATTATGCAAGACAGTGAATAGCAGTAAATGACAGCCACGCCACTAAGAAGGTAGGCTGTGATCTAAGAGGTCTTTCAAACATGTTGGGATTCTCTTATATGACCTTGGACAAGATATTTAATATAGCCTGTTTAGAACAGACCGTGTTGGTGTGGGAAGGATGAAAGCAGTAACATGCTTAATCATAGTAGTAATGAGAATAAACTATTCCAAAGAGAGGATTAGTCTGCATTATATTAAAATACCAAAGGATCGCCCAAGTCGCACAAGAGCATGCAGGTTTATCCGCTGCTAGTCTCTTGAGCAATACAACAGATGATGCCTGTGACAGCTATTTTGCTTGTAATATGCTGGAAGTGCTCAAAGCTCTTTCTGATATTAGTGTGCTAAACAAACCTCAAGGGATGATTTGTGAAAAACAGAATTCTGTGTAGCAAGAGCTTGACTCTACTATGTTACTTTGTATGTTTTTGACTCTACTATGTTACTTTGATGTCTGGTGTGTTATTTCCTTACTTGAGAAGCCAGGCAGCATAAACTGCTTACTAAAGTGTAATGTCTTGTCTTTGCTTTACCTCTTTCCTTGGATAACTCTGCACTAAATTATCCATTTTGTAATGGCTTCAGACTGTTCACGCCATGATAGATTTCTAGTCTTCATGTTGCACAATCTAGATATGTCATCTTAAAGGATGAATAGATGGAAGAAACAGTGCTGCTTTGGACATCCTGAACACCTAATTGTAGATCTTCATATACAGTGGATGATCATTCACTCCTTGCACCAGCTTTCCACTTTTTAAATTGACATTTTGATTTGCTGTATGATGCTGTGATGGTTCGACATTGCTGAGGTACTTAACTGTGTTCTATCACTCTCTCAGATGCAGACCCTCATACCTGCGAAGAATATCGATTCCTGATCAGCTTGCAACATCTCTTTGCTCTAAAAGTGCAGTCTGGCACTCACTCAATACCATTCTATGTTTTAGTCCATAGGAACAGCATTTCTGTGACTCCTCACTGGATAAAAACCAACCACCACCAAATGTAACAACAAAACCCCAAAAAAAAAAAAAAAAAGCACAACCCCCGACCCACAAAAAAATCCAAACCAAAAACCCAAACCCCAAGTTTAAAAGTATCTTTTCATCTTTAATTTCTTAATATTCTGCTTCTCATAGTGTAGGTAAATGAAACAATAGTGTTTCCTCTGCTTACAGTTTGTGGTGCTATTTTCCTTATTCACAAAAGTCCACTATAATCTCCAAATTTTTTTAACTTAGTCTAGCATGTATATGGGTCCACCAGACTTTCTGTTCATCATTATTGAATTCACATCACTGCAATAATACTGTTCTGAAAAATTCTTTACAACCATTGTAACATGTTCAAACCTAAAAAACATATTCTCTATTCCATCATATGTATCCTATATAAACATGTATATTAATAAGTATTTATAAATAAAAGTATGGATATAGGAACAAACATTCCTTGAAACATGTCAGCTGATCATGTTGGACCTTTAAAGCTTCATAGCTTGTAAAAGGTACACACTTATGATAAAGAGCTGGTCTCCTTATAGACTAAGGAGCTCAAAGGAACATTGAGAGCTGAGGGAAACCAAACAATACTGTGACTTCGCTCACTGTGGCTATTACAGGAGGCAGCAGACTGTGAAAGTCTCATCATCAAAGCCCTGAAGGAAGACAGAAGCATCATGGTAGAGGGGATCTCAATAATCCTGTCAGAGATATGAGCCTCTGCACCACTCCCACAGTGCATTCAACATGAGGATTCAGTGGGGAGGCTCTCTGGGTTGTCCTACAGACTAGTAACACTGCCCAAGGCTTTGAGGTTTGCTGTGGAAGACAGGGAAGAGCATTTCAGTACTGTGCCAGACATGTGGGATGTTTAGGGGACCAAAGTCAGGGAAACAATGGTTTGGGGACAATGAAGCACAGGAAAAAAAAGAAGGGTATGAAAGGAGCCAGCTGCACATAAATATGTGCTTGTCTGCTGTTGCCTGAGCCTGGTCAGCAATGTCTGTCTCATCTCCTCATTAAGTTCAATTTCTAGTGATTTTCCCGGGTGCAGAGCTCCCTGGGCTGTGTGCATGTGTGGGGAAGATCTGGGTGCCAGTGGCTGGGGTGGGCCAGAGGTGAGAGGCCGATGTGGCTGTGAAGCTAGTATGGGGCATGTTGAAGGTGATCTGTCAGGAAATTACAATTGGCCAGTATCAAGCTGGACCAACCAGTGAATGGGGCACATTGCCTGGAGCATGGTGTGAGGGTATCCCTATAGTTGAGACCACAGATGGCTTTAGGTAACGTGGGGTTTGGCTAACATGGGGTCCTATTCAGCTGCTGCGATTGCAATTCAATTGGGAGACTCATTGGTGTGTATGTGTGCTCATGGGTAGAGTGAAGATCCAGGTCCAGGTGGACCTGGATGGACTGGGTCTGTAAGCCTGTTTACTGGACGAATACACTGGAGGGTGTCTGTTTGTCCAGGTGCCAGTAAACAAGGAAACAAGTATTCTGTATCCTGGGCAAAATGTGTGGTATCCATGCTGTACATAGTTGATTCTATTTCCCACTTAGGTATTTTCATCCTGATCAGCCATGAAGAGGAGCAAGAGGAGGTCACTGGTTCCACCAGTGTTTATGTACTCTGTGGTTTTTTTCTGTTTACGCGTATATGGATGTATATGGGTGTGGGTGAGACCTTGCTGCTGGGTGGGCCTGGGGACATGGAGCTGCAGAAGCCTTGCCTTTGCTGAGTTCCAAGATATAGCACCCCTTAAAGACTGTGCATGTAGCCCTTGTTTCTACTTCATCTGTCATTTTATACTTTCACATCTATGAATCACTCTTCTCTATTGGAAAATAAGTTCTTCAGTCCTAAGGAATACAAGGAACCTTTTTCACAATGTAGCTGATGCAGACACACTTTGAATAGAAAAATATAATTAAGATAATGACTGAGAAACAAAAGCCTTTGCTTTTGTGGATCACCTTCCGGCACTGTTTTTGCAAAATACATACCAGTGAATCAGAGCAGCCAACCAAACATTCCAGCTTTCCAATATATGTAACTTTTGTCCAGGTGATACTGAAAGAGGAGGAGAAGGAAGGCACTAAACCAGAGGAAAGGAGGCAAATGAAGACCTGAACAATTTAGGGAAATAAAGCTGATCTAACCTGTTTTTATTCTGTTTCCTTTTATATTTGTTTCTTTGACCTTTCATGGATGTGTGTTTGTATCTTTGTCACCAAATTTACATATGTCTGCAGTAAATTTCTTGAAGTCATTTCAGCTTTCTTAATTAATTTGGAAAAACACAAAATTGGAAACTAGTGTTTTCACTCAATGCCAATCAAAACAGTTGAGAGTTTACTGTCATTAACACTCAAATAATTTGCATTAGTTTTAACTAAGATGAGTTCAGAGACCTGTGGAACAGATCATGACACACATAGAAAAGAATGTCTTCAGAGAGTCTACAAAGTTGGACCATTTTAGAAGAATGTCAAACAGTAACAGGGAGTTTTCATGGTGGTTGAATCTATCACCTAACTGATATGCAGACGGCTGTCTTCAAAGAGCAATAGACTTATTTTCAACTTGTCTGAAGGTCTGATAAATGCATGATTTTTAGCGGAGACATTTGAAGATCTTCTCTGTGATTTGTTAAAATTTTTAAATGGCTATCCTATCTGAAGTAAAATGCAATAAATACAAAAAGAAGCTGCCTCATACAAATCAGCAGCTGAAAATGTGACATTTTTCAAGATCTTTTCACTTATAGTGCAGAAGCTTTAGTGAATATTCATAGAATATATTTATACTATAATACAGTCTTTATAATTAATATTAATTAGGTTATAAATATAATCAGATTATAACTATAATTATTGTAATCATTATAATTAATTAGGCATATATTATGGTATGTATAATTACACTTTCATGTGGCAATCTCTACTATCAAGAAATTAATTCAGAAATTAATGAAATATTGCCTTCAGATACTGCAATACATTATATGTATTTTAACTGAATATTTACTTTATAAAGATATACAAGCAATGTTTGTATAAAACAGTCCTGAAAGATAAATTAAAAACAAGTAATATGCATTCAGCTTAATAATAAACACAAGCTGCATTAAAAAAAACCCCAAACCTCATTAGCCTTTTGAGAAATGTTTATGACATATATGATTAACTTTTCATCTACAGAAGTACTGATTGTTCAGTACTATAAATTATAGGATAATCCAAAGCATATCGTGGGTTTCATGTTCTTTTCATGTGCAGTCAATGATGACAATAAAGGTTCCATTCCATTACTAAAGAAACAAGCTTAAAATATTTTATTGAGGATTGTAATAATTTCTTATCCGGAGACACACAGGTACAGACATCATAAGTCAAGCATGTTAACACTCCCAGAATAACTGAACATCCAAACCTTTTACAACCGATTATTTCAAACCAAAATGATGCACAGTGCACTATCGCTTGAGATTCTTCAAAACCACCAAAGAACAAAACAAAGAAACTTTACACTTAAGGTGGAATTTTAACATGAAGGTGTCACATGTCTTTGCTGGCATGGTACTTGATGTCAAATTGCACTTCGTCAAAGCTCTTCATGTTCAAACTTTATATTAATTATTTTCTATCTGAACACTTGGATCACTCTTGCTCTCTACGAAGTGGTTTGCGCTCTGGAGGAAGCATTGGCTGTAATTTCTGCCAGCGCTGTGGAGGCCAGAGGATATGAGTAGCTCGAGCATGTAGAAGTCCAAGAGAAACCTGTAACCAAAAGAAAAATCAAAAAGATGATTAAATACTGCAAATGTAATAAAATGTGGAAAATATTAATTACATGATGATTTGTCGAGTGAGAGAATACAAAGCAGAGATTGTTGTATGCATAAGGAGTGTCTCATGTATGCAATGAGATGAAAACCTACTTCAGTGGCAATTTCTTTTCTTTTTTACACATTTAGTGGAATTTGAATAGCTTGCTGAAATGCACTGGTTGTAGCAAACTTGAACAGGAATGTTTTTTTCAAGTTTAAGAGAAACTGATCAAAACAGTGAGGCATTCTATAATCCACCTTTTGGTTATCAGTTATTCTGGGTACAGCAGAACAAGGCTCAGGTATATGTTATGAATTAGATAAATGGAATCTGTTTCTCAGATTTGAGCTATGTACATTAACCAGACCAGGACAATGGATTTTCTAAACACTTGTGTTTTCTTTTTATCACTGACCTTCAAAAATCCATTTTGTCTCCAACCAAAACTCTAATTTTGAAGTTCTGAGACCGCTTACACTTCATTCATATGTCTTGCAAACATGTTTTATTTATTATTGTCTTACTTTAATAATTTTACTAAGATTTTATTTCATAAATCAGAGTCAATATTGATATTGCTTACAAATGAATCACTTGTAGGTAGCATAGTTTAGAAAACTGAATTCCTTAGAAAACCTTGAGAAGATTACAGACAAGGGTCTTCAAATACGGTGTGACTAGACTAAGAATAACTGAGAATGGAAGAGTCACATTTTAAGACTGAGATAAAAAAACAGGTCTTCAATGTCCATACTTAATTTTAATGTTAAGTAATTTGTTATGGAGTTAATCTCACTTAATTTGAAAAGCCTGCAGGGTAGACTTCTACATCTTAAATTATTTGTTTAGACTTCTGGAAACAATAGCAAGCAGTATGCTTCACACTAACTATGAAGTATTCAGTGTCAGTAAAAAAGTTACAAATAGGATAAAAACGTGGTTAAAAATACTCTATGTGAAAAGATGAAATTCAGACTCCTAAGAAGACAGTGGGCTTGAAAGTCTATAATGAATGGCAGAAATAAAGAACATATAGGTTTTATTTGCCTATTATGTAATTTTTCATAAGAATAAACAAGCATTAGATTATATTGTCCTAAAGAGTTTATATAGCAAATAAAAGGGAAATACTTCAGTGTCCATGCTTACATAATAACTGTACACATTATACCATATACTGAATAGATTAGAAAAGAATAACAAAGTGGTTCAGAAAATCATAGAAACATAGAATCATGCAATGCTAGGGACTGGAAGGGACCTCCAGAGAGCAAGTCCAACCTCCCCATAAAGCAGGACCACTTAGGGCAGATCACACAGGAGTGTGTCCACGTGTGATTTGAAGATCTCTAGAGAAGTATACTCCACAACCTCTGTGGGCAGCCTGTTCCAGTGTTCCATCACCCTCACAGTAAAAAAGTTTTTCTTATGTTAATAGAAGCAAAGTCCATTGCACATCACTGTACATAAAGTCACAGTAGTCTCTATCCTCCATATTAGGAAATACTGAGGGGGAAAGCATATACTTGTCCTTATGCTCTAACGATATGGTATTGGCTGTTGTCAGAACTGGTACACAGAGTTCTTCAGTTCCATTCTATTACTCACTACCAAAAAAAATAAAAAGTTATTTCAGTAAGCAGGTAATTCAGCATTTCATGAAAATAGACACCAAACAGGCCCCTAGGAATATCTGCAGCTAATTTTCTTGATTTAATTTCATAGGAATAATGTATATTCACCAGTCTCTCTCTACTATATAATCAAATCAGTGAAGCTGAAGTGGTCTACATCTAATTCCACATTCTGTATCTTGATGAAGCAGGTGCTGAATTACTTAAATGTAATTTGGTTACTTAATAATCCATGATATTTAAAAGAAGTAGATCACCAAAATTACAGTCTAGCATCATATTTTCCTACATATAAGCAAAAGACGAGCTGCTAGTGACAACTCTTTTTTGATAGGATTTAGCTGCACTTTTTAAAGCCTTACATACTTCTGGACATTCACAGAATTCACAATATCCTTTATCTTAATTATGCCACAAACTGGTCTGCAAATGTGATATTATCATGGGGATTCTTTTCCCTGAGTGTACAGCACGATGACACAGACATTACAGGATGGTGCCAACATACAAAACCACAGCAAACCTCACTGTTGCATACAAAATGTGACAGCATTAGAAGGGGGAGCGGGGGGGAAACAAAGGGAAAAAAAAGTACTCTTCTTAAACACAAATAACATCTTGTTTTCAAAGCTCTGTTTTTCTGAGTGCATTGCTTGTTATTGATGTCAGTAGGAGGTCTGCATGCAGACTGAGAATACAACAAATGAATCAAAAATTGTTTGAAGTTGAAGCTGGGAGTAATTTTACCCAGAGGGTTTCTTCTACTGACCATCATCTGACTTGTAACTAATAAAGAAATATCCTTGCTATAAACCAGATTTACAGGACAACATGACTAGTGTTAGAAAGGAAAAATGGGTATTGTTGGGTGATGGAAGTCTTCACTAAATAACAAATGACCCTGATGCGGTCGTGCTTCTTCTGTAATAACTTCAAGGCTCTCTTTAAAAGCATCTTTATGTTTGATTTCTGCAAACAACCTTAATAACTTTTGTCCATTGCCTATTGCTATTACGTAGTTACCAGAGTAGCTATGAATCTCACTGAGGAAAACCAGAATTGTTTGCAGAGAACAACCTGCCCTTGCTAATGGGTTTACCCTCAAAGGTTAAATATGGACAAAGGGTGAACTGACAGGCTACATTTTCAGTTGCAGCAGTGAAATACTGAAATAATCTATTTTTTAAAAGGTTAATCAGTTCCCTTGCAGACATTGTTTACTCATTTTACTTAAGAAAATGTTTACCCCCTTGAAACACTGTCTTAACTATAAGAAAAATCAGTACTTTACAAGCATGCATTCTTTGAGGAACACTTTTATTTACATACATGAGTAAAAGGTGCCAGCATTCTAAATGGTTGATTTCTGTTTCTGCATTATGATCTATTTATTATTCTTGCTGTGACAACAACAGATGCCATGTTGAATTAATTCCATATTATTTCCCTAACCTGAGCTGTTTAGGCATTAATTTTTAATTAGTTTTTTTTACATCCTAGAATATTTAATTGAACAACTGAGAAGCTAACCTGTAGGCACAGCAATTTTATCAGCAGAAAAACCCAAACTTGAATGAGTTATACTGTTTTGACATTGTTAGTGTGATAAAGGCATTTTTCCTTAGTCTGCTCATTGTTAGCATGTTAGTTGCACGGAGACTGATTAGTTTTGGCGCTGCACTAGGGAAAGATAAGCCTAAGCTTGATAGTGCTATCTGCAGTGTTATTTACAACTATCTTGCTCATTGTATCCTAACAGGTTGGAATAAATGCACATTTATTACTACAGAGACATTTTACTATCACTTCCCTCAGTTCCAAAATAAGTCATTTAAAAACACTCATTGATTTACACACTGTACAATCCACCTTTTATTGTCTGTTTGCCATTTGACTCCTTCACTGTCTCTTAGCATGATGCCTTTTCTAATCCCAAATCATAATGGGTAAGGTATTAAATCTATGTGAAGTCTGGTGTATAGATGTAGCATGCAGTGGTAAACACTGAAATTTCTATGGAAAACAGGGTCTTCAGTTCTGATTTCAAGAAAAGGAATAGTCCAGATAAGCATTTGATCCTAATAAGGGTATTCTCAGCTTTATCAGGATATGGAGTCTACCTAACCTGCTAAATTCTAGCACTTTTCCCCTTGAATCTTTGGTGATTTTGCTCTAGCATAGACATCCAAGATTTCCATTTCTGTAACAATATTAAAACATGGAAATAAAGCACCACTGAATATAAATTGAGAAATAGCAAAGCAGAACCAAAACCCCAGGCCTTTACAACATCTTCTAACGTTATACTGCTTAACTATTAACTTTGCTAATTAGAAGCAACAATAAGACAGACAACAATCGGTGGAAGAATTTAGCTGTTACTGTAGCCTTGTAAGCAAGTATTGCCATTGCTAGTAGCAATCCATAGACCTTGCACCAGCTCTGCAAGGCCTTGAGATCAACTTCCCAGGCTTTGTCTGAATTGTCCTTGCCTGCGTGGAGTTTTCATTTAGCTTCTCTAACTACAACAGTTTCTCTAATGATCAGGTGACTAATTTATTACAGCTTTGCTTATATAACTTATATATGTTTATATTTGCAGAAACATTTGGTGCAATTAAAGATTTTACATATACAGTAAAATGTCATTATTCTTTGTAAAATGAAATATCTTTTTCTTTAGCATAATAATGTGCTTTACAGGACAATAGGCATGGCATAACAAAGAAGCTTACAGAAAACCTTGTAATGGTCATTAAAAAAAAAACTGACTGGTGAGCTAAACAAAAAGGCATTAAGAGAAAACCAACCAACCAAAAATGGAGAAGATTAAGGTACATGCTAAATATATAAAATATATAATAAACAGTGATAAAGTGATGATGCCAAACAGTAAAAAACAAGGCGGGGAGAGGGGAGGAGGAGTTAGAAAATGTGCTAAATTAGCTGCAAGTGGTATTGACAGTGAGGATGAAGTAACTATCAATGTCACAGTCCTCCTAGCGAAGAATTCAGGATACAAACAACCAAACAACTCACTCAACCCCTATTTTCCTTTTTCTTTTTTATTCATTTTGATAAAGACAGCTGCTCAACCTAAAGAACAGCATAAAGACTTGAAAGTGTGCCATTTTTTAATTGTGTTTCAATGACAGTCATTGTGCATTGATTTGGTAATTTGGAGTGTGAATGGTAATATCATCGTAACTGGACTAAGCTTATTAATGGTCTAAGTAAATGCTGTAAATAAGTTTAAATTAATTTAAGGAAGCTGTGAATTGGTGGCTTTACATACTAGATAACTTTACTTTTTTTTGGTGACAAAGAAGTTGGACTATAACTTTCTGTAACTATGATTTTGAGCAGTTTTTGCTGCTAATTAAGACTACATAAACCCTCATTAAGTTGTTCAAAATAGAGAAAGGTTATCTTTCTTTTCCTTACTCAGTATTTCTTTCCAAATGGTTATTTTGTTGTGATTTTGAAAAATATACTTTGATTTCACTGTGTCTCCTGCTTTTAATAAAAATGCATTCAAAATCAGAAAAAAATGAAAACTAAACATCCTGTTTTATGTTCTTACAATGTATTTTGATTTGGGCAGATTGTTACCGAGGTTTAACTTAATTATTTCAATATGCGGTGGTTTGAAAACCATAGCACAATAAAAACATGAAATAGACAGGAAACAACCTTCTGACAGAAGATGCTGTAACAATGATATTACAAAGTATAAAATAACATAGAAATCTGCTACTATCTAGATTACTCACAGAAGATAATAGTAATCAAAAGTAATGGGAAGAAATTAATAACATACAGCAATAGTCCTTAACACTGGATACCCCTAACAATCCTTTCTGAAGGTGTATTTGAATAAGTATTTGAATATAAAAGTACTTCTGAAAAAGGCAAAATGCTAAAAAAATACTGTCTTAAAAATTGTCTTGTTTCATTGTGATTAAACCTAGAAACCTTTCAATAATCATTTGTATTTTTCCTCCTAGTCTCATTAATAAAAATTTAAATTGTCCAAATCCTCTAAAATAACACTGGAAGCAAAAAATAATAGCTACCCAACAAACTAGAAGCAGAACTACGTTACAGATTTAACCTGGGTACTTGAGAAATTTCATCAACGGACAGGCTAATGAGAAAGAGAGGAAAAACACTCTAAAATATTTCAGCCCCCAAATAATTCAAAGAGACCTTAGGATAGAAATACTTAAGCAACTATGCAGTGCTCCAGATATAATACCTACAAAAATATATAGCATGAGATGGCCATTTGTGTCAAATTAGATTGCTTGTCTTTAATAAAGGCTGTTGCACTGGGTTTTGATATTAGATTGTAGGTGTAAAATGGTCTCACAGAGAATTCTCCCAGTAAATGAATCTCTTTAAAAAATCCATACTCTAATGGAAAGTAAACATGATTGCTATTACATTTCATTTTCTGTACATGGTTGAACTTTGAAATAACTGCTATCAAGTGCAGTAGAAGCAGAAAGGGTCAATAAAAATAAAATCTTGTGGATTACAGTAAAACCCCAGAGAAACCAATTCTTCTAGCAGAAGTATCTGGGATAAAGAACAATGGTAGAAAAAACAAATATCCTTGACCTCCATCTTTTATGAATGTAAGAATAACACAAAGATGAGAACAGATTATTTTCTAAATAAAGCCATACCACAACAGATGTTCTTTATCTTATATCAGCTCACTGAAAGGTGGCATAAGAATGTGATAACCAGCTCATGAGCACACACACACCAAAAAAGAAGTGACTGATTCCTTTCAACTATATAGCAAAATGCTTCATCATTCTTTCTTCTTGTAACTGAACAAATCAGAATTAATGGAGCCATACAGATCTAGTGACAAAGAAAAGAATGCAGCCCATTAATTTTGTTAGTAAGTGTTCCATTAGTTTGATAGCTGAAAGAGCAGCTCCAGCTACATATAAAACATCCTATGTGTGTTTTCTTTCACAGAGCTACTGTGTAATCAGAAATGGTCCTTATTAAAGCTGTCAAATTCAGAAGTATTCATTTAGATAGAGAATGTGTTATAAGAAAATCTGAAAATATATAAACGAAAATTTATATTATATTAAGCCTTATATTAATAACAAGTTTATATTGTTATTTAATATTTAATATGAATGAAAATTAATGTAAGAAAGTTTTGAACTATGAAAATAGACACTCAAAAGGGATGCATATATATACTACACATACATGCACATACATAATTACAAAGTAAGATGTAGTAGAGAAATATATTTCAAATGCAATGGATGACTCCCAGATTGAATAAAATTTGCATGTTAGTACAGACTAGTTGTCTGAAATTAGTATAACAATTGTAACTGCTGCAATCTAGCATGATTTGCAATTTAAGCTATTCATATGAGAAGAGGTGAGCACGGTCACTGCACTGTTCAAGTTATTGACTGAACTGAAAAATGCATCGTACAACATACTGAGATTACTCGGTAGCATTCTCATTTGTTCTGTCATGTCTGCAGGCCTGTGCTAAACCTGAATTTACAAAAGAGGTAAAGGAAGGAAATGGTCACTGACAATAGAAATTATTTTACATGTGAGATTTTCCTACAGTTAAATGTGGAGATAGACACTAATTAATCTTAAACCATAATTTACATTGATGAAAGTAGTGCAGATTTAAAGGGATTCAGTAAACAGTACTGCATATTTTATTCAGTTCATGAAGAAATCAGCTGTCAATGCCACTGACTATATTAAACACATAAACAGGCTTGGTACAAGTATTCTATGAGGTGAATTCTGTATCAATGCCTGGAGGAGACTGAGGGGTGACCTTATTGCTCTCTACAACTACCTGAAGGGAGGTTGTAGCCAGGCAGAGGTTGGTCTCTTCTCCCAGGCAGCCAGTACCAGAACAAGAGGACACAGTCTCAGGCTGCGCCAGGGCAGGTTTAGGCTGGATGTTAGGAAGAAGTTCTATACAGAGTGATTGCCCATTGGAATTGGCTACCTGTGGAGGTGGTGGAGTCACCATCATTGGAGGTGTTCAGGAGGAGACTTGATGGGGTGCTTGGTGCCATGATCTAGTTGTTTGGGTGGGTTGGATTGGTTGATGGGTTGGACGCAATGATCTTGAAGGTCTCTTTCAACCTGGTGTATTGTATTGTATTGTAGTGTATTGTAGTGTATTGTATTGTATTCTTGGAGCTACCAAGGAGGTACTATTCAAAAGGGCAATACAGCTATTTAACTCCATTCCTTCCTTCCCAGTTTCTTCTTCTCTGTTTTCTAAAGATATCTTTTTAAAATAGAGTTTAGCATGTAACACAGTACTACTACACTTTTATCTTCAACAAGTAGAACATTCTTTAAAATTATTATTCCTTCCTTTGATTCACAAAACCATTATGATAAATAGGCCTATGAAAACATTATAAATCCAATCTATTACTTATTTTAGATTTCTAGCAATAAAAATTATGAACTTGCTTAGTGCACACTACGATATGCCTTACATGCTGCATATACATAAATGCAAGTTAATAGTTAAAAGCTTTTAATATTTCACTAAGTGATGCACAAAATTCCTAGACTAAATAGGGTTGTCATTAAGCCATGTAACTCAGCAGAAGAAAAAAATATGTACTAATAGCTTTCATGAAGGTCCCCCACATTAAAAAGCAGTAATATATTTGCAATTCAGTAGTATAAAAATTGATAAATGTGGCAGAAAACAATTATTAAAATGTATTTATTATCTTCACCCAGGAAATATAAGCTATATCCCAAATCTATGCATGTTAATTATTCAGAAGTAGATAAAAGCCTTCAGAGTTAATTCTTGTTCAGCAATGCATTGTGTCAGTGCCAACGGAGGCAGAAGTATGTCAGGCTTAGTGACACTTTTCAGCTTACTACACTGATATTAATTATGTGCATTGTCTTTCTTGACTGAATACTTAGGACACTATGCAGAAATGTTGTACAAATTAAGCTGACTTCCACTTTGGTTCTGTTTCATGTCATTAATTTACAATTTCATTCTAAAGCTTTGACAAATGCAGCAATACAGTGTAATAAGGGAAGGAGTTACAGAGCAGCTCCAATAGTTCACATAGTATCCTGGGACAGCACTCATCCTCTCACTGCACTGCTCCTCCACAGACCAAATTCATCCCTCAGGGCTGCTGCTCAATCAGACAGAACCATGCCCTTTCTCTGTGGTGCTCTATGTTTCCAGGAAAGCCAGACAGAGACATCCAAGCACTGCTTTGGGCACAAAGATTTACCGTGACACTGAACAATACAGAGGAGAGCCCTGGCATATTCCTGCTCTTCTTCAACCACACACACAGATAAAGTGGACGCCAATGATGAGTGGCTCGTACTGAAAAGATGATCAATCATGCTAAGATGACAGGTCAAATTCCACCAATGGGCATCCATATGCACACAAACTAGGAGATATGGCATTTCATAATCATTCAGGATAAATTAAAGAAAAGAAACAAGAAATATTTTCAGAAGACAATAGTAGGATTCAATTTCTAGATACACTCAAATTCTTCCTCAAGATGAGTGACGTGAAAAAACCCACATACTAGTTACCTCTTCTATCTAATTTATATATTTTTTTTCCCAAAAAGCTCAGAAAAATACCTGATCTCATAGGTCTAAGTTCATAAATAGCCCCAATTTTTTGATCTATGAGATCAGGTATTTTTCTGAGCATCCTGCTGCTCTCTTGTATGCTGTTAGAATCATCTTCAGCCTGAGTCACTCCATCAGTGAGCGCTGTGATGGGACAGCATTGGGAGCAGCAGACCACAGGCATTTGAGAAAGTTCATTACCTCAAATTTTACTTGGAAGATATTAGCAGTCATTCAAGATCACAATACAGTAATTATCAAATGCTGAGGTAAAAAAAAAAAAAAAAAAAAAAAAAGACAAATTAAAAGTAAAAAAGGCCAGCAGTAGCCAGAAAAACTAATTCAATGGAATAGATGAGGACAGACTGAAAGAGTTGGGGCTGTTTGGTCTGGAGAAAAGAAGGCTCCGACGTGACCTGATTGTGGCCTTCCAGGGGGCCTACAAGAAGGCTGGGGAGGGACTTCTTAGGATATCAGGTAGTGATAGGACTAGGGGGAATGGAATGAAGCTGGAGGTGAGGAGATTCAGACTGGACGTGAGGAAGAAGTTCTCCACTGTGAGAGTGGTGAAGCCCTAGAATGGGTTGTCCATGGAGGTGGTTGAGGCCCCATCCCTGGGGATGTTTAAGACCAGGCTGGATTCACATACAGCCTGATCTAGTGTGAGGTGAACCTGCCCATCACAGGGGGGTTGGAACTGGATGATCCTTGTGGTCCCTTCCAACCCTGACTGATTCTATGATTCTAAAATACCTCTAAATGAAAACTATATAGTACAACACCTAATGATATTACAGCTGCTAGTGGACAAAGCAAGCCTTTTCTAAAGCTAGAACACCTGCTGAGAAATTTTCAGTGACCATAGCTTGTATGTTCAAAAGTAGATCTGTCAGCATACACACAGCTTCTCTGTTTTTTTTTTATCACACATTTCAACAGTTTTAATAATATGACACAAAAGTGGTTGCTGTAATATTGTTAATAAAATAATTTTGATTTTTCTCCTACAGTAAAAAGACAACTGTTCAATACACTACTCGACTAAAGTAGGGTTTCCCTGCCCATGGCAGGGGGGTTGGAACAAGATGATCCTTGTGGTCCCTTCTAACCCTGACACTACGATACTATGATACTATGATAAAGTTAAAAAACAATCTTACTGTGAGGTTTGCCTATATTTTTTTCCTAAAACAGCATACAGAAAGAGTTTGACTTGCAGAAAACATGCTGTTGGCAATATGAGCTATGAAAAGCAATGGGGAGTAAATATTCAATGAGCAGCTAGGATATCAAAATGCCATTAAATAGCAGCATGATACGTTATTAAAATTATAAAATAGTTTTTAATAGAGGTTTTTGTGTGAGGATGGCTAGAGCTCATCTAAAATGGTAAATTTCATCAAGATAATTGTGTAAACATAATCTCCCTAAGTTGACTTAAATGACAAAAACAAAAACAAACCCAAAAACATAGTTTAAACCTATAAAAATATTTTCTCTCTCTTATAGCTATAATAATAGCTATGAATTTAAGAATGCTTAAATACTTCCTTTCTTGTCTTTATCTAGAACGTGTCCAGAGAAGGGCAACAAAGCTGGGGAGGGGTTTGGAGCACAAGCCCTATGAGGAGAGGCTGAGGGAGCTGGGGTTGCTTAGCCTGGAGAAGAGGAGGCTCAGGGGAGACCTTATTGCTCTCTACAACTACCTGAAAGGAGGTTGTAGCCAGGAGAAGGTTAGTCTCTTCTCCCAGGCAACCAGAGCAAGAGGACACAGTCTCAAGCTGTGATAGTGGAGGTTTAGGTTTGATGTTAGGAAGAAAGAGTGATTGGCCATTGGAATGGGCTGCCCGGGGAAGGTGGTGGAGTCACCAGCACTGGAGGTGTTTAGGAGGAGACTTGATGGGGTGCTTGGTGCCATGGTTTAGTTGATTAGATGGTGTTGGATGATGGATTGGACACAATGATCTCAAAGGTCTTTTCCAACCTGGTCTCTTCTCTTCTCTTCTCTTCTTCTCTTCTCTTCTCTTCTCTTCTCTTCTCTTTCTCTTTCTCTTCTCTTCTCTTCTCTTCTCTTCTCTTCTCTTCTCTTCTCTTCTCTTCTCTTCTCTTCTCTTCTCTTCTCTTCTCTTCTCTTCTCTTCTCTTCTCTTCTCTTCTCTTCTCTTCTCTTCTCTTCTCTTCTCTTCTCTTCTCTTCCTCTTCTCTTCTATTTTATTCTATTCTAGTTTTTTGTTTTGTTTCAGTTTTTTTGCTAAAACTATGGAGATTAAACGTACTAAACCCAGCTTTTCCTTGGAAAAAATAGCACCGAAACATCCTTTTATCCCCCTAGTCAACTTAATATCATTTAGTACTCTATGTTTTTATGATACTGTGACATTTATAAAAATGCAAGGCTTCTTGTTATAATTCAAATCATATAGCTATCCTTTCATTTCATAACAGAAATTATTATTAAATAATTGACACTATAAGCTTAGGAATACAATTTCCACATCCTACATAAATAATCTTCTTCATATTCACTTTTTCTTTTCCTTTATTTTACTCCTGATTAGCTTAACGTAATGGCATTGCTGAGAAAAAAAAAACTTCAGCAAAATAAATCAAAAACATAAGATTTATCTCTTTAATCAAGTACTCTTGCAGATCTTCTGTGCAGCCCTGACTCTGCAAGCAATGCACACCTTGCGTGTGTGATGAGCATTTAAGTCTCCCCAGAGAGGTCCCTCAGTGGGGAAGCATGTGTGCTTATGCAGCAGGCAATTTTATAAAGAAGTGGTATGATAGATTAAGTCATTAGGCCTGACCCACATACCTGGCAGCCCAGGTAGAACGATCCAGAGAGGGACAGGGGACAGTCAGAATGATACAGCTCCTCTTCATTACAATGGACATCAAAAAGACCAGGAAGGACAGAAGAAACCCACATATGAGCTTCCTGACCATAACATTATAGGTCCAGTTAACTGGCCTAAACAGAGGTACTGTCTCCATGTGAGACATCCTTGAAAACCCCTGTAGGCCACTGTGGACATCCAGATGTTCTGGTGTGGGGTCCTCTATCAGCTGCAGGTTGATATCTGATCCAGCATTAACCTCCACAGGCAGCAGAGGGACAGGTTGACTCACCAAGGTCTTCACCACAGGCTACAGGGGAATCTCTGTTATAGTGCCTGGGGCATCTCCTCCCCCTCATTCTTCACTCACCTCGGTGTCTGCACAGTTTTTTCTCTCATATTTTCAGTCCTCCCTCTGGCTGTACCTGTGCAGGCTTTTTCCTGCTTCACATGTATGTTATCACAGAGGTGCTACCACAATCACTGAAAAACTCGGCCTTGGTCAGCAGCAGGTCCATCTTGGAGCTGTCTGGCATTGGCTCCATTGGACACAGGGAAATCTTCTAGCAGCTTCCCACATAAAATACCTCTGTAGCCCTGTCACTGCCAAAACCATGTCAAAACCCAATACACCAAATTTAATCCACTGCTTTACCATCGAGAACTGTATTTATCTCGAAGAAATATTAAACCTTGCTCCTATCCTATACACATCAAGAATAAGAAAATAGTAGAGTAACGAATTAAGTTGCCTGCAAATTTAATAAAACAGTCTCTTATAGCTGTAACCAAGCCAGAGTTCAGCAAAGCATGCACTGAACTTTAAATATTCAAGTAAAACACTTGAGCACATTATTAAAATTGAGTAAAATAAAATAAAATGAATACAATTTCCAGTGAACTGATGATCCAGATTTATTAACTCTTTAAATTACTCCATTTTTCAGATTAAATGTAGCTATTAGGCTATTTTAGCAAGATATAACCACACAGGACTGCCAGGTCATCAGTACATGAAAAAAATGAACACATTTAGGATCTGAAAGAACTAAATGTAGAAACTTAACACCACTAAAACTAATTCATTACATGGAACTCTTTCACTTCCAGTAAGAAAATCAATGTAATTACAATTCCTTTTAAGTGCCCACCTTTATAATACAATCTCATTCAAAATATGCTGTAAATCCAACATTTATGTGGTACTTCAGTATCTGGGGGACAGAAATCACAGTTTTGGTCAGTAGTAAACTGTGTATCCATCCCCATTACTATGATACAGGGACATCAAGTGCTGTCTATAATTAGCTGAGGAGACAGCAGCAGTGAAATTGGCAGATAGCACGGTCTGATGCATTTTCATCTGTCCACTCTGGAGAAAATATAGTTTTGTGTGTTTACCAAGCTGCTTTTTATTTCTTCATGATCTTAGCACTCAAAGTAGATGAGAAAGGGTAATCTGCATTTTAATGAGACCATTAAAAATATTTAATCTTCTAGCTTAGAGTGCTAAAGTTCTATCAGATATGGGTAAAGGCCATAGAAAGATGGCCATTGTAATTGCAATGGAAATCTGGCAACCTAATGGTAGGTTCTTTGTTCTCCCACTACAGCACAGCTTAAGCAACCCAGTCTAAGCTTGGTAAGAACTCTACATTCTTGATTTCAAAATACTCTGTGTATTCTCTTGTTCAGTGACTCTAATACTTATTATTCTTGAACAGGCAAAACTAAACCTGCAAAAAAAAGGGCTTTATTCCAAATTTCTTACAGTGACCTAGGTTTTTGTGCTGTCTGGATTCACATACAGCCAGAAGTGAATCTGAAGATGCCTTGTCCTCGGAAGTTTTACCATCTAGTGCTACGTGCTATTAATCTATTTGAAGAGTGAATCATTTTATAACTGGAAGCTGCCGCATTGTGTGTTTGCAGCATGAGGATGTGATTTTAACTATGACTCAAATACATCATATCGTGAGTCAAAATCATGATACACTAGGTAAGGAGATGGACGTTAATATCTAATGACAAGGGAAAGTGTGGCTGTTACGAAAAGTGAACAAATGCAGGGCCAGATTCTCAAGAGAGAGGGGGGAGGGGAAAGAATATAACAAGATGCAGCTAGCACCAAAACTTTGGATTGTAGAGCTGCTTGAATAACCTGCACTCTGAAATCAGAAGAAAAACTTCACCCAGAATCTTCAGTAATGATATAAATTTAGTCAGCAATAGCTGAGGGCAAGAGCTTCAAATTTATACTGAGCAATAATAACTGTTCACATCCAATTGCAGTAGCAGAGTCCAATCCAGCACCTGCTACGTCTGTGTCGAGGCAGCTCTCTGTGCAGTTTCTGCATACTTTGCATCACCTTTCCTCATGGGCTTTGATAAACTTCTGCAGAAATCAATTCATAGCTATTGCAAAACCCTCTAGCACACCATTGTGTAAGGAACTTCTTAAGTACAGATCACATCTGGTAGGATCGTGATGCTATCCTCCCTGGTAAGTGGCTACAGGTCCTAAGTGACTTCTCCTCCGATGCCATTCTGGCAGTCCTGTTACCCTTCCCATGTCTGTGCCAAGAAAAGGGGGAACCTTTAGCTGGCCTCCATTATTCATCCTTGGGGCCTCTCAGTTGCTGTCTGGTAGCATTCCCCAGGCAGAATATACCACCAGCCTTCCTCTGTGGCTGGGCAGAGCAGCACCCTGCTCAAATTCCCAGTCTTTCTGCAGCCTAGATCTGCTATGAATCCCCAAACACTTTGTTATGAGGAAGGCAGGAGAGCAAGGTGTATTCACAAGCAGAACCTGGGTGACACGGGACACAGAAATAATTTCCAGGACAGAATAGTTTCCAAGGTCAGCCAAAAGGTGAATTCTCCAACAAAAAGAAAAGCTACATTCTGTGGCATCCAAACAATTACTTAATTCTCTGGCTGAAGAACACCACCCTAGAGTAGCCCTTGATTGAGATTAATGGGGCGTATCCTATCTCCCTTGTTATGTTTTCAAACCTCATTTAGATTCAGGAAAGCCATTTCACCTGTGTGATTGCAATGAAAGCAAATTGCTATGGTCAACTTTTCAATCCCAAAGAGTAAGACTCTCTAAACAGAACTTAAGACTCTCCTCAAAAAGAGATGAAATAAACATGAAATATGTAGAATATGTATTGTATATGCTATAGCAGAAAATAGAAAATAATAAAAATGGCTTATTTTCAGGGATAATATTTCAGCTGGGCTCAGTTATTAGCTTTACTTATTAAAGAAGCCTTAACACTTCTTTGGGTTTTAAATATTGAGGTTATTATACATTCAATTTCTGTTAAGTAAAAACTTACTTGTGCCCAGCCCCTGTGATTCTATGTTTATTTAAACTTTTTATTACCCTCTATTATGTCATTACTATCTTTAATATTCATTTCTTAAAATGTCCTTGAGCTGATGGAAATACTAGACAGGGTGTATATCAAAATGTACATACACAGAAATGGTGATACTCTTCTACAAGTCAACATCTCAAAGCTATGACAGTCAAACACACTTGTCTCCACTTTGCCCTTCTTTAGTACATTAATATATACTCAGTTACACATTTATATTTCATTGAGATGTTAAGAGATATCATAATCTCTATTATGTCAAATTACATCTTGATTTAACTAAATGTGCTACTGCTACACAGACAAGATTGAGTCTATTTGATGATTATCATTTGAGACTTAGAACCATGAAAAATTTAATCCCTATTTAATTAGTTTTTGAAAAGAGTTTAAAATATCAAAATTCACAAACATGCTCATAGAACTATTTGTAAATAATTAAAAGTGATAGTTCACAAATAAGATTGAATTCTAAACCCATGTCACATATAGTGCTCTGATGACAGCATGTCAGATAATTTTATGCTTGATACATGGGCTCTCTTGATTACTAAATAATGACATCTTAATTATTCTCTTAAAAAAAAAAATCACATTTCTACCATCAGAAGTACTTTTCACTTCCCTTTCCCTCTTAATTCACAGCATACTGACATAGAATCATAGAATGGTCTGGGTTGGAAGGGACCTCCAAAGGTCATCTAGTCCAACCCCTTCTGCAGTAAGCAGGGGCATCTTCAACTAGGTCAGCCTGCCCAGATATAATCTACCTGAATACTAGAAATTCACAAAAATGATGTGTCCAACTTCTAAATTGCCACTGTTAACAATGTGAGTCATAAAATGAACAGAAAAGTTAATAAATATGGCTGTGAAGCTTTAATTTTGATTTTGTTTGACAGAGACACTAACATGATGAGCTATGTCATTTCTGTGTAAAATCCTTTTGGGATTTGGGGTGTAGCACATTGTATCAGGAGTATCAGGGAAATCTTGTGTGAGGGGTTTTTGGTTTGCTATTTTAAAAGTATGGCAAAGGTTACAGTAAAGGTTCTGAAAACTCAGCCTTCAAAGAGTGGGTTGTATGAAAACTGTTTTTAAAAGAGATGTTCAGAAATATGAAGTTGTCATTTATCTTCCATAAATAAGCCACTTGAAGCATGGGATGTTTGAAAATGAGCTTCACAAAAAAAGCCTACAAATTATTTCTGTTAATATTATTTATTTCTTTTTCTACAGAATGTCAATGACAATAAAGTTAAATTATAAGAAATGACAAAATAAAAAGAAGAGGCTTATGTTAAACTAGGGAGAGTAATAGAAGAATAGAAATTGTAACTCAGTAATTCCTTTCAACATTTCTTAAAATCAATGAATCATTTTGCAGGGTATAATCATGTAATTATTTCACTTGGAAAAGATCTTTAAGATCATTGAGTTCAACAATTATCTAACTCTACCCAGTCTCTAGGGTGTATGTCATCTGGCCTCTTGGACTTGCATTTGTCTAAGTGGTACAGCAAGTTGCTAACCATCTCCTCTTGGATTATGGGCACTTAATTCTGTTCCCCATCCTTGTCTGGAATCTCAGAGACCTAGGAATCCAGCAAACAACTGGTCTCATTACTGAAGACTGAGGCAAAGATGATGTAGCCTTTTCCTTATCCTTCATCACTATGTTCCCACCTGCATCCCACAAAGGCCAGAGAGAGTCCTTGGTCCTCCTTTCATTGCCAATATATTTGAAGACTGATTTCTTGCTGTCTCTAACAGCTGAAGACAGATCAGTTTCTATCTTGGCTTTGGCCCTCCTAATTTTCTCCCTGCATGGGCTCACAACAACTTTGTAGTCCTTCTGAATGGTCTGCCCTTCTTCCAAGGATCATAAACTCTCCTTTTCTCCCTGAGTTGCAACCCAATCTCTCCGTTCAGCCAGGTTCGCCTTCTTCCCTGATGACTCATGTTGGTTATGATTATAACGTTTAAGAGACTAATTCTTGACACTGGTGTTTCCTAAAATAAGCAAATATAGCCAAAGGCAAAAACATGTATCTCTATTCTTTTAAATAATGATACCTGTTACATATGAAAAGTCATCTTGAGCTGTGAATGTCTTAATGTCTGAGTTTCAGATGCAATTTGAACATTGCCTGGAGTCTGGAACCTTTCCTCAAACTGATTAGGACTTGTATGGGAACTAGTTGCAGTAAATTTAAGAGGACTGTTCCTGTAAACGGCAGTTCATGTGTAAGGACACCTGAATCTGACCTTAAGATTTATTTCATTTCCTCTGGAAAATAAGAGATTAAAAAGAAACCAACCAGATTTATGGAAGATTGTAAAACATGTATATGTCAAATTTCACCTCTAGAATCTTACTGGTTTCAACTATTAATTTATAGAGCTGTGTGCAGCAGGGCTTAACAGTATTATTGCTCTGACATATGTAGATGATGGTCTAATATTGCAGAGTGGGATTCTAGGTTTCCCAAGCCAAAAATAAAACATAAAATAAGTTTAAAGAAAAAAAATCCCTCTTAAATACTTTGATTTCTATTACAAAATGTGAATGCTAGTAAAAATTCTTTTCAGCATTCAAAAGTGTTGATATCCTGAGGGACTTGTTTAGAAAACTTATCTACTCGAAAAAAGCCTTCCAACATTTCTGAATTTCCTTCTGTTATTTTTGAAAGACAAGGTATGAGTATTGAGCAGCCAGTTGCCTCACAGACATTCGACTCAGACAGCTATTAGAATACTGTGCAGACTACTGTAAAATTTACAAGCCTGACATAGAGCTCATTGGATTTGAGGGATATAATTGCATTTGTTTTAGTGGACACTGGATTTAACCCTATTGGGTTATATCGGTATGGTCCAACATCTACTGACAAAAGAAATCATATGAAGACTCTATGCAGAGCTCCTTAGCTGGATGAAGAGAGAGTGTCAAAGTTTTTTATTACTATTATTCTTGTCTTATATTGTTGCATTTTCTCTAACTTGAGGATACTTGGTTTAACAAAGGAAAAGTTCCTTGGCGGTGTCTGCAGAACAATTTCAAGTAATATCACTGTATTTGGTATATATGCTGCAGTCTCACCTTCTTTAGAAAGACTGCTGACATGAACATCGTCTCTGACCCCCAAAATAACAGAGGTGCTTGAATCCTGGAAGGATAATAAATACCCTAGGGGTTTTGATAGCCCCAAATTAACATAGTTCAAGTCCTGCAGCGAGATACTAATACTTTGTGCTGAAATGTTCAGATGTCAAAAAAAATCCAAACAAAAGAACCCCAACAAAAGAGTGTGACAGCAGTGATTACTGATCAAGGTATAAACATTATTTGTAGGACTCCAAAATTTAGGAAATCAAAGTTAGAAAATTAAATTTGAAAAAAACATCTAGGTATAGGCCCTGGTGAATAGAGAAATTTGGTTGCAATTCCAGAAATATGAGAGTTTATTAGAGTGGCCACTCAGAAAAACTACAAAGTTCCTGTAAGGTTATGCAGGAAGACAATTAGAAGGGCCAAATCCCAACCAAAATTTAATGTCTTCAGCTGCTAAAGACCACAAGAAATGCTTCTACAAATATATTATCAACAAAAGGAGGGGTAAAGAGAATCTTGTGATACTTTGGTCACAACAACCCCATGAAAGGCTGCGGGCTTGGGGAAGAGTGTCTGGGAAGCTGCTCAGCAAAGACCTGTGAATGTCTCTCAACAGCAAGCTAAATATGAGCCAGTAGTGTGCCCAGATGAACAAGAAGGCCAACAGAATTCTGGCGTGTATCAGGAATAGCCAAACAAGCAGGACTTGGCAAGTGCTTGTCCTGCAGTGTTCAGCATTGGTGAGGCTGAACCTAGAGTGCTGTGTTCAGTTTTGTGGTCCTCACCACAAGACAGACATTGAGGTGCTGGAGCAGGTCCAGAGAAAGGCAACAAAGTTGGTGAAGGGTCTGGAGAACATGTCTTCTGAGGAGTAGCTGAGGGAACTGGGGTTATTTAGTCTGGAGAAAAGGAGGCTGATGGGATGATCTTATTGCTCTCTACATGAGAGGAGGTTGTAGTGAGGTGGGTGCTGGTCTCTTCTCCTTAGTAACAAGTGATAAGACAAGAGGAAATGGCCTCAAGTTGCACCAGGAGAGCTTTAGATTGGGTGTTAGAAGAAATGTCTTCACTGAAAGTGTTATCAAATACTGGAATAGGCTCCCCTGGGAGGTGGTTGGATCACTATCCCTGGAGGTGTTTAAAGGACACATACCTGGGGTGCTAAGAGATGTGGTTTAGCACCAGACTTGGTAGAGTTAGATAATGGCTGGACTCAATGATTTTAAAAGCCTTTTCCAACTGAAGCAATTATGTAATTCTATGATTCTGTATGACCTGAGGATAACTGAAGACTGGCTAAAGTGTTTGTTGACATGACACTCTCAATATACGGTTGAAATCCTGTGATAAGTTCAGCAAACTTGGATTCTCCCACCTAACTCAATAACCTCAACTGAAAATCATGCTAAACTCTGTAGACACCCAGTATAAAGACAACACCTCGAGACGGTGACATAGACCTGTAGTAAACTCTATCAGTCTTGCACATTTCTCTCCATTGGGTGTCTCTGTTCAAGACTTACAATTTCATTAAAAGAATTGAGAACACCATGTAATGTTCTCTGTTAAAATCCATCTCTTCAAAAGATATGCTTGAAATAAATGCAAGACATGAGCTGACATTAAAACAGCTTCCTAAATGACTTGATACTAAATTTAGAGAGGACAAGGGCAAAGTTCCTTTTGAACCTCACTGGCTCAGGGCTAGTATACAGTAAATGATATTACTTTTCCAAGTTTCTTGAATAATTTGTGGGGGTTCTCAGAAAATTCTTGAAAGTCTTTTTGTCATACTGCAGTGCTAAAGGAGAGCAGTGATAAGTGCAGGTGGATTACTGAGCACAGGTTACAGGGTTCACAATCTCAGTGACCTTGAGTAGAATCAGTTTCCAAATGCAATTCATTAAATACCATCATGTTACATGACAGCTCTGGGAACAAGGGAATATGAGGATTGTAAAGCCCAAGTCCCCTGGGGTAGTCAGATAAATGTAGCAAAACCTGTCTAAGTAGTGTATTTGTTATATTGTCACTTTAAAATGCTTTGCTCAGGAAACTACTAAGCCCAGTGGAAGAAATCAGCTCATCTCAGCCATCACAAAGGTATTGTTGTAAGTCCCTCTGTTCCAACCGCAACAATATATTGTCATCAAAAGATAAAGTGAAAAAAAAAAAGATCAATCATATAAAGATGGATTAAAAATACTCATTTCAGAAATAAAGTATAACAGATGTAAAACAAAGATTTCTTGGCTGTCCTTATATCACCTAGTTTTCTGCTCAGGAAAAAAAAAAAAAAAAAAAGTAACTCTAACCTCAGTTCCCGGGTTTTGTAGTTTAGATTCCACTTACAGTGCAGTAGACATGCCATGTTTTCTCTATGGGACCACATCTGAAATGATTCAGTTGCTCTATACTACTCACAGTCAAAAGAACTTCAACTAAAAGTACTTAAAGATTAGATCTTTTGTGTGAAGCTCAAGCAATCTGCAGTCAGTGAGGAATAAAAATATAGAGAGGATTCACTGCCGGAGATGCAATCGTGAGATGCAGGAATAATTGCTGGAAAATAGCAGAAGCTGGTGTACCAGGGAAAGTTTTGCCTACTTTTAGAGGATTCTATGTGTCCAGCCTACATATTAATTTTGTATGCCAGGGTACAGAGATAGTAAAAAAGTGTCATACACAGAACTCATCAAGAGCTGTTCCAACATAGGAAATGAATGATTTTTCAGTAGGGGGCAGGGAAGGGTGAATCTGTGCCAATGAAGATTTACTTTTATTTCATTTCACTGTCAACATCCTAGCTGACCATGGAGAGTAGTTTTACTCCAAGTTAACTAACATTTAATGCTTGTAGTCACTTAGAGTAATTGTGTATGTTTATATTAAGTTAACAGGATTTGGAACTTTATTTTTTCACAATATTTGTTAGGTTCAAGTAAAGTAGCTCTTTCCATTTTAGGTTTAAATACAATCATGGAATCATAGAATAAATAAGGTTGGAAAAGACCTCAAAGATCATCAAGTCCAACCTTTCACCCAAGACCTCATGACTACTAAACCATGGCACCCAGTGCCACGACCAATTGAGCCTAAACTTCCCCTGGTGCAGCTTGAGACTGTGTCCTCTTGTTCTGGTGCTGGCTGCCTGGGAGAAGAGACCAAACCCCTCCTGCCTACAACCTCCTTTCAGGTAGCTGTAGACAGCAATAAGGTCTCCCCTGAGCCTCGTCTTCTCCAGGCTAAACAATCTCCTTAGCATCTCTTTGTAGGGCTTGTGCTCAAAGCCTCTCACCAGCCTCGTTGTCCTTCTCTGGACATGTTCAAGTATCTCATTGTCCTTCTTAATTTGAGGGGCCCAGAACTGGACACAGTACTCAAGGTGTGGCCTAACCAGTAATAATAATAATAATAATAATAATAATAATAATAATAATAATAATAATAATAATAATAATAATAATAATAATAATAGTTATTATTGTTATTATAATATTTTATTTTTATTATTATTGTTATATGTATATATAAAAGGGAAAAAAATAGGTAGGTATACTTAAAGATTTATGCTGGAACTCTGTTTCTGCAGGTAGTAAGTGAATATTTCCTCTGAAATGAAGTATCCTTGATCTACTTCACTTTATACTGTTCTATGAATTATAGAGGAATCCACATTGACTGTGTAGATTAGTTTGGAAGAGTCACTACTCTCCTTAAAAGCAGAGTAAAATAAGGAAAACCAATTCATCCAATCAGTAGTCACTTGGTACCATCATGGACTTGCTGAAGGGAAAAATGAGAATTCAACTTGAAAATTATGTTGAGAAATAAGGCTTCAGAAATAGATGTTAACCCAGGGATGCTATTTCTATGAAAACAACAATGATCAAAGAGACCAAGAGCTGAGACTTTTACAGCTAATTGGAACAAATGACAAAGGTACAGTTCCTAGAATACTTTAGCCTTTTCAATTTAAGATTAAAGAAAGACTTGTAACAGCATGTACTAAAAGTAGTTTCAGATTTTCATCTGATTTACTGTTGTCTTAATAAGTCATCAACATACACTAAAATTCAACACCCCCCAGCAAATAAAAAAAAATATTTTAAAATCCATAGAATAGAATAGAATAGAATAGAACAGAACAGAACAGAATAGAATTTAATTAACCAGGTTGGAAAAGACCTTTGAGATCATCGAGTCCAACCTATCATCCAACACTATCTAATCAACTAAACCATGGCAACAAATGCCCCATCCAGTCTCTTCCTAAACACCTCCAGTACTGATGACTCCATCACCTCCCACGGCAGCCCATTCCAATGCCCAGTCACTCTTTCTATGAAGAAATTCCTAACATCCAGCCTAAGCCTCCCCTGGCACAGCTTGAGACTGTATCCTCTTGTTCTGGTGCTGGCTGCCCGGGAGAAGAGACCAACCCCCACCTGGCTACAACCTCCATTCAGGTAGTTGTAGAGAGCAATAAGGTCTCCCCTGAGCCTCCTCTTCTCCAGGCTAAACAACCCCAGCTCCCTCAGCTTCTCCTCACAGGGCTTGTGCTCCAAACCTCTCACAAGACCTTGATATCTAAAGAGGACACAATATTTTAATGAACTAATAAAACCTAAGACATTAAAGACTCCAGAAAGGCTGGTACGGTCCAGAGGAGCCAGTGCAGATCCTCAGAGTTTCTCTCAGATGGAGAAGCCTCAACTTTTTGCAAAGAGTAGACTGCACAGCAAGGCAGCTATCATGTCTCATGAATCAGGGAGTTCTCTATTTAATTGTGCTATTCATCTCTTCAAAGAGGTACAAATTCCAGGATAATTTGGACATGTTCCACCTTCAAATTAAATTGAATTTCCTATTTCCCAAATACAAAGGACTAAGTAGAAATCACTTTCACTTTTAATCTTTTTATTTAATGTTACTTTTGCTGCAAGAGGCATTTAATCCACAGCTTTTTGTTGTGCCTGATCACTTTTATTTTTGATTCTTCCTAATACACTATCAGTCTATAAAGACCAACCTTAGAGTAAAGATGACTGGCACCTCTACACTCAGCCTAGCAAATTGCATGACCATAAATTCTGTCATTTCTTATGTACTTCCATGTGACCCACTTTCATCATGTTCCAGCTTGTATCTTCCTTTGGAACACAGCTTTGCTCTTCTAAAGAGGAAAATGTAAGAATAAATGCAGAAGTACATGAATGCATGAGTCATTGCATGCATAGTAAAACAGCAGTGGATGCAATCTGCTGTCCATGGCAAAAATATGACTAAATACCTTTAGCTTTCAATTTTCCAAGAACAGTTTTGTAAACTGCTTTGTCTCTCTGGACTAAACAAACATACAGTTTCACAGAAATTCTGAATCTCCCTGGAGACCTTAATATAAACTTTGGTTTTGTTACGAAACAACAACACATGCAAACCAAAGCCAGGATTAAAAAAGAAAATTACTGGCATCTCTTTTATCTAGTCTATATTTTTTATCTGAGTCATTGAAATTTTCACCCTTCCAAGCCAACTTTAAGTTTAAAAATAAATCTACTGTTTTAGTAGAGTTTTTTATATTTAGATTCAACAATTTTTATGGTAAGGGATAGTAATCCAATGACCTCCCTGGGGAGCCTATTTCAGTGTTTGATAACACTTTCAGTGAAGATGTTTCTTCTAATATTCAATCTAAATCTCCCCTGGTGCAACTTGAGGCCATTTCCACACATCCTATTACTTGTTACTAGGGAGAAGAGACCTCTACCCACGTGACTACAACCTCCTCTCAGGTAGCTGTAGAGAGCAATGAGGTCTCTCCTCAGACTCCTTTTCTCCAAACTAAACAGCTCCAGTTGCCTCATCTGCCCCTCAGAAGACCTGCTCTTCAGACCCTTCACTAGCATCCCTGCCTTTCTTTGGGCTCATTCCAGCACCTCAATGTCTTTGTGTCATGTGGCCTCACCTATGCCAAGTACAAGGGCACAGTCTCTTCCCTGGCTGCTTGTCACACTACTCCCTATACAGGTCAGGATGCCATTGGACTTCTTGGCCACCTGAGCACACTGCTGCTCATATTTAGGCAGCACTCAGTCAACACCCCAATCTCTTATTTCTGTTTCTTGAGGAAACACCAGCTATTACACTGGGTAAATCATAAAGTATTATGAAATGCAGTATGTTAAAAACTAGAGTAAATGTTTTCTCTTCTATTTTAAAAATATATTGCAAAATTAAAAGCTCCTTTTATTAACTGCAAGACAGAATCCTTTCCCTTCTAAAAGCAAAGCTCCTTTAAATAGTAATGCAGTATTGAAATCCTAATGTCAGTATTGCTGTTTTATGTGCAACTAGTGGCTGTCTGACAGCTGATATGTAGCCAGATGCAATATGCCTAATAAGGACTTAATCATATTCATAGAAACTGCGGGGGGGTGGGGGTGGAGGTGGAGGAATGTATTACAAATAAACTTCCACACTATCTTCAAACACTAATAATATGTCTAAAAAAACCCCAAATTCTTCAAAGCCAAGTAGGTCCAGTACATCCAGCAGAGAACTTACTGTTCAAGGAGTGGATTTTGCAACAATGTGGCCAAGCTGGAATCACACAACTGTGAAATGGCTACCGTAGCAGTAGCTAATGGCCAAGATGGGAATTAATTAAATATCTCAGGATTTTTTTACAGATAGAAGGAAGCCGGTTCAGATCAACACCAAAGTCAGCAAGGCAGTACCCACTTAGTGGTCTCTAATATGTGTCTAGAAGTTTCTGCTCTCTAATAGAATAAAACCAGCATTTTATTCTTTGCCTGAAACACTGAAAATTACAAAGTAGAGCACCAGTAAAAGAGCATGAAATAAAAAGAATGCAGCAATATATGAAAGCAGATAATTTCTCAAGTAACAGCATGCATTCTTGTGCCTTTGACAACTCATAATTTTGAACAATGTGTAATTTATGGCAATGAAAGGTCAAACACTTTCCTTCATTTATCTGTTTTATTCCCTGCAGGATCCAGAAAATTAACAAAATTACCTCTAAAAAGACATTTTCCATTCTTAGTAAAAGAATCTTAAAATCCTTTAGCTTACGAACAAACCCACTTACTGTCAGACATTCACCCCTTTTGTCATTCTTCATCAATTCCACCAGTTTTTGTGATGTCAAAGATGTTCCAAAGAAAGTTAGCATTAACAAGCTTATTGGGACACAAATTTAGACTTTTAAGATTTTTTTGTCATTCAGTAAAGCTGGGGTATTTGGAAAGTAATACACTAATTATTTCTCCTAGTTGGGAAAATAGTTTCTTGTCCTGCTTGATGTAGAAATAAGTTTGCGTATGCTGGCAAGCATGATCAATTCAAAATGCTGGTTTTTAAAACCTTTAAAGGTATTAAAATGTTTACACTTTGCAACTTGTACATAATTCAAATTATATAAGGTTAATCGTAAGAATCCAAACATAGAACTATTTCCACAGTGACTCACTGAATGTTAATTAACAAGGTTTTGTTTTAGCTGCATCACCAAAAACCATAGGCAGTGCAACCTGCTACAACAGTTTAAATCCAGTTAAAACATTCAAGACTATAGTTCCATAATGTGATAAATAATAATGTAAGAAAGAATGTGTGTGTTGTAGCTAGCTCTGGGTACTAACTGCTCAGTCTTAACTCCCTTTACTGTTGATGGCAGCAGAGACTGCTGAACTGCTCCCTTCACCATTCTTTTTTGCCATTGACCATAGATAACATCTTAAAGAGTGATCCTTTGAGAATACTAACCAATGCCTTTATTAACAAATTTTTGAAGCAGGTGACCACAGACAAATGTTCAGGTGTTCCTATACATTGATTCACAAAAGCACAAAAGATAAAAATATATTTTGTTGAACAGTAAGTCAGATAACTGCCCTCCTGCGCTCCAGTATTGTTTCTTAACATTGTCCATGTTCATGAGGGACTAGATACCCATTAGTAGCTAAACTGGGCCTGATGACTTTGAAACAGCTGATGTTACTGCTTAATGAATTCATGTACTGAGGAATTAAATTGTTGATCTTCATCTACTTATGGTTAAATACATGCATCCCACCAGACCCTCTATGCTGGTTCCATTACATTCAGGAAAAAACATTTAGGTTTTCCTTTAAGCTGATTATTTTATAAGCATTGTTTGCCTACCTTTCTCTATAAGGCCATTATAATTTACCATGTATAGGCCAGTTGTTGAAGATCATGCAGAGCTAAACCATGCAGAAGTCATACATAATGATTATGCATATCAGTATAGTAATCTGAAGTAAGTACAAGTTATTTTCATTGCATGTTATCCTTGGGATCCTATTTATCAGTTAGATTAGTTTAAAGTCTTGGTTAACATTCATCAACCTAGAAACAATCTTGGGATGCAGCAATTCTAGTTGCCATCTTTCCCTACACTTCTCACAGCTGTTGCAATTCATTGATGATTTCACCATCTGTCTAGAAAGCTAAAATACTTGGTTTAAATATGTAAAAGCCAGACAGTCAACTCCATTATTACATGCAAAGGTATATTTAGCACCATAAAGCTTAAAACTTCCCACCACCTTTACAGTTTTTTCCTGTGTTAACAATCATGACACTAGATTAGGTTTGGCACCACAATGGCTTAATCTAGGCTTTGTCATAGCAGTGCACATTATTACAGAATGTCTCCTGGATTATGTTAAAGTTCTTTCCCCCAAAATTTCCTCATTACATTGAGACTTTTCAAATAAAAGCTGGGAATTAAATCATCAGTAGCTATCTGTGGTAGGTTTAGGCTATGCCTTTAAAATTTTTTACAGATTTCAAGCAGAAAAGTAGGAAAATATAAATAATACAATACAATACAATAATACAATACACCAGGTTGGAAGAGACCTTCAAGATCATCGCGTCCAACCCATCAACCAATCCAACCCACCCAACAACTAAACCATGCATATAAATAAATCACTATTGGGTGTAAAAAGAAAAACTAAAGATAATAGTAAACAATTTCATTGCAGAAATAACTGCTATAAGACTCACTGTACCAAAACATTCTGGGGGTTTTCTCTTCTCTGCTTTTGCTGGCCTTGGCTGCATTATTTTGGTTTAGTCTAACCACTGCTTTCTCTCTCTGCTCCTTCCTCCCTTTTGGACAGGGGGTGGGGGGGCAGAGGAATGGCTTCCTTGGTCTTTTTGACCAGGGGAGATTTCCTGTTGTTTGTTAATTGCAAATATCTGTAAAATATTGTAAATGCTGTATGTTTTGTACGTATTCATTGCATTCCATTGTAGAGTGTAATTTTGCTTGTAAATACAGTTTCCACGTGTTTCCACCTGAGTTGGTCTGGCAAAGTTAATGTTGGGGGAAATTTCAACCCACCACACTATCCATCTTGGTGCTGATTTATCTTTGACTTGAACCCTTTTGCTGCTGCCCCATCTCTCCAGGGATTTGTCTTAATGCAGTTTTGTAGGTCTGTTTAGTTAAATGAACCCTTATCATTACATTCTTATTTCTATATGTGGTAGACAAGATTTTGTCAATCTCACAGCACCTATATACTGAATTTCTTAGTGTTTGGATACTTGGGATAAAGTTATTTTCTTCTTTATTCCCCATTTTCTATTTTCAGTGTTATAACATACTGTTTCTATTTATACTATAATGTCCTTCATTCTCAAATTCCTAATTATTTTGATTGTTAATTATAAGTACTAAGGAATAGGCATATTCAAATTATATTATATTAGCATATTTTACTGTATTGTGTGATCTGTGTAACTCTGACATATTTAATTCTTCTGTACTATATAAAATGTGATCACCATGCTTTAAGCCAGATAAGTATAATCAGGAAAGAAATCAAAGGGAAGTGCTAAGCTGCAAGACCCCTGAAGTGTTATTTTTCTTAGCAACCCTTTTTTGCATGAATCTTCAATGCAACACTGGGCATTAAAGTATACATAACCTTTATACAGTGCAGCTGGGATACAGTGTGCGAAACAAAACAAAAGCAACCCAAAAGAACCCCAACCAACCAAAAAACCACCAATGAATGAGGTGTAACTGTGTATAACAGTTTTTAGTGATCTTGTTCTAGCAGCACAGACATACAATCTATACTTCTATATCACAACTTGACAAAAATACATTCAATTCACTTTTAGAATAAATTGCTTCTGGAATAAGATTATCTGCCACTTTTCAGCTCAGAAATATATCCAAATTCCATCTTTTCAAAAACAGGCATTCTGAGTAAGTTTGGCAGACTTTTAATTAGAGAAGCACAGATATACATCTTTAAAAAAAGAGAAAGTTTTCAGTATTCAAACTTTGTAGGGACTACTTCATTTAAGACTATAAAGGTGATATCAAATGTGAAATGACAGTTATGATTTTCAAGCATATTCCCTCTATAACACATACATTCTTCACACGTTAAAAAAATGAAGGCACAGTTACAGCTGCTGCCTACTGATCTGCGTGCATTGAGCAGCACATCAACATATTCAGCTTATCAGAACCACTTGCAAGAGCATGTTTGTCAAGCAAAACTATCTTAGAGCATTAGGGAACTGACGTCTCAGTTGGATTACTTCACCAACTCTTCCACAAAAGCATAGATGGGTTATTTTAAGTGAGACTGTGCAAACAAAACCAAAAAATTCTCACAGATTGTTAAAAGAGTCAGAAACCTCAACACTGTGAAACCTAAAATTGTTTCAGGCTTGAGGTGCATTATACAAATTAAATCTAGAGCTAGTCAGAATACAATAGCAGGAAGAAAATTATAAGCTTTGATACTGTCCTGCTTCCAAAATACAGGCCATATCTCAAACTATGAATGGTCATTTTAATGCAGAACAAATACATTAAATTACTAATAATTCCTGTGTTGTCATAGTGGTATTCCTCAGTGTGTCACAGTGATTTTCAAATTATATTCATGTTGTCAGTATGGAAATGGGCACAACAGGGCTCTCATGAGCTTTAAGCAAATACATCTAATAGTCAGAAAGCACTGACTGTCGTGTGGAAACCAGGTCTCTTGATTCATCACACTAAGCTGGCTCCACACAAAATTGTTTTCACAGATATGACTTTCATCATTCCCATGTTCCACACAAGAACTGAACAAGTGACATGTATATGAAATGTTTTATATTAGGTTTGTCTAGCTCCTCCTGACTAAGCTCTGTCTAGCAGACCAACTCCTTCAAATTCTGTAGCCAAGAAAGATTAACAGACCTCGAGAAAACGAGACATCCATAAAAATAGGTCATTGGAAGTAGGGAACTGAATATTTTTTATCAATTATAGGAATATAAAATTTATCTTTATACACCAGAATATTCCTAACATGTCACAATGCATTATATGTATATTTGTATATATATATTTTTATATATATATATTTATATATATAAATATATATGAACAATGGATAATCAGGTCTTTATGACAGAGCAAACTCATCAAAGAGAACTTCAAAGAATGCTTTATTATTAGCACAAAAATAAGGTGGGTTTTTTTCCCAGTAGTGTCTGGTAAAACAGCAATTTCAGTAAGGCAAGAGTTTTGCCAAGGTTCAAAGGAGGCAATCTTTTTGATTGGACTATGACCAAATGAAGAGTCTTGCTAACTTGTATGACACCAGTCAATTTTACAAGGGCTAAAGCAATTGGCATTGCCTATTTAAGCAATATGAAATGGGAGGAAAGGGACCCACATGAGTTATTTTTTTCCAAGACTGCAAAGTTATTCTGATCAAAAAGTATGTCAGGAAAAGCTTCTGTCCTTTCTTAAGTACTTGAAGCCTCTCAGCTGTGGCTCTGGTTGGCCTTGCCTTCGCACAAATTAGTCCAACTGTTGTACAGTCATGTAGAAAAGACTAACTCCAAATTAATCTCTTTGGATATGCAATACCAGTAAAATCAATTGCTCAGTGCATTCGTAATGGCCTTCCACTGCCTTGAGCTTTAAAATTCCAAAACTGTCATGAATACCTGAAAGGTTTTTACACACAGAGGAATCAATTCAACCACCCTGTTGTGAAGAAACTAGGGCCTTGTGGTGTAAGTAGGGAGACTCCTTGAAAGCTCAGGGAATTTGAGAGTTGGGTAGGTACTAGCCAGCTGCTTTTATACTAAAATTTGGGTATTTTTCATGGCTAAATGCAATTTCAATTCTGTCTTAGGGAATCCCTTTTAGGGATCCCACAATGAGCAAGTATTTCTAACTTAACTTTCCTGATAAAATTATCAGCTGGGAAATTTTTTAACTAAAGCCAGGTCACAACACCATGATTTGTGCAGATCCACACCAGTTTCACTATGGCTTCCCACAGTGGCAGTTATCCTCCTGCTTAGAGTAAATCACAGGACCGAGATCTAACAGTCCAAACTGATTATGCACACATGCAAGTGTGAGCACAACCCCCCCCCCCCCAAGTTACCTATATTTTTCTTAATTAAATACAGACCAAGAATAGTGCTTTCAGAGAGGGATTTGATTTCAAGACTATATTGAGTTATTAATGAAGTTTCCATAATGACTTTAGGGCACTCTTCTCCAATACACATCATATTATAATGTGGACAATAAATGTTTTTATTAACAAGCATATGAGCCTGTCATTCCTATGCCCAGTAAACATTCTCTCACAAGTAGAAATTGCACATTCAATTGAAGTAAAACTCTTACTGAGTACACATCTGCAGGCAGCCTCTGTTGCAGATGCACCCTGCTTCCCTCAGAAGAGATGCCCATGGTGTGGAAATTATTTCCAGCAGTGTTATAGAAATAAATGCAGAGTAGACTTTAAATATGTTTCTAGCTTTTATTTTGAAACAAGTTGTGGACTGAGTACAGTTATAAACAGATTCCACCCATCCCTTCCTCTTTGGCCCTAAGTTTAGCAGCAGAATGTGCAACTGCCGTTCTAAGCGGCAGCTGATGGAAGAAAACAAACCACAAAGCCATGAAAAGATGTTTGAATTAAAATGGATGCAAAGCTCTTTGAAGGATATGGATAAGTTTTGTAAAAGATCTCTCCACATACAGCAATGGCATTAGGGCTATTGGAAACACCACAGAAAAAGAAAGCATCCCTCCCTTCAGGAGGGTTCTCCTGAACCTTCAGTCCTCCCACTCTATCAAACTCAGCCATAACTCTCTCATAATGTTTGCTTCCCTTGTATCTATCTTATCTAGCAAGAACTAACATGCGTTCCTTTTTGGTTCTGATTGTTTGTTTGCTTCTTTTTTAAATAAAAATTTGCTCCCAAGCTGTCATGTGAAGGGGGCTTAATAGCCTACAACCATTGCAACAACTTTTGGAGCAAATGGTCCACCTAAACTTTTTAATACCCTTCAGGCCAGACAGCTCACCCTGTTTTAGCTAGAGATTTTTTGCTTTTTGCACCCTATCATGTTTGCAGCTCTCCAACACCTTATACAACTCCCACTCAGCCAAGTGGCAACAAAATGCTCCATATTGAGACAATCTGGAGATTTTCCCTTGCTTGTCACAAAGTTTGTTGAATTTTAAAGTGTAAATCCTTCCTTTTAAACACTTGGGAAACTCATATGATTTGCTACCCACTAAGGTCCATCTCACTATGTAGAAATGTCTATTTCTAGAATCTAATATGAGCACATTTGCAAGGTAACATGTGAATAACACAGCATCTACAGCTACACTTCTCTGTTCACAATGCTGTCAACTTGAATTTTATATCGAGGAAGTATGCTGTGAATATAATCAAGAAGGTCATCTGAGAGCTGTTCTAGCATTTATTTTAAGGCTATTGGAATTTGGGGTAGTGTGCAAAGAAAAAGATAAAGACAGTAGCTTAAAACAAGTAGTTTATTTACTTAAATATTTAGCTCCTAGCTGCTTTTTATAGTGTGCACAGCACTGATTCATAATCTATGTTAAAGATAGCTTGGTCTTCTATATTGCCTCCTCCAGAACTCTGAAAAGTAGAGCTATTCCTTCAGTATCAGTTTAGGTACAGGAAAAAATTCCTCAATATCATGGACTCAATATCATGGACTCAATATCATTAAAAAAATTACTCAGATTTTCACAACCAAATCAAAATTTTTCCTGGAACAAGTCATGCTGGTCTAAACCAAAAGTTTCTCACTCTGGCTTCACAACAACCACTGCTACCTGTATTGTCATCAGCAACTTCAAAAGAAAGTATCTCAAAGCAATCTTAAGAAATGCTCCTTCAGAGTTCAATAAAAAAAAAAATATAAAATCATCTGGAAATGCTAAGACACAACCCTCAAGTTTTTGAAGGCCACAAGGATGATCAGAGGGCTGGAGCACCTCTCCTATGAGGACAGACTGAAAGGGTTGGGGCTGTTCAGTCTGGAGAAAAGAAGGCTCCGAGGTGACCTTATTGTGGCCTTCCAGTATCTACAAGAAGGCTGGGGAGGGACTTGTTAGGATATCAGGTAATGATAGGACTAGGGGGAATGGAATGAAGCTGGAGGTGGGGAGATTCAGACTGGACGTGAGGAAGAAGTTCTTCACCGTGAGAGTGGTGAAACCCTGGAATGGTTTGTCCAGGGAGGTGGTTGAGGCCCTGTCCCTGGGGATGTTTAAGCCCAGGCTGGATGAGGCTCTGGCCAGCCTGATCTAGTGTGAGGTGTCCCTGCCCATGGCAGGGGGGTTGGAACTAGATGATCCCTGTGGTCCCTTCCAACCCTGACTGATTCTATGATTCTATATATGGTCAGAAATAGAAACATCTGAGTGAAATATTATTATATCTTACTCTCATATTTAAAGTAGAAGTGTAATTTTAAACACTAATAATATCTCTGTTCTTTACTGAATGAATCATAATGAATGCTTATGATCAAATTACACCTACAAATGTGGTTTATTAACACTATTTGCATTGACTCAGTTAAAATAGCTGATTAAAATTTATAATTTTATTCAGAAAAGTTATACAGACCTTTTTCTCTAAAATGCTTGATAGAAACAACAACAAAAAAAATTAAGTCAGAGCACCCCACGCTTTTGAAGACTCCATTTCCATTTTCAGTGCAGACAGGTACATGGTCATGACTAAACATGAAAATTTAAGAAATGAGCAAAAAATCAAAAACTCTCTCTTTCAGTAGTGTTAGAAAAGAAATCACTATCAAGGATGATAATTTCATTTACAGATAGAACACAAACTTATGGCAGTTACAGGTATTTTACTCTCTTCAAACAAAAGGCTAAAAAGCTGTCCATTATGTAACCGATGGACCTCAATAGCAAGTGAGAATTCTGGTCTCCCTTTTGCATTTATTGGCATTCTTGTCAGCATGTTAGTTAGATATATACAGTTTTGTTGTGATATGCTGACAGATTTGGACTGTGCATATCCCTCCTGGTGGTTGTGGGCTCAATTTGCAGAACATATGCCTTCACATACTGGGTTTCCCAGGAGGAGTAAATGAAAGGCATCCACTATACACTATTGCTATTATTTCATTCCTTTTCCTGTAGTCCTACTATTCATAACAGTTACACATAATTACTGTAAATACCCAAGATAAAATATAGAGAATTCCTGGTTAAAAGGATTGGGGGTGGTGGTGGGTGTTATTTTGTTTTGTTTGTTTGTTTGCATAGAATGATAGAATTGTTCTGGCTGGAAAAGACCTTGAAGATCCTTGAGTCCAACTGACATAAGAAGGATTCAGGTAGCAAGTATTCATTCAATAACAGATTCCATTAACTATCTCTTTGAATCTATATCTGCCATCATTCCATATATATGTATCTCCAAATAGATAGATAGATAGATAGATCCATCATCATTATAGCAAATTTATATCATGTCTTTCTTTGGTTTCTATCAAGAACAGCCATGTGTCCTTCTCTCAATGACAATTTGGTGTTTTCTGACCTCCTGCAGCATGGGCATGGAACATTTCCCAACTTTTCATGCTTTTGGAGGGTTCACAACAGTTAACCCACAGTCCTGAGAAGTCTAGGAAATACCAACATTACTTAAAAGGTGAAAAGAATTCTAAGAATCTACTGGAAATATTCACAAGCATTGAATCTTGATTTATATAGCAAATTCAATTTCAAGACTGTGTTTATCTTGCCTGTCTTTTATACTGAGAGACAGCCAAAGCAAGGAGTGTTTTATGGCCTGACTGAACAACATGTTTAAGAACATAAATTGTCACACTTGCAGGAGGGTGTTTTTTCATGGTTTAATACTTTTCAAATCACAATATATTTCTGTCGTGTACAAGGATGGGAAAGCCATTGGGGTTTTCTGCAATAATAATAGTGATTCAAAATGATAAAAGGTCAGTCCTGTAGAACTAGACATAGGTGTGTAACAAATCCTTGCAAATATATTGATGATCTGGATGAGGGGGTTGAGTCAGTCATCAGTAAATTTGCGGATGACACCAAGTTGGAAGCAGGTGTTGATCAGTTAGAGGATAGAAGGGCTCTCCAGAGGGACCTTGACTGGCTGGACAGATGGACAGAGTCCAACATGATGGTATTCAACAAGTCCAAGTGCCGGGTGCTGCACTTTGGCCACATCAACCCCATGCAGTGCTACAAGCTGGGGTCAGAGTGGCTGGAGAGCTGACAAACAGAAAGGGACCAGAAAGGGGGTACTGATTGACAGCCAGCTGAACATGAGCCAGCAGTGTGCCCAGGTGGCCAAGAAGGCCAATGGCATCCTGGCCTGCATCAAGAATAGTGTGGCCAGCAGGAGCAGGGAAGTCACTCTGCCTCTGTTAGGCCACACCTTCAGTACTGTGTCCAGTTCTGGGCCCCTCAATTTAAGAAGGACATTGAGACTCTTGAACGTGTCCAGAGAAGAGCAACAAGGCTGGTGAGAGGCCTTGAGCACAAGCCCTACAAGGAGAGGCTAAAGGGATTGTTTAGCCTGGAGAAGAGGAGGCTCAGGGTAGACCTCATTGCTCTCTACAACTACCTGAAGGGTGGTTGTAGCCAGGAGGGAGTTGGTCTCTTCTCTCAAGCAACCAGCACCAGAACAAGAGGACACAGTCTCAAGCTGTGCCAGGGGAAGTTTAGGCTTGAGGTGAGGAGAAAGTTCTTTACTGAGAGAGTGATTCGTCATTGGAATGTGCTGCCCAGGGAGGTGGTGGAGTCGCCATCCTTGGAGGTGTTCAAGAGGGGATTGGACATGGCACTTGGTGCCATGGTTTAGTAGTCATGAGGTCTTGGGTGACAGGTTGGACTTGATGATCTTTGAGGTCTTTTCCAACCTTATTGATTCTATGATTGTATTTAAACCTAAAATGGTTTGTGAAAAATTAAGGTATGATTCTGATACACTTAAGACCACTATGTAGCACTCAAAAAAAAAAACCAACCCCACTCTACATTAATTAACAATTAAACTGTATTTAAACTAAATTAACTACTCTGAAAACTGCTTAAAAATGCAAGAAGTACATGTCAGATTTTGTAAGTTAAATAATTCTCAAATTTGAAGCAAAATAATTTTGAGTCTCATACTTTCAAGGTTCATTTACCATGGTGCTATACAATGGCAGTAGAAAAACACGCATGCATAGTCTAATAGTCAGACTGCTATCAGTCTGTGTGGTATCAATTAGGTGTAATAGACTTTTGCATTATAAGTTGAACTAAAAAGCATGTCTTTCCCATGATAAATAATGTATGACATCTAAAGCAGAAACTTTGAATAAACATGTGACTGAAGACTATTTCTTTTATTAGCCAAATCATATGTCATTTTTTCTATTTTCCCCTTTCAATTATTGGATTTTTATTGGGTTTTTTTTAAACCATTTTCATCAACACTTTTGATTGTATGCAATGGAGCAACTATCCCCTGTGTATGGTAATATCTCCATGGTAACAGATTATAAAACGTAAGCAGAGGATTGTGATCACTATTTAGAAAAGAAGGTGGTCGAACACGAGGAAAGTACAGTCCTGAGCAATTTAATTTCCTTTAAGGATGGGTACTCACTGTCAATCCCCAAGTTTCAATTAAAAATGTGTATTAATGAGACAATTAATATAAATGTATACTAGATAAATCAACAAACAAAAATAATCTTATTTTATCATATTAATCATTCTGTCTTTAAGGTAAAAGCACAATTACGCAAGTGCTAATATATTCCCATTGAAGTCAACTTTTCTGTGGAAGCATTTATGCTGTTAGGGGGAAGCACTTATTTCACAGGATATGTGCCTTTAAAGTGAACTGAATATTGTGGGTTTGATCTAAATCATAGTCACACAAAAGAAAGCAGTGGAGGTCCCTGAATCCACTTAGCTTTTTGAGAATGCATCAGTAAGGAAAAGGATCTGATCCTACACTCCCTTAGTTACAGTTATGGGCTATTAATAGATGGAGACCAAACATGACTTCAGTGGACTTTTAAGAAAATTGTCTTTATGTATGTTATTCAGCTCCCTGGAGTAAACTTGCCAGAAGATAAAAAGGTGTCAAAACTTTCTCTTCAATTCATTGCCTCTCATCTCCTCCTGTGTAGAAAGGAACGACCATCTTTTCCTAACTAAAAAACCTGCTGATGTTTTGATCAGTAATATCTAGTCCCCTTGATCCCACAGCACACAGATTACAAGAATTACAAAAGGAATTATTTAGATGAGTTTGCAGGAGAAACCTATGTATTACACCAGTACAGCTGACTTGTAGTAAAAGTGTATTTAGATTTATTATTTACACTGCAGTAAGTAGTCTAAACAAGAAGTTTAGATGAAATACCTAACTTTTAGATGCATACAGCTGAAAGGAAAGTCTTTAGAAGTCTTTAGAAGTCAATTTACACTATTTCTAGGAGATGCCCAAGATAAGAAGATGATTCACCTTCAGGATTTCTCTCCACTGGTGGCAGATGGATCTGACAAAACAAGCTCATCAAAACAAGAATCATAGAATGGTTTGAGTTGCAAGAGATCTTAACGATCATCTAGTTTCAACCCCCCTGTCATGGGCAGAGACATCTTCCACTAGACCAGGTTGCCCAAAGCCCAGTCCAACCGTCCTTGAACACTTCCAGGGATGGGGCATCAACTTCTCCAGGTAACAGGTCCCAGTGCTTCAGCTACCCTCACAGTAAATAATTTCCTCCTAATACCTAATATATATCTACTCCCTTTCAGTTTGAAATGACTACTCCTTGTCCTATTATTAAAGTCCCCAATAAAGAGTTCTTTCTCATCTTTCATATAGGCCCCCTTTGAGTACTGGAAGGCTGCTATAAAGTCTCTTCAGATTCATCTCTAGCCTAAACAATGCCAACACTCTCAGCCTGTCTTCAAAGGGCAGGTGCTCCACTCTCTGATCATCTTCATGGCTGTCTTCTGGATCCACTTAAGCAGTTCTATGTCTTCCTTATGCTGGGGACCCCAGAGCTGAACACAATACCCCAAGTGGAGGCTGATGAGTATGGTGTAGAGGGGGAGAATCACCCTCCTTGACCTGTTGGCCACGCCTGATGCAGCCCAGGAGTTACTGGCTTTCTGAGCTGTGAGCACCCATTGCTGGCTCATGCTCTTTGTCACCCACCAATATCTCCAAGTCCTTCTCTACAGGGCTGCTGTCAATCCACTTGTAACTCAGCCTGTATTTGTTCTTGGGATTTCCCTGACCCAGGTGCATCACCCTGCACTCAGCTTTGTTGAAATTTACATGGGCCTACCTCTCCAGACTGTCAAGGTCCCTCTGGATGGCATCCCATCCCTCAGGCACGTCAGCTGCAACATACAGCTTCGTGTCTTTGGTAAACTTGCTGAGCTCATTCTATAAAGCTTTCAGTTACATGACATAAATTCCAACCCCAAGTGCACTCCAATGTTTGGGGTTTTTTTACAAATAAAAGGGACTAGCTTGCAAAAGATTCATTCCTCTCTTGAAACTTCATGACTGAACGATTTGTGTCTAAATATCTGTTATTTTCTTCCTGCTCCATGTTTCCCTGCAGACCTCAATGTATATGGTCACTGACCAAAGAGCAGACAGCCCACCTACATTACATTTTTCTTCCTGTAGCCTGCTTGAATTAGAAGCAGTTTGAAAGATGCACCATTTCAAACAGGAGTTTATTTGCATTACTTGTGGAAGTCCTCCAGTTAAATTTCCACACGGCACGCTGATTATGTCCATGCAAGTATGTCTGTGAAGCTTTTAAGCTTATTGAGACAAATAGTGAAAGTAACAGATAGCAAAAGCTTCCTGTGCTGTGTATAACTAGATTTCCATCCTAGCTTATTCTTAGTTCCTTCAGTGAATGATCCTTTTAGATATTTTCCTATCACCCTAAACTTCATGCATCAAAGGTTAAAAGCCATAACTGCAATGGCTTAAAATCTCTAGTTACCAATATATATATTATTTTAATTAAGTTTCTTGTAAAATTATAGATATATTATTAGTTGTAATCTTAAAATGAGGTATGCTTTGGGCTCAACAAACAGTAGAAATGTTATCATGGACTGCACTCAGTACATGTTGCATTTTCCATATAATTAAATAACTTTTCTTGTCGCTAAGAAACATTTCCGATATAGGAAATAACCTGCCTGAAAGCAAAAAGATCCTTGGTCAAATTCTGTGCAATTCATTACTCTAGAGATCAGACTAAATGGTGCAACAATCCCTTCTAGTGTCCATGGAATTCAGAGAAACCACATGACCTTAAAGAATGAAAGTGTACACTCTTTAATAGATGCACAGATTTTAAAGATCATTATGATTGCTTGCTATGAAATTCTACAGTAGCCACCTATCAACATTCAATTTAATGTGGCACACAAAAATTCCTTAAAAAGGCCAAAAGTGGTTTTACAAGTGCAAGTGACAAGAACCAAGTGCTATCAGGCAAGTTGTCATGGACATTATTGCCCTTCACCACTATTAATTTTAATCTCTTTATTTTAATTTACCCAAATTGAGCTTCCAATATTTCTGTCTCATTAAACCATATTCGTTAAACCCTCCCTATAACAAAAAATCTGTACCTATCTATTGCAAAAAAAGCCCTATTACAATCAGACTCTTCAATACACTGTTTTGTTATTAGATAGCAATTCCTCCATCTCCTAATGCAAAGGCAATCCAAATCATGCATAGCATATTTATGAACAGTTAGTAGTTAGCATAATTAACAAGACCAAGTGCAGGGTCCTGCATCTGGGTCGAGGCAATCCCAGGCACAAATCCAGGCTGGGCAGTGACTGGCTGGAGAACAGCCCTGAGGAGAGAGACTTGGGGGTGCTGGTGGACGAGAAGCTCAACATGAGCTCTCAATGTGCACTTGCAGCCCGGAAAGCCAATCAGATCCTGGGCTGCATCAGGAGAAGTGTGACCAGCAGGTCAAGGGAGGTGTTTCTCCCCTCTACTCAGCTCTGGTGAGACCCCACCTGGAGTACTGCGTCCAGTTCTGGAGCCCCTATTACAGGAGGGATGTGGACGTGCTGGAGCATGTCCAGAGAAGGGCCACGAGGATGATCAGAGGGCTGGAGCACCTCTCCTATGAGGACAGACTGAAGGACTTGGGGCTGTTCAGTCTGGAGAAGAGAAGGCTCCGAGGTGACCTCATTGTGGCCTTCCAGTATCGGAAGGGGGCCTACAGGAAGGCTGGGGAGGGACTTCTCAGAATCTCAGGTAGTGATAGGACTAGGGGGAATGGAATGAAGCTGGAAATGGGGAGATTCAGACTGGATGTGAGGAAGAAGTTCTTCCCCATGAGAGTGGTGAAGGCCTGGAATGGGTTATCCAGGGAGGTGGTTGAGGCCCCATCCCTTGAGGTGTTTAAGACCAGGGTGGATGAGGCTCTGGCCAGCCTGATCTAGTGTAGGGTGTCCCTGCCCATGGCAGGGGGTTGGAACTAGATGATCCTTGTGGTCCCTTCCAACCCTGACTGATTCTATGATTCTATGATTCTATCATTCTTCTTAAAAACAATGTTCAGCTCACTCTTCACCAGCTACCTAGCTACTTCTCTGGTGTTTCTATTTACAATAGTGCATTCATTTACAAAGGTGGATTTTCTTTTACTTAGTTTCATACACTATGAACATGCACACAAACATATATTTGTGCATGCATATATATACATACACACGCACACACATATATATATACATTCTGCATTCAGGGTATCTTTGCACCCATTTAAAAATATGCAAATAAATAAAACCAAAAAGGGGCCACACAATTACCTTCAGATGAAAAAAATGTAATATGTATCTACAGTTCTGCAGACATAAATAGCCTGTGAGATTAGATAGTTCTGAGATAAAATACACTGCATTGTGCATCATGTGAGTGACAGGTCATCAGGAATTTTCTGTATCACTCTGTATCATACTGTATCATCCCCTATTGGTCCACACTATTTTCTAAAGTAGATAGAGTCACTAATTCCACTGTAGCAAATTGTTCATAAACCTCTCAAAATCTACCTGGAGCCCCTTTGGTTTCCAAAAATATATGCATTGTTTATTCAGACACATTGGGAGGTTTATTAGGTTGGGTGTCTCAAGCCTCTTACAAAGGAAATGAACTTTGAAATTATATTGATATTCTGTGGAGCTAACCTATATTTCTTTTTACAAGATCCATTAAATTATTTAGGCTATGTCTGTTACTGGATCCAAAAGATGCATCCCAGTTTCATCTCAGGTACATCTGGTCATCTCCTGACTTCATTACAAGGTAAGATCTAACCAAACTTCCCCTAGCCTTGGGCAAACTTGCTGAGAAAAACAGTGTAGCAGGAAACGGTTATAAAAGTTTCTGATTTTAGTATGTAAGTATGATTTTAGTGTATTATGAACTCTAATTTTTACATCCTGTATAACTCAAATATTTCAGTAGTTTGAGAGGTTTGTTTTTCTTCTTTTTTTCCAGAAGAATTGCTTTCAGCACAGTGGGCTGAGGTTTCTTTGTCAATCAATCAGAACAGATAAGAACCAGGATTCACACTGCTGGAGGGCAACATAACAGTGATTCAGAACACCTCACTGACCTCTGCCTAGAAAAGATAGTTTCAGAGTACAATATGATAGAGGCTATTCTGAACAGGGGGAGCTGACCCAGACCACTGCAGTATTTCATTAAAATAAGTGCTTGGGGGCTTTTTATGTCCCAAATGAAAATTTTTGTTTCCTGTCAAATTAAATGTCATTGTGAAGTGCATTCCATTACTTTTTGTATAATAAAAACAAATAGAAAGAATTCTATTGGATTTTCTTCTCTTAGATAACTTTTCGGTTCATCAGCTGAACTAAAAAATCAGTTATGCTTTCAGTCTTATTTGCAAGTTCATTAAAAATATTGGATTCCATAAAATCCATTACATTTTGTAAAATCCTCAGCTAACTGGTATTATGTTAGGCAGACTAGTTTAAGTCTTATTTATCAACCTTTGAACAGCTATTCCACTATTTTGCTAGGTATCAAAGCTAGGCTGATGAGACTCAGTTAAATGGAATAGCAAGGTACACTGAATAGTGTCTTTTTGTTTTTAGAAGAGTTTAATTTTTTTTTTTTGCACAAAGATGAACATAGCATTTTCCAGTGAAATCAAAGAAAAAATAGAAGTTTTGTGAATAAATACTGGAAGTACTTGGAATAAAAAGGATAACATTTCTTTGAAGGATTTGGTAGTCAACCACTGGGAATTTGGTAAAAGCCTTAGCAGATCTGAGGACTTTATCAAACTAAGTAGGAATTTTACAATACAATACAATACAATACAATACACCAGGTTGAAAGAGACCTTCAAGATCATCGTGTCCAACCCATCAACCAATCCAACCCACCTAAACAACTAAACCATTCAACCAAGCACCCCATCACCAATGAAGGTGACTCCACCACCTCCACGGGTAGCCGATTCCAATGGGCAATCACTCTCTCTGTGTAGAACTTCTTCCTAACATCCAGCCTAAACCTGCCCTGGCGCAGTCTGAGACTGTGTCCTCTTGTTCTGGTGCTGGCTGCCTGGGAGAAGAGGCCAACCTCTGCCTGGCTACAACTTCCCTTCAAGTAGTTGTAGAGAGCAATAAGGTCACCCCTGACTCTCCTCCTCTCCAGGCTAAGCAACCCCAGCTCCCTCAGCCTTTCTTCATAGGGCTTGTGTTCCAAACCCCTCACCAACTTTGTTGCCCTTCTCTGGACATGTTCCAGCAAGTCAACGTCCTTCCAGAACTGGACACAGTACTCGAGGTGCGGCCTAACCAGTGCAGTGTACAGGGGCAGAATGACCTTTGTTTAATGATTCTATTGATACAACCTAAATTTCAGTGTTTAAAAGTTGGACTTAAAGGACTGAGACACATATTATTTGCTTTCTTTCTAGTTACTCAAACTAAACCAAACTTATTTTGAGATGTAACATTTCATGAGGATGCCTCTTCTTCCGCACTGATTGTACAGTCTTGAGTCACCAACTCAGATATGTCTAATTTTTCAATAAGATGAAACCTAATCTAGCAGCTTTCTTTTTCTTATTGTTCTTAAACCAATTTATAACTTTAATTATGTGGGTCTAAAGAAAGAGAAGTGTATTCAGGCCAGCATGGCTATGATAACCACACATGATAATGGTATTCAAAATTTTATCAACATACATATAATACTAATTGTGCATAATGTTTTTCCTTGTAGCTTTGCATCTGTTTATGGACAACTCAAATCAATGTTATGTAAATGTAAAATCTCTAACATAATTAAGAATAAAGCCCCTGACTTTTCCACAAAAATGTATTTTATACATTGCTTAATGTCTTCTTACATTACTAGGAAATTCAAGGAAGATATATACTAACTTGACAGCTTAAGAAAAAAAATCACACAACCATTTTTCTTAGAGTACAGAACTTCTACTTTCACTGAGTATCAATGTGGGTGAAAATTCTTTGTATTCTCTCACATGTATTTCTTCAATTTTTACATGTTATTAAATTGGAAATGTAAAACATGTTCTTTACCAGGTCCTTCAATAAAAAATATAAAACCTTACTCACAATACTACAACTTCTGAACATATTTATATTGATTTTTACCTTTGAGATATGTTTGAAAATAATGGGAAAAAAGGTGAAAACCAAATTCAGATAAATTCATTAAAGGTACTTTATACATAATACCACTCTTTTCAAGGGACCTTCTGGCAAGCATCTTATTTATACATATGTATTTAATGAAAACTCTGTCCTTTTTAAAGGAAAAGTGAAAAATGCTATTGGCAGAACAGATTGATTTGCTATATTGGAAACCAGGGCTCAAACCTGATTTGTCTGTATGTAAATCGTTGTTTGTTTGTTTGCTTGTTTTCTTAATAACATGTGCTTCTAATAAAGTAAAAAGGAAGACTTCCAAAGGCAGCTTTTACTTCAACAGCTATATGTAGTATATGTTACACAATTAACTCAGGGTAGCAAGGAGGAGTAACAACACTCCCTACATCTCTCAGAAGTTCATTAACATTGTATATGGGCAGAGAGGTGTGTGTATTCAGCATCCTTGGAGGCTCATTTTCACATTAATGACAGGTGATAACAGGAAATTCATAGCTGTGTAATTGCAATCTCACATTGAATTGTGAAGACAAACATGAGTGTCACCAGTAAATACACCTCTCTGTGGGGCAGGTGAAAACTAGTGAAGATGCACTTATAACCCATCTTCCACAAGAATCATTCTTTTGCATTTAATTCAAATGCTCTTTCAATTCTTCCCTATTTTTCCTTCTTTCTTTCTTTTCCTCCTCCTTGCAGTTTTTCCTAAAATTCTTCTGTGTGTGCATTCCACCTTCCTTTCATCCAAACTCTATTTCTTTGTGTTTCAAATAAACCAAGCAGAAAATCAAATAAGTCAACAAAACTTTTAGTGAAGCCGGAAAAGTTAAATTGTGAGACATTGTTTAAACAGCATACAACTAGCAGTATAAGGAGACAAGACTTAACAGTATGTGAATTTTGAAACAGGAATCTGTAAAGAATTAAGGAGTAAGCCCCAGCAAGCAAATGGATATGTGAAGCATGACTACATCTAGCACAGAGCTTAGGAATTATTTTTTTGGAGAACTTAATAAAGGATATCTGAAAATGCAAAGCCTTTGCATGGGAAGCATGTTGGCTTCAGACTGGTGAGTAAGAATCACATGCAGATGTTTTAGTCATTCATCCTTGTTCTTGTATCCTACAGAATGGAGTAAAATCTCTGGATCTTATTATTTGATTAGAACAAAAGTAAATTGCACAACCTTATGGTAAATTCTCATAAATTTACTGTTTGAAACTATGATACAAAATAGTTCACTCTGACCACCATTTTTTCTTAGCTACTGTACATAGCTCCTGAATATGGTTATTTAGCTTTTCAATTATTTTTTACCCTGCTTTTTATTCTAGTCTAGCTGTTCCTCCCCTCCTACTCACAGACTGTTCCAGTTCTGAACTGTGCTAACTTCATGTTCCGTTCAGGCCAGAGTGTGTGAGACTCATCTTTCTGTAAGTTTACTATCTTGAAAGCAGGAACCTCTTTGACATTCTTTCCATCGAAGGCTGGCTTTTTCTCGCTCAGAGTTAAGAGAACGGAGAAGGTAGCACTGAGCAAAATTCTGCAAAGCTTTGGAATGATTGCCTCTTCTGGATGTAGTACAAAAAGGATGGCATATGTAAGGGGAAAAAATAGGGCATGATAATGCAAAATTATGACACTGAAAGGTTTACATTTGAAATGGTTTCAAAAGGAGATCATAGATGACTTTGAATCAAATTATTTCACAGGTTTCGTCTTTGAAATGTGTCAAATCATTTTCACAGTATATATCTTGAGTATCAATGAAAACAAACAGCAGCAGTCAGCCTATATTCATAAATATGACAATGATTTTAGGTCCTTCAGTTCTCAACTGATCAGCAAAATACCCGAAAGGGAACTGCATACAAGCACTTTATTAAACTGAGTTACAATTCCTTTATATTATTTAGTAGAGTTTTGAAACACAGAAATGACAAAACTTAGTTATTTCCTGCAGGGCAGTTTAAATTTTATGTAAAGTTATAATATATGATGTCCTAAATGCATATATGTGCTGTACTTGTCAGAATGTATTACACCATTACTACTATGTTTCAATATAACTCTTTTGAAAACTATTAAATAAATAAAGCATGTAATTTTTTTTCTCTAACTTTGTTAGGTTGTTTAATATATTCAACAACAAAGCTGATGAGATAGAATCAAACTGTAGGGCTGTTTTGAGTTCAACATTAATTGACTGATAGGTATCTTGTAAGTTAATTTAGATCTTAATATTGGCTGGTAATGAAAGAATATATCACAGTAATAATAACAGGAAAGTCATTACAATAACATTAATTATTATAATCATCATGTCTGTCAGTATTAAAAACATGCATTGCTTTTAAAATTCTGCCATAATAGGGTCAGGTCTATTTTCTTTGTAACATGAAATTTAAAGCAGCAGAAAGGAAGCAGCAGTGAAAGATCACATCTCATGCAAATAAAGTATTTTTCAACTAACAAGTAGCTGAAGATGAAAAACTGACTGATACATATTTCCCGAGCATTTCAATAGTTAGTTAATTACTCTACAAAAGAAAATGCAAGAGAGAAACTCTTTCAAGTCTCTTTCAGAGACTCCTTTCCTGAGTCTCTGAGATGATCAGACTAATTTAAGTCTCATTATGCAACATATTTGTTTTGGTGGTAAGAGTATTAAGGTGCTCTTTAAATTAATTGCTTTTAAAGTACACAGATTTTTTTATCTGAGTAACATAATGAAGCTCTATGAGATAAATCAGATTCAGCCACAGAAGATATTTCTTTCTTATTTCAGTTAAAAAGGACACAATATTGCTGTGAGAACTTTTGTTCCGAAATTATTATGGTCCTTTATTGCTTATAGCTAAACTCAGTGTTAAGTACAATTTAAATATATGATGTTCCATTGTACTTGCATTACAGTATGCGAATATAAATAAGATTACCACAAATTAGTTGGACAGTTAATAAGATTCATTTGAGGGACATTTCATCACTAAATAGTGTTTCCCTGCCAACGTCGACGTGAAGTGTTTAATTCTAAATGACACCACCTGTTCCTACCTATAAGTGAGATGAAAAAGCTGCCAAGGCGCAGTTTAGGAATTACCTTGCAGCCTTCCTCGATAACACTGAAAGCCAACAATCTCATGGAATGAAAAATACCATTGTAGCATATGCCTGCAATTCAAACTGAGACCCTCATTTTGATGTCTGACTTAGCACATTTTTGTTTACTATTTTTCTTTAGCTGACAGATAGGTCACCAACTACTTGACTGGAAAGATGTACTATATCAGTACTAACACCTCATTCTGACAAGGACAGTACAGTGCAACAAACATTTATAAATGAAGACTCCTCTGATTTTAGCTGGTTTTAATCTCAAGGCCTATACCCAAACTTTCACTTTCAGAAATACGGGACTGCAAGGATATTAATGAAAGAGGAAAGATATTTTAAGACTCAATAAAACATATAGTTCAAAAAATAAACGTACATCTGCTCACACAAATTACTTCTGCTTCACAGAGCAAAGGTACCTCTGGACAACGTGTGAGGCTTGTTTTGTGTTCACTCCCAATACACGCTGTTTTCTAATTCCTTCAACTAAAAGTGTTGCCTGCTATCTCAGCACTGTTAAGATGTTGTGCAGTATTATATTAGGTGAACATTTCCATAGTTAGACATACTGCTCAGTTAGGTACAGAGCAATGATCCTTGCTTTTGCTCCTGTGTAACCAAAATCCAATAGATGACCAAATTCTGGGTATCTCAGTGCTCCTTCAGACAGTCTTATTCATGATCAACTAATAGCCAAAGTGGGACCAAGGATTTCACTTAGCAACTCAGCTCCACAACCGTAGGAATTTTTTAAAAATTATTTTTAATATAAATGCAGGCTTAAATATGACTTAAATATATAGGAGTCTCCCAGAAGAATTCACAGTGCTAACTCATTCACCCAAAGTTCCTTCTCAAGTTACAGAAGAGAGGTGTGTTCCTAAACTGTGATTCCCAAGTGTCAATGTGCTGAACACAAAGTCTAAATCACAAGCAGGAAAAGGAAGAGGTATTGTGGGAGTTCTGCCTCACGCATGAAACAGGACAGACATCCCATGTAACACATCTAAACATTCACATCTGAATTCCTGTGTTGTAAAGCCCATTTTTTACCCATTTCCCATACTTTAATGTCAACTTTAACTTTTTTGTCTGTTCAGAGGTCCAGCTTAGCAGGGTGTGCCTTTGCTCAGGACAGCTTACAGCTACTCACAGCAATCAAGAAATTCACAAGCTGGGAATTCAAAGTATTCAAATCTACTCAGCCTGATGAGAGTCTTGAAACCAATGGTAGGTGTTTGTCATAAGTTAGACATGCTCTGGGCATTTAAAGAATCAGGAAAATCTGAAATTCTTGAAACCCTAGATGCATCCAAGCAGTTTAAAGAGCGTCTTAAATCTTCATTCTTCATTCTTACAACATCTAAACACATCGATTATCTAGTGGTGGCCAGAAAATACCCTCAGGAAAGACATAATATTCACAGTTGTGTCACACAAACTGTAAATTATTTTAGCATTCAGCTTGTCAAGGGGAGAGATGCTGCTATAAACAAGCACTGAAGCAACACCAAAACTGTAGAGCATTTGGAATTAGGAATAATTCAGGAATTTTTACTAGTAAAGACATTTTATCATTAAGCAGAAGTTGCATGGTCTCTTGAGATGGTGCATATGCACTGACTGTATCTCTCCCTTAAGAACCCCTGGTAAAGTACTAGAGTGCTGGTGCGCTACATAGAGCTCATCTACAGTAACAAGAGACAAAAAAAGTTTGGGAAAGTCAAATAGTGAAATCACACAAAAATAGTACTAGGTTTGAAGAGGCAAGGGAGTTGAAAACTGGTAGCTCATAATTCAGGGTCAGGCACTTCCTATTTTTAACCTACAGGCTGAAATTCTATTTTATGTCATGGAAAAGATGAATAGTTCCTTCAGGGGGTACCTAAAAATTGTTTACTGTTCTCATCACTTTGCCAAAGTTAATACTCACAGCACATAATATATTACCTAGCAGTCTAGAATTATTGCTTCGCAGCAATTTCATACTGCTTACTTCAAAAGAAAACATGGTACATGCCACATAGAGGATGAATGATGACAATGACAAATAAAAGATGTATTAGTGGTATTTTGAATTACAAAAAGTTGCAGTCTACTCTCTTGTGTCCTGAACTTGTCAATAACATACTAAGGCCTCTTTAGCAATTGTTATTTATAATTATAGAAGAATTGGATATCACTGTACTTAAAGTATTTCAATACTTCAAATAAACTTACTTGAAGGTATACAAAAAATGGACATATAGACCCATTAACTGATCTTCTAAAGGTCAAGCAGAAGATGTGTAAGAGACCAGGACACTGAGAGCAGCTTTTCCAACTCCTGTTTTGGAGATTTCTTTCATCTGTCTTTACAGCTTAGTAGTTGTCTCATTTTCTCACTTCTTATCTTTCAGCTTAGAATCTACATTCTCCAAAAGCAATTTAAAGAAGATGCAATTGTATGAAATTATTGCAAACAGCTTCACAACTTAGAAATTAAAATACTTTAGCTGTTCTCTCAGGGAACTCCACATATTAAGAAGTATCTCCAATAGTTAAGACTAAAACTGCTTAAAAGAGGTGAAGTCTTTTAACTCTATAGCCACTACTTCATTTATTTTTTAAAAAGAGCAGTCAAATAGCAGCCAAAATTCAATGTCTTATCTAATTTGAATCTTCATCAACATCATATGGCATGCTTTGTGCAAAATAACACTTCATAGAAATAATTTCATGTTGATTTAAGAAGAGAAAAGCAACTAATCATCCTCTGTATAAAATGTTCTGCATTCCCTGTCACATGCAATTTTATCAGGTGCACTGAAGCCAAAGTACATTCTGAATTTCACACTTCACGCTTCTGGATTACAATGAGCTGTATTCTGATCATTTGTGTTTCAGCAAAGGTTTTAAAACTCATAGAATAATACAATACAATCACTACTCACTATCAGTTTCATAGTTTATTGCATCTTCAAATGTGTCTTGATAAAGTGCTGGAAAATCTGGGATGGGGTTTTCTGATGGCAGGTATAGTCAAGATTTCCCACTCTCTTCATGACTCTGGGTTATAGACTGAGTTTCCATTAGGAAAACAGTTGGAAAGTGCAGATAAGTAGAGTAGGATATTTTCAGAAGACATAAAAATCCATGTAATGTCAGATAACCCACAGGCTGTGTTAATATCTCTGATCACCACTTTTTACATATCTAGTATTTTATGGGTGTTATATAAGAATAGGTAAAAAATGCATGGATAAGTATAGCTAAATCACATAACCAGATATCCTGTTATGACTACTTTTTTTCTAAGAACAGTTTATTGTATTAACTCTGTATTGTATGAACTCTTCCCTGTTTTTTTCTGAAAGATGTATACAGACCTATAAACAGAAACAGCTAGTATCAATTGATTCATGAGCCTAAATTATATATCAGCATCTAAGGTAACAGTATCGTTATGAGTATATTAACTTCATTTACTAATTCACAGTTAGTAAATTCTAGTAGAAAGCTGTGTTGAAATTAGGGGGTTAGAATTTACAGGAAAACTATTGATTTTTCTAGGAACCAAAGACTTAATTTAAGGATAAAATATTAAAGCAAACAAGGAGTTTAACCTTATCTTTACTCAAGTAATATACACAAAGTACCCAGACAAGAGAAGGTGAAATACCCCTTTAAAAGAGGTTATGGAAATGAGAGTGAGAGGACATACTGGTTTTACAGCACTGAAAGCAAATTTTGACTAGAGCTCCCATAGGACAGGCAGGCAGGAGAGACACCACAAATAGGGCAGGTCTCCCAGGACTGTAAGCACATCAAGGACCTTGGAGCAACTTGGGACTGGGGAATAGGAAGCGTCTTAGAATTTGTCATTTCCTAAAGCCTTTTATATTGTGTTGTGCCTTCTAGTTCTGCAGTACAATTTTGTGCCCATTTCATGTCAGTAGTTATACTGTATACAATAAAATTTTTTTTTTTTCTCCAGAGATGCACAATCCTTGTACACATATTTCAGGGAGACAGTTTTAATCAAATATCTGATTATGAACTAAAACTCTTTTTAAGTATGCTGGGAAGATATGCATATCTAGGCTGCATTCACAGTGAAAGCCTTTTCACCCAAAATACTGTCGGTCCTTCTTAACTACTTTGCCTTTGTTTTCCTAGTAGCCCCAGTGCAACCACTTGTCCTTAGAAAACACTAAAGACACTTCATGAGTGTGGGCATTGAGGACAAATGTAAGTCCCAGGTTTTACGGTAGCAGAGTGGATCAGGAAACTGGTCTTGGAGAAGACCATGACTTCTTTCTAACCCATTTGCCAACAGAAGACAGGGTAGGATGGATGAGAATGATGGAAATGGAGGTCTCATCCAAACATCCTATTGGGATGTAGCTGGGGATGAAACCAACCCTATGATCTGGAAATAGCTGTCATCCCCCTTTCATTAAGTGACTGTCAGCATTCAGCCCTTTTGTTGTCTAAAACTGTCCAGATTATATCTATCTCACATGGTGCTTAAATGTCAGTGAGGTTAGGCTGGTGCTAATTGTATTAAGTTGCTTCAGAACTGTGGACAATATGAAACTGATAATAATTTTTAAAATAATAAAAAATCAGGGAACATAACAAAGGTGGAAGCATGACGACAGATTAAATCAATTTTGACGCAGGCACAATATTGCCCATTAGAAGGAACAATGTAAACTACTTGCATATATGGTCTAGCTCTATGTGGACCTTTAAAGTTCCCTTCCAAATCAAAACGTTCTGTGATTCTAGCAACTGTAATTACTCATAACAATTAAAAAAACAATTGTAATACAAATGTTCAACTCTTAGTACTGACAAAGACACAGAAGCAAACAAGCCTATATATCTTCAAACAATTGTTTAAATCACTGTACAAAGAAATAAGCTATGTTTTAAATCTACTAGGTGGATATGTTTGCTTTCAAAATCACTATACATTAAAAAGTACATATGGCACAATTTTATAGGCCTATATCTATATCACATCAAAATCAGTCTTCTGCTCATTACCAAATCAATATTGAAAGGTTAGTGGTGTATGGTATAAAAACAATTTCATTAGGAAAGGGTATATCCTGTCGTATTCAGAATGGTGCCATCTCCTGTCTGGTCTCCTTACCAAGTGACCAGCATTTCCATTTAAGCGCAATGGAAAGACTTGGAAAGGGCTTATTAATTTCCCCAAAGTAGCCTAGTGATAATTCACTTGGAGATTTGCAGTTTTATTCAGTAATTCAAATGTAAATTAAGATAGATACATAATGACATACCTGCCGAGAAAGAAAAACTGCTCATAGGATTAACAAAATCACCTGCCAATTGTAAAGAAAAATCCAACATCACAAGAAGACATGAAACCAGTGGTATAATACTTTCAAAATGTCTTCAAAATCTGTTTCCTTTCTTTCACAGCTACTTCTGAGTAAATTTTTAAAAAGTACCTGCATGTTCTGAACAAAACATTCTGAAGAGACACTACATGTCTAGGTCTGAACTAAAGAAATGTTAAAGGACTTTTTCCTCATATATTGTTTTCAATTTGGGGTAATGTTTTTTGTTTTCTAATGAAGAAAAAAATATTGGTAAATTCCACAGGGCACTTCCCAAAAGGCAACCTGCTACGCTTTCACATCCCCAGAGAAATTACACAGCTTCTGTAGATTGTAGAGTAAGATACATCTTTCATCTAACAAATTCAGCCTTGCCAAATGTATAGTCATGAAATTTGGAGACGTGCAGAGTTTCTGCACACTGCTATAGACTACCTATAAATTTCGTAACTTTTTTCAAGCTTATCACACTTCTAGACTAATGACTCTCTTAATGAAAGTTTTTCAAACTTTATTTTCCTTTAAATCTTTTTAATTGGGGCAATATTTGATTATTTCATATGGCTGGCTGGGTTTAAACCAGAACACTAATCAGTATGCATCCAGGCAAATCATTTCCTGTACATATTTTCTATAAGCCATTTTACAAGCATAAGATGCAATGTCACTGTAACTGAGATTAAAACAGAGGGGTTTATAATTACCTATCAAATAGAGTGCACTCTAATAGAAAACAGTGACAACAATAACAACAATAACAGCAAAAGGTTTATTAGCTTAAGTACAACTTATTGCTCAATATGGAAGGAGGACCTGCGTGCAGTGTATTCCTGCAGCAGTATAAATATCACCAAAGAATCCTCAGTTGTGCCTGGACAAGGTAACTATAGCAGAAAAATCTATTCCAGTGCCCAGCAGCGTGTATTGTAGGAAGGAATATGAGATAAACAAATTTCCAGTTTTAGAGATTTGAATCATCTTGGATGTGTCCACAAGTTCAGTGCTTCCCTGAAATTTAACCAAATATATGAGTCTATGGAATCTAATTCTGGAATGGAAATCTCGCAATGATTCACAGTTTTTCAAGGATGTGTGAGCTGGCTTTTTGCAGTACAGCAATAAAAGCTGGAAACAGCCTCTCAAGCAGGATTTTTAGAACTTTTGGTAGTAGTTAGAAATGAGACTGTGAATTAGAAAATGTAAAAAACCAAACATGAATTCATCTGCACACTTTTAGACTACAGAGATTTTTTTTTTTTTTTTTTTGCAGTTCTATTCTGCATCTGGGGAAATTTTCACCTCGTTCCTGGTGCCATGTTGATATATACTTGCAGAACTAAATATCAGTTTTGGAATAAATTCTGACAAACAAACTGGAGTTTGCAAAAAATAAAAAAATAAAATACAGACTACAGAATTAACCAGGTTGGAAAAGACCTTTGAGATCATCAAGTCCAACCTATCATCCAACACCGTCTAGTCAACTAAACCATGGCCATCCTGTGAGTGCTCTGTGATTGCACTCAAAATGACCTCTCCCATAATCTTGCCTGGCACTGAAGTCAGGCTGACAGGTTTGTAATTCCCTGGTTCCTCCTTCTGGCCCTTCTTGTGGATGGGCATCTCATTGGCCAGCTTCCAGTCATCTGGGACCTCTCCAGTGAGCCAGGACTGTTGAAAAATGATGGAGAGTGGCTTGGCCAGCTCATCTGCCAGCTCTCTCAGCACCCTAGGATGGTCTTCTACCCTGACGGCTCATCTTCCAGCACACTGGCACAGCCTGTTCCTGCGCCTTCAAGAGTTCTTTCTTGAGGTTGGTCCAGCCCTCCTGGACACCTTTGTTTTTAAGGGCTGTTTCCCAAGGTACCTTCTGAGTTAGTTCCTTGAGTAACCTGAAGTCTGCCCTACAGAAGTCCAGAGTGGAGGTTTTGTTGCTGCCCCTCTTAGCTTGACTGCATAGTGAAAACTCAACTATTTAATGGTCACTGGACCCCAGACAGCCTCCAACCACCACATCTCCCACCAGCCCTTCTCTATTGGTAAAAAGAAGGTCAAGCAAAGCCTTACCCCTGGTAGGCTCATACAGCAGCTGGGATAAGAAGATATCCTCCATACACTGTAAGAACCTTCTAGACTGCTTCCTCTCTGCTGTATTAAGTTCCCCGCAGATATCTGGCAGGTTAAAATCACTCATAAGAAGAAGGTCTGATGATCCTCAAACAGCCTCTAGCTGCCTATAGAATAATTCATCAACCTGGTTGGGTGGTCTATAACTGTTGGCCTTTCTTCTAATTTTCACCCAAAGACACTCAACTTGATCATCCTTAATCTCTAGTTCCATGGCATTGAGTGCCTCCCTGATGTACAGGGCCACACCTTCACCCCTTCATCCTCGCTGTCTCTCCTGAAGAGCCTGTAGCCATCAATTACAGTGCTCCAGTCATGCGAGTTGTCCCACCACATTTCCGTGATGGCAACTGCATCATAACTTTCCTGCTATAACAAGGCTTCCAGCTCCTCTTGCTTGTTACCCATACTGCATGCATTAGTGTACATGCACTTCAGCTGGGCTGCTAGTTTCACCCCTGACTCCAGCTTACCACCCTCAGACTCCTGTCTGGGGGACTGGTTTCAACGCCTTTCCCCTTCAAATCTAGTTTAAAATCCTGTCGATGAGTCCTGCCAGCTCCGTTCCTAAAACCCTTTTCCCTCTGTGGGATAGGCTATTCTCATGTGCTAGGATCTTTCTCCCCCTCTGGGACAGATGTACTCCATCTGTTGCTAGTGGATCTGGTGCCATAGAAAGTTCCCCGAGATCAAAAAGCCCAAAATTCTGTTGGCGGCACCAGCCTCTGAGCCACTTGTTAATTACAGCTGCTTTCCTGTTCCTTTCAGTATTCCTTCCTGCAACTACAGGTATTGATGAAAAAATTACCTGTGCCACTGACTCCTCAAGACTCAGTTTTCCCAGAGCCTTGAAGTCCTTTTTGATTGCCTTTGGACCTCTGGTTTCAACCTCATCGCCCCCACCTGCATAACTATCAAGTGATAGTAATCAGAGGACCGTACCAGACTAGGCAGCCTTCCTCTTTCACATTCCCTTACAGTCCTAAGTCTAGCAACTTCTTCCTTCAGTTCAGCCACTAGATTAAGCAGAGAATTAAGCTGCTCACACCTAATGCAGGTGTTATCTCCACTGCCCTCCATTTCAAGTGCTAGGCTCCAGTACTTGTTCCAGCCAGTTGTCTGGACACCTGCTTGTTTAAGTTCGACCTCAGCCTGGGTCGACATAGGTCTTTTGAAAAGACCTTCGTGGTGAGTTACCACCATCCCTGTTCTTGACCACGTGACCTAACTGGACAACAGTTCAGGAACAAACCCATGTGACTCAGAGCCTCCCTCCCTCTGGTGAAAGTACCCATGCTACAGCAGTCTCTGCCCATGGTGCACTGGCCTCTTGGGAGAGAAAAAACTGGCTCGGAGGATGTGGGGGGATGTGTCGCTCTGCACATTGTGGTGCCTGGGTCCTGCTTCAGTTCACTGCAGTTACAGATCAAAGCTACTGTACATTAGTAGTTGCAGTGACTAATCAATATTTTTCATTTATTCAACAATTTAAAACACAAATCTCTTTTTATCTTAGTGGTTTCTCTCACTTAAGAGACCTGTGTTGATGAGAATATGAAATGCCCTTGTGAAATTGAAAGATTACTGCAAGTCCAGCCTCAGCACAACAGTATTACCAACAACATGCCTCAAACTCATGATTCAGATCCTGAAAATCAATTATAAGTTCTTATATAACATAGTGCTTTGTATTTGCCTTCTGGCTTTTGAAATGTATTTCCAACTCTTTCACTGTAATGAGTGCTATAGCTTTCCTCTTGATAGATTTTATTGCAGTTCTGTGAATCGCCTCTTATTTGTCACTATCTCTACAGCAATATATGGTCTGAAGTAAAGAACACAGTACTAAAGTAATACAGATTAGGTTCTATGATGCATATAGTATATGTATCCTTAAAATGAAAATTAGTCTGTGTCATAAATTGGATACTATGTGCAAACAAAAATGTAGATCTATCTTGTTTATCAGCTTCACTTGTAATTCTTTTCTGTATCTTCTATTTGACGTATTTCTCTCTAGCAATGCACATTTACTCAATGGTTATATATCCATTTCTTCTTCCATCTGAAAGCTAAGGAGTTTTGTTTGTTTATTTGTTCGTTGTTTTTTTTTTGTTTTGTTTTGTTTTCTGTCTATTCATCTACCTTTGCAGTTTCTCATTGGTGATGCAACTTCAGGGAATCAAGTATCACCTGGAGTGCAACTGATATATAATCCATAATTTTTGTCTCATACAAATAATGAAGAAAACAGAAATAGTTAGTGGGAGGTTTTTTATAAGTCTTGTTTTCTTCAAAGTCATTTTACCTTTTAGAAATGCAATAAAGAAATATCTGACAGTATCAACACTAGTTTTTAAATAAAAACATTGATAAAATTAGGTATTTAGTATTTCTCCTCTTAATGCATCTATGATATTTACTATAAAATCTATATTCACAATAAAATCTATTATATTTGCTATTTTTTGACTAGAAGACTAGACTAGACTAGACTAGACTAGAATAGATCAGATCAGGTTGGAAGAGACCTTTGAGATCATCATGTCCAACCCATCATCCAACACCATCTAATCAACTAAACCACGGCACCAAGCACCCCATCAAGTCTCTTCCTAAACACCTCCAGTGATGGTGACTCCATCACCTCCCTGGGCAGCCCATTCCAATGGCCAATCACTCTCTCTATGAAGAGTTTCTTCCTAACATCCAGCCTAAACCTCCCCTGGTGCAGCTTGAGACTGTGTCCTCTTGTTCTGGCACTGATTGCCTGGGAGATGAGACCAGTCCCCGCCTGTCTACAACCTCCCTTCAGGTAGTTGTAGAGAGCAATAACATCTCCCCTGAGCCTCCTCTTCTCCAGGCTAAACAACCCCAGCTCCCTCAGCCTCTCCTCATAGGGCTTGTGCTCCAAACCCCTCCCCAGCTTTGTTGCCCTTCTCTGGACACCTTCCAGCAACTCAAGGTGCAGCCTAACCAGTGCTGAGTACAGGGGCAGAATGACCTCCTGCTCCTGCTGGCCACACTGTTCCTTACACAGACCAGGATGCCACTGGCCTTCTTGGATACCTGGGCACACTGCTGGCTTATGTTCAGCCTACTATCAACCAGTACCCCCAGGTCCCTTTCTGCCTGGCCGCTCTTCAGCCACTTTGACCCCAGCCTGTAGCGCTGCATGGGATTGTTGTGGGCAATGTGTAGAATGCGGCACTTGGATGTGTTAAATCTCATGCCGTTGGACTCTGCTTAAGTGAATCTGAATGTGAATCAGTCATAACTGAGATTTACTAAAACACTTTTCTGCAGTGAATATTAAGAGTTGCATTTATGGGTAAGTAACAGAAATAACACACTCATGATTGAGACCTTACATTACTGCTTCTGTGTGATGACATTTGAATTATTTGCAAATGCAACCAAATTCATGGAAATTTATTTTCTCTTTCAATTTCTATTTAATTCTTTACCATTCAGTTAGTAGTTTTATGCAGATACTCTATAGTACAGTGGTACCAGTGACCTGGGCCAATTTAATGTTTCTGAACACCCTGTAACTGTGCACTATTTCCAGTTTTAAATTACAATATATTCTCAGGGTGTGCCTTATATTATATTCAAGTAGAGGTCTCTAGCAAACACTTCAAAGGTCAGTTCTCGTTCCCATGGCAACAAATTAAACTAAAACATTAAAATTAATTAACATCTATTAATTTTAATGGGTAAACCTAACGTTAAAAATCAGAATCATTACATTGCCCACACTTTGGGGGAGTTATTATCCATTAACCATATTTCTTCATGGAATTTCCCTTTACAACACTGTTGTGATTTCCTTCCTAGTGTCAGCTAAAACTTTGAGATAATTATCAAAATTTGAAGGGAATTAAAGAATTTTTGTCACAGTGGGATTCTTTAACTCAGCAAGAGATTCTTTAACTCAGCAAGCTTGTAAGAGAATAGAAGCACAGTATTTTTAATAGCTGTTCTACATTTCTGAACTTCATTCTCCCCAGATATTAATTGAAGAATTAACTTGCCCAAAGTTAGAGATGTGAATGGTCCATATGCTGATTCAGATCTCACTTGAACAACGAAATACAGGATCAAAACTAGTCAGATACTTACAGATATAATATATACCAGGAAAGCTGGAGATCTTGATCCCAAATCTGAAGAAATATTTCAATTTATTGTAAAAATTGAGTTATAACAAGTGAAATAGAAGTAATGTGCCCAGCAATTCAAAGTCTGAAGTTGGATTGATTGTACAGCATAACAATATTCCTCTGTCTTAGCCTGCTCATGATAGTCATGCAGTTTAACCTGCAAGTATCTTGAATAGCTTGGTTTGCAGACAGCCAAAATAAATATGAATAGGGCAGAAGCAGATAGCATCCCAGAGGGTGGAAAATACATAGGCAGAAAAGAACTTATTAAAGTATGTCTGAACCAACCTGGTTTTCACATGCACAGGCGAAAAGAATAGTCAATTCCTTGGTCTGAGCAAGGGGCGGAGAAGATGGTAACTACACAAATCACATCATTACAAAGACTGACTCTGACCATACCATAAATAACAGTAGTAGGTTAAAAATATTAACTCGGGACCATTAGTGTCATTTTTTTGCCATGACTGGAATTAATAAAGTATACACTGATTAGTGACCAAAGCAAAATCATACAAATTTTGTTTTAAACTAGCCACTTCTTTCACTGTTAGTATCTCAGACAATTTACATCATAGGAAAATTATATTGCTAACCTTGGACAGACTCTTCCTTTAAAATGCATGCAATTTTATCTTCTGGACATAAATAACACTCTTATTGTCAGGCTAAAACATCTATGAACAGGTCAGATGGGATGCAAAAGAGTTTCACTGAACTGAAATATTAAGACCACTTGAATTTTTAATTTCCTAATCTGTCCTCATAATAAATAGATATATTTTCTTTTAAGATTCCAGATTATATGTGTAAATATGGACTTTATGCTACCATCACCCCAAGAAGGACATAAGAGGGAAGGTGGGTACATATTTTGAATCCTATAGTTCCTGAGAATGAAAAGAGGGGGCAATAATCCAGACTACACCATGACAAATAATTACTTTTAGCCTGGATTAATATAGTCTTCTATCTTTAAGAAATGAGCCAATGTCAGTCCCCAGGGGATGGCTAAGAATAATTTAGATTAAAGAATATCCTTCCTGGAAAATGGGACTCAGGAGAAATAAAAATTAAAAGACAAGATGGGACATATCTGGGCAATGACCCCTGACCCTTTTTGGAATCCAAAATTCAGGCCTTCAGTATTTTCATTTTTTTGGTAAATGAGTTTTGTGATTTACTGGCATACACTCTCTTGACTCTATACAAAAATTACTTTGTCAATAATAAATCACAGATTGTTGCTGGCATTTGAATAGAAATGTTCTGGGTTGTCAGAGTGAAAAGTATAACATTTCTTTGGTATGCTATAATAGGTGTCTTGCTAAGTCCCTACCTACAAGTGTTATATGATAGATTGCCTCCCTTCCAAGTTTATGAGAACACAGATTTCAGGAAAAGCACTAGGATTACAGGACTGATTAGACACCTGACACTTTCAACATGTGTGCAGATGGCTGCACATCATCTTGAATTAGACTTTTCTCTTGGTATCTGCAGCTAATTCAGGCATTCCTGGCATGTTTCAAAAAATATCTATAAAGTATCCTTAGTGATGTGGTGGCTGAGAAGATAATCTCCACAGTGATGGATATACAGGGAACAAGACATATAGACAAGACATAAAGATATATAGGGAACAGAGAAGGGCGACGAAGTTGGTGAGGGGTTTGGAACACAAGCCCTATGAAGAGAGACTGAGGGAGCTGGGGTTACTTAGCCTGGAGAAGAGGAGACTCAGGAGTGACCTTCTTGCTCTCTACAACTACCTGAAGGGAGGTTGTGGACAGGTGGAGGTTGGTCTTTTCTCCCAGGCAGCCAGCACAAGAACAAGAGGACACAGTCTCAAGCTGCACCAGGGGAGGTTTAGACTGGATGTTAGGAAGAAGTTCTATACAGAGAGTGTGATTGCCCATTGGAATGGACTGCCCGTGGGGGTGGTGGAGTCACCATCACTGGAGGTGTTCAGGAGGAGACTTGAGGGGGTGCTTGGTACCATGGTCTAGTTGTTTAGGTGGGTTGATAGTTTGATAGGTTGGATGCAATGATCTTGAAGGTCTCTTCCAACCTGGTGTATTGTATTGTATTGTATTGTATTGTATTGTATTGTATTGTATTGTATTGTATTGTAAGACCTCACACAGATCTCTGTACTATAAAAAGCACACAAATTTCAAACACATTTGCTTGCTTTTCTTGGCAGGTTAGTCCCTGCCAGTAGAGTATTGGTCATACCTCCAGTTAAGCATCTGCCATGCTGGGGCAACTATTTTATGTTTTTCTAAATTGTCACTGAGATAATAGAAAGAATACATTGTGAAGCTACCTCAGACTGCTTTCAAGACCTTCATCTGATTCAGGTAGACATTGATTCTTCCACACGCCAGAAGTGGTGACAAAACTGTCATGCCACCATCAATAGACATCCATTAGATGGCTTTTCTGTGAAGTTGGCTGAATAGCTTTAGGATAGAATGCAAGGCCTGCAACTCAGGAGCTGCAAACCTCTTGAGAAGATTGTTGACAGGTGCAACACTGAAGAAAAATGCCACAATTTTGTCTGTGAAATAGATCTCTATTAAGATTCTTTCAGGGCCCCCCTTTTTATTAAGAATGAAGCAATCACTGAGAATAAAGAAGCCTCTTCCCTTTAAATTTAATAAAATATCTTCTTCCAAACCTGAAGGGAAAACAGCATTCATATCTTTAAAAGGCTTTCATGAAAATAAAGATGATTTTAGATGTTGTGAGATAAAAGCGTAGCTAGGTTGCTGCCATGCATAATTTTGGCTATTGAAACATACTCAGCTCTTTCTTAGGTAATGCCTATTAAGGGCAACTTAGCTCAAGAATAGCTTCAATATGATAAAGGCCTGAAGGACTGCCTCATTGCTAGATGGACAGAACTTACAACATGCAAAACAACAACAGTAAGATTCATATTGAAAAGGGACTTAACTAAAACTATTCATTTCAAAGAGGTGGAATGTTTGATAGTGAAAGTTGTGACTTTTTTTTCTTTGATGAATGAAGCCTAATTTTAAATGAACATTCTCAATGTGTTTAGGGTGATTAACATTATACTGTCACATAATAAGATAATGTTTCCATTACTATACTGATAAATGTTTTTAGAATTTTAGATCTTCACATCAGCTCTTGGGCCAAATTAAAGCTTTAGTTTGCTTGATATCAAGCTAATTTTAAAGAGACTTCTTCTGAAGTTTTTACTTTTCAATCCTAGAAGGAACAGACAATATAATTTAAAACATTCAAAAACTACTAGTTAGTTAACTATATTCCCACTGATTATTTAACAGGAGCATCTATTCCTTATGTAAGATTTGTTTTCTAAATTGCAAAAAAACCTTCCTCTGCCACCCATCAATGTCTATATAGCTCATTGTCAATTTGTCATTTGATAAGATGCAGACGCACATTTTCCCATTAACAATTTACAACTTTTCAGAGGTTAAAATAAAAGCAGTATAAAATGTTCTATTTCAGTTAAATATCAAGTAATACTATGCTCATTCCATTAGTATGATACTCAGCAGAGCCTTCTTATTGCCTGAATCTTTGGTATGCTGCATTGCAATGATGAAGACTCAGAGTCTTGGTAAATTCAGGTGAAACAGAAAAACACATGAAGGGGCTGATGGAATGGGAATGTTGCTCTGTGTTACTCTGTGTGTCCGTCTTAAAAGTGTTAACTAGATGCAATATTGAATACACAGGGGAATTTCTTCCTTGGGAGAGAAAGAGAATAAGATGCATCGATATTCTGAAATGCTTTGTAGCATAAAGCCTGTTCAGACACCTTAGAAATCAGGTTCACCCCAAGAATCCTCTCAGTTTTGAAGAAACTTGTCACTCCAGCACAGTTCTTGTTCTTCTCAACAGAAATAAATACATGCATTTTTATATTAGTAAAGTAACACTGCAGTAAATTATGTCTTTCAAAACTATTGGCTTTTGCCTTAAAGGTTATGCTCATCTGTTTGCTTCATATCTTTTATATGAGTAGTCCCACAGTCAGCACAGGATAGCTGAAATCCCAATAAACAAGGGTGGTGACCTTTCGATAGTTGTAAACATAAGGCAAACTCTATCAAATATTCAACAAATTCTCTTACAATAGCACCTGTGTTCTAATCCCAAGAGGGAATTTGAGAGCAAGCAGATGGATGAGGTACTCATACCAAAATATATTCCCAAGAAAGAGATCAGTGCAGAAATGTCGACTGAGATTTTATTTACTGTTCACTCAGTGAGATGCACAGAGAACAGGAAATTGAAAATACAGATGTGATGGGAATTACAAATGAAAGCACCCAATAAAATGCAATATGCAATGTAATCAATTCTACTTCTCTGTATACTTATAATATACTGATATTCTGCTTATCAAGAATAGCTTATACATCATCATGAGACCTTGTTTCCAACACCAGGGTGGAATTGATATAGTTACATCTGCAACAAACAGCATTTTCATTCACTTTTGGCCTCCTGTGATTCTAAACCATTCTACCCTGAGAGAAGGAAGAAACTTTCTCTAAAGTTCCTTTTGAAGTTCCTGGATTTCATTGGGGACCTTCTGAACTAAAATGAGTATGGTTGCTTTTGGGTATAATATTTATAGCCCTCTATGAATACCAGAATTCAGAAAAAGCAAGCTTTTAAAAGATGCTGTTTTACAGGGAAACCTCCTGTGCCTTCGCACTTGATGTCTTGCTCTAGAAAGCTCTTATGTGGTAGATTTCTCAGGCTTTTTCACAGCGAGTTGTAGAACACTGCGAATCCAGTGGCCACTGGTGCTAAAACCAGCTTCACTGAATTCAGTATCAGAGTTTGTGCATGTAAATGTTAACATTCTGGTTTTGTCCTCAGACTTTAACTACATTTATATACATATATATATATATGTATGTATACACACACACATTCTTTGTGCTAAGGAAAAAGAATTAATTAAAACTTTCCATCCAATAATTATACTTCAGTGCCTGCTAATCAATAACTTCAAAGAACAAGGACAAAGGTTTTCTAAGAAACCTCCTTCAAGAAAAAGAGAAGCATGCAAACACAGATTTCCAAATATTAGAATGGCAACTCCAATGTGTTTTAGTTTTCTTGTATCATTTAAAACAATGATTTCATTTTCTTCATTTGAATTATGGGCAAACTCACTTTTAGAAATATAAGTTCAAGAGACTACAGGTGTTCCTGGCCTAACTCTGATGATTATGATTTGTAACAGGAAAAAATTTTACATGAATAATGTTTGATTTTGCAAATCTTCCTTAGACAATATTTTTATGGTCTAGGATGCTTCTCCTATCTGAACATAAACAAAAGGCAGAAATTTTGTGGGAAAAGTCTCATAATTACATAGTTCATATAAATAAATGGTTCCTTAAAAAGGGATCAAGAAGATCATACATTTTGTATGTTTTGTGCATGTGTTTTATCTTCATCTCAGGAAAGAATGTGACACCATCTCAGACAAAATCCTCATAGCTAAACTGAGAAAGTGTGGTCTAAATGATCGGTTAGTGAGGTGGATTGTGAATGGGACAGTCTAGTTGGTGGCCTGTATCTGGTGGAATCCCTCAGGGTTCAGTACTGGGATCGGTACTACTCAAGATATTCATCAACAACATGTATGAGGGAACAGAGTGCACTGTCAGCAAGTTTGTCCATGACACAAAACTGGGAGGTGTGGCTGACACACCTGCAGGTTGTGCTGCTATTCAGCAGGACCTGGACAGGCTGGACACATTGAATGGAAAGAAGTTTAATGAAATACAACATGGACAAGTGTAGAGTATTGCATCTAGGAAAAAACAACCCCATGTACCAGCTAATGTTGGGGGCTGATCTGTTGGGGAGCAAATATGGGAAGAAGAACCCAGGAATCCTGGTGGACAATGGAATGACCATGAGCCAGCAATTTGCCCTTGCCACTAAGTAGACAAATAGCATCCTGTGAAGTATTAGAAAGAATGTGGCTAGTAGGTCAAAAGGGGCTCTCCTTCACCTTTATTCTGCCCTGGTGAAGCCACATCTAAAATATTATGTCCAGTTCAGGGCCTGTGACTTTAAGAAAGACCTCAGGGAAGTGCTTGAAATAGTGCATTCCAGTGTGGCCTGCTCTAGGTGATCCTGCTCTGGCAGGGGGTTTGGACTAGATGATCTTTCGATGTCCCTTCCAACCCCAACGTTCTGTGATTCTGTGATTTTGTTCACTTAATGTGATGAAGAGGCTCTGTGAATTGGCAATTCTTGATTAACAGTTCATTCCTGAAGATATTTTCTACTTTGAGAACCCTCGCTAAAGACAGTGGAAACATCTGAGAATTTCAGTACTTGTCTCATATATTAATACTTGGGGGGGGAAGAAAATAAATAAGGAAAAGAAAAAAAAAGCCCCAAATATCCCAACTCCTTGTGCTTTCTCACAATGACTGAAATCTTTCAGATAAATCTTGCTTATAATAGACCATTAGCATTAACATAGCATAAAATACATTTCATGAATCATAGAATCATAGAATCAGTCAGGGTTGGAAGGGACCACAAGGATCATCTAGTTCCAACCCCCCTGCCATGGGCAGGGACACCCTACACTACATCAGGCTGGCCACAGCCTCATCCACCCTGGTCTTAAACACCTCCAGGGACGGGGCCTCAACCACCTCCCTGGATAACCCATTCCAGGCCTTCACCACTCTCATGGTGAAGAACTTCTTCCTCACATCCAGCCTGAATCTCCCCATTTCCAGCTTCATTCCATTCCCCCTAGTCCTATCACTACCTGAGATCCTGAGAAGTCCCTCCCCAGCCTTCCTGTAGGCCCCCTTCAGATACTGGAAGGCCACAATGAGGTCACCTCGGAGCCTTCTCTTCTCCAGACTGAACAGCCCCAACTCCTTCAGTCTGTCCTCATAGGAGAGGTGCTCCAGCCCTCTGATCATCCTCGTGGCCCTTCTCTGGACACGCTCCAGCACGTCCACATCCCTCCTGTAATAGGGGCTCCAGAACTGGACGCAGTACCCCAGGTGGGGTCTTACCAGAGCTGAGTAGAGGGGGAGAAGCACCTCCCTTGACCTGCTGGTCACACTTCTGATGCAGCCCAGGAGCTGATTTGCTTTCCGGGCTGCAAGCGCACATTGAGAGCTCATGTTGAGCTTCTCGTCCACCAGCACCCCCAAGTCTCTCTCCTCAGTGCTGCTCTCCAGCCAGTCATTGCCCAGCCTGTATTTGTGCCTGGGATTGCCTCGACCCAGATGCAGGACCCTGCACTTGGTCTTGTTGAAGCTCATGAGGTTGGCTTGTGCCCACCTCTCCAGCCTGTCCAGGTCCCTCTGGATGGCATCCCTTCCCTCCAGCGTGTCCACTGCACCACACAGCTTGGTGTCATCAGCAAACTTGCTGAGGGTGCACTCGATGCCACTGTCCATGTCACCCACAAAGATGTTGAACAAGACAGGTCCCAGGACTGATCCCTGAGGGACTCCGCTTGTCACTGGCCTCCATTGGGACATGGACCCGTTGACAGCCACTCTTTGGGTGCGGCCATCAAGCCAATTCTTTATCCATCTAGTGGTCCATCCATCAAACCCATGTGTCGCCAGCTTGGAGACCAGGAGGTGGTGCGGGACAGTGTCGAAGGCTTTGCTCAAGTCCAGGTAAACGACATCAGTTGCTCGCCCCTCATCTATTAATGCTGTCACCTGCATTTAATTAAGATTTGTAATATCTGGCACTGATAAACACACTCCAGTACTTTCATAATGTGCAACTGATCTTTCCTTTATTAGCAGAGATGCACTCAAGAAGGCAGAAGATTAAGAGGAGATTAAAGCTAGCACAGCACTTACATTCTTGAGCTGTTTCACTTAAAGTACAAATTTTACTATTGCTTTTCTTAGCATTCCTCAAACCCTAAACCATTAAAAAAAACCCACCACAACAACAAAACCCACATAATAAAAAATACACATACACTGGATGTAGTGTCATTGTAGTTGCAGTACAGATGTTTTTTTCTCTCACTGTTTCACTGAATACTAAACATATTCAAAATGTCTGAAATCATATTAAACAAACAACAGAATGTAAAAGCCCTCTGCATTTATCAGACAAATTCAGAGTACCTGGATGCCTACCAGATTTAAATGATGAAAAATAATAAACAATACTTAGGAAAACACTGAAAATAATTATGTTTAAATTATACATAATTGCATATTTACATTTTTTTCTATAATCAATAAACACATCAAAAGTATAATGGAAACCACAAGGTTTGTGTGTATTAGCAAACAAATTTCCTAAACTGTGCAGAACAAAATGAAACAGGATCCTAGTGTTAAAATGGTGTGAGAATTATTTTTGCTAATAGGTCAGAAAGAAATGAATGTACCTTGAAATTCACACTAATAACCAATAGATTTAACTATTGTGAATTGCAATGATGAGCTAGGACTCTGCCATCTCCTTCCCTCAGCTAGTATGAATGGTTACGAAATAGATGTGGAACGTTTGCTATTTAAGTGGTCTGTCATTTGGGCAACATTTAGGCATTGCATCAGATTTAGTTCAGTCACAGACCTTTGACATGGTGTGATACTATGACACAAAAGCAGTACGTGGAGGCAACTGAAGGTGCAATGGGGTGGCACATCGGTTGGGGAATTGGGAATTTTTTTTGACTTCCCATGACCTTTTAAAGTACAATGCCATCAAGTTATAAGCATTAACTTAGAACAAAAACCTGATCCAAAGTCCACTTGGCCCACTGTGATTCCAAGCCATTGTGCTAACTTTGGGAAACATTTCCTTTTGTAGTTTAAAAAGGGAAGCCACTGAGAGAAAGTTTTGGCTTTATTTTTACACACAAAGAATAAAAATCAATCCAATAAGATTAGAGACAAGTCTGTCACTCTTATCATCTCAAACTAATCTAACTCTTATCTAACGCTTTTTTGAATGTTGACAGGAACAATCTTTTTGAAAGTACGGATTCCCATGCTGTTGATTTGGCTGACAATAAAAGATTGTTGCATTATACCTAGACTGCTTTGTGATTTTAAATCTCCTCAAAAAACACAGTAAGAAGAGAAAGTTTTGTTCCTCAGTTTAGTAGTAGTAACACAAAAATAAGCCCATACATTTGTAATTAATTTTGTAAAGATGTGTAAACAGGCATTTTTAACACATGAATAGCCTCAAACAATCATGCTCTCTATTTTAGGATGGGAAGGGCTCAATGCATTCTCTTCCATAACACACCTTACAGATATTTTCTTTGCCTCTTTTATTATCTCTGCTCATTGGACAAGAGTATGAATGACAAAGTAAGTATAATAATTAGGATGTGGAATACAACAGCAAGCAGAACCCAGGGAAAATCCACTTGTGCTACTGCACGGATGTAACAAGCTTCTGATGCAGCCCAATATCGTCATTATTCCAGTCACTGCAACAACTGGTTGTTTCTCTTTAGCCACTAGATTAATTAATTTGTTCAAATATTATCAATTAACTTTACGTCACCCTCCATTACTTATCTCTACCTTCTGTATTCACCTATTTTGTCTTCTTGTCTGTGCCTTACATTTCAGGTGCTTGGTTGTAATCATCAATCCTCTATGTTATCTATTTTCCTTCTAACATCTGCTTGCATTTCCTTTTTCTGTCTGAATTTTCACTTCAAAAGTGTGTCCATGTAGTACAAACAAAGGACCTGAAAACAGGATGCAAGCTCTATTTTTGTAAGTAGACTTAAAAAAAAACCTTAACAGAATTATTATGAAAGTTGAGAAAGACAAACCATGCTTTTGTAAGGCACTATCATTGTGCTTTTCATTCTCTTATCCACCCTTAAGACTGTCTCAAGTAAAATAAGACTCACCTATCCCTTTTTCACGTGAGAAGCGCCCAATGAATATATCTAGTGCTGCACAAATCCAAACAATTAAAAGGATGGGATTTTTGCCTTGAAGATTATGCAGGGGGAATAGAAAAGAACCAAAGATGAAAGCAAGATGAGGTGGGGAGAGAAGGCAAAACTGTGGCAGCTGAGTAGTAGATAGTATTTTGAAACTTGGAACACATGGAGACCTAAATAAGTCTGAGATGGAAGTCTACAGTGCAAAGAGAGAGAAAGAGGGTTGTGATTTTTTGCAGGAAGAGATTGATGATGTTCTAAGTGGTATATGAGTACAGACTATGAAGTTTAAAGAGGATTTTCTACAATAACATAACTCCCAACTGGGCTAATTTTCTAAATTCCTGAAGAACATTTCTGTCAGATTAGCTGTGCTGGTCTCAATGAAGGCTTTATTCATCAAAGCATTCCCCCACTTTACTGTGTGTGTGCCTCCACAAAACCATGACCAAAAAAAAAAAAAAAAAAAGGCCATGAGTATTTCAAATAAAAAAATTGAATGGATGGATGAATATTTTAATTCAAGTTATTCTTGCCTTTTATCGAGATGTAACTTTGAGCATAATAAATTCTGTTTAAAGAACCAAAGGCTTTCATATTCTATACTTTGCATCCTTGTTAATTATTTAAGTTTCTTCTAAACACTGGAATGTTTACAGACATAGCCAATGGCATGCTGAAAGCAGAAAACAAAACTAAGATTGTATCCAGGCTACACCTCTGATAAATTTTCCATCTAAACCACAGGAAAAAAAGCTGTTTTCCATTGCCTGTTGTAAACACTTGTCCCATAACTTTCTTTGCTTTTATTGACAGATCCATAAAAAGAGCAATATACTGTATTTACCACAAAAAATGTGTAGAAATATTTTTGATATCAGCTGCAGGCAACAGCTGAATTATAAGAGCCTGGCCTGAGAATGCTACTGGGAGTGTTCAAAAGACAAGGATTCAACAGGACTGAGTGATTCACTCACCACCTTCTGCAATACAAACACATTTTTTTCAAAGAATTCACTGACAGTAAAATGCAGGTATGTTATTAGATAAATACCAAACAAATTTAAAAGGCTATGGGCCAACAAAGAATTTGCACTTCAAATCAGTTTGGACACAATTAAAATCTCCTAAAATTAACACAGTCAAAATTGAACAATAGGGACTTGAATTGTATATTTCTATCATGGAAAGCTAGTATTTCTCATCATAGCCTTCAGAGAATTTCTTATCTTTTTTTTTCAATTAATAGTTCTTTTGGATTCTAATTGGCTCACTTCATTACATCATGTTTGGTTCCGTTAATTTGATTCATTCATTGGTAACTTGATCTGTATGAGACAAAGTACAGCCAGCGTGACAAGGGAGATGATCCTCAGCACTGATGAGGCATGTCTGGGGTGATGGGCCCAGAGCTGGGCTCCTCAGTGCAAGAGAGACACAGACATACTGTAGAGTTCAACAGAATGCTTAGAGGAAGCTTAGGGGCTGAAGCACCTCTTCTATAACAAAAGGTTGTGACAAGTGGGACTGTTTCCCCTGGAGAACAGAAGGCTCATGGGAGATCTCATCAAGTGTATATAAATACCTGAAGGGAGGGCATAAAGAGAACAGAGCTAGGCTCTTTTCTGTGGTGCCCAGTGACAGAACAGGCAATGAGCACAAAACTAAACACAGGATGTTCTCACTGAATATTGGGAAAGACTTTTCCACTCTAAGGGTGACCAGACACTGGCACAGATTTCCCAGGAGATTGTGGAGTCTCCATTCTTGGAGATACTCAAAAGTCATCCAGACATAGTCCTGGAAAACTGGATGTAGATGGCTCTATTTTTTGGACCACATGACCTCCAGAGGTTTCTTCCAACCTCAATGATTCTGCGATTATTTCTTTCACCAGTGGTACCAATCAAATACCACTTATCCCAGAATCACTTGTTATTCCCTATACTTAGCCCCTTATGCCTCCCTATCCTGCCCTACACAGCTACGTACAAACTTATATCAAATGCCCTCTTGTAAGGCAATGCCCACAATGTAATGTATGCAGGAAACTGAGGGTTGGTATGCAATACCACATTATGCTAGCAATATGAAATACATACTGTCTCATGCTAATGAGAGCTATTGTGAAACTGAGACCTTGATAGTCATAATTTGGAAAGCAGATCATAGTACCACAGAATGGGTAAGGTTGGAAAGAACTTCTACAGGTCACCTGGTCTACTGCCCTGCTCAGGCAGGGCCACCCAGAGCCAGTTGTCCAGAACTAAGTCCAGATGATTTTTTAATACCTTCAGGGATGAATATCCCACAACCTCCCTGGGCTTCCTTTGGAAGCATCCTAACACACCTAGTAAATTCCAAGATGAGGTTCCTTCTCTCTCATGTTATATACTTTCCTCCTTTCAGTAAGTTGCAATGTTCTATAAAAACTGGGTATTATTCTCTTTCAACCCAAATTCTTACTTCAAATAGAGGCACTGATGAGATAAATGAGATGTGGCACATACTTCAATAGGGCCTTGGAGATACTAAGCAGCATATCAGTTGGGAAGGAACTGGAGAGTAGATGACCACAAATGATAATTTCTTCAAAACTTATGAGACAGCATTGAAAGAACTGGCTTTGTTCAATTTAGTCAAAAGGAAATCTAAGGGAAGTACAGTAATGGTCTTTTAGTAGAGTAACATCACACACACACACAAAGTCAATGATTTACTGTCCTCCATCTCCACCAGAGGGAGGACTAGATGAAGCCAGTTGACTGAAATGATGAAGACCTTGGTATGTGAAAAAAAGCTAACTCTAAAAATAATAATGAAGGACTTGAACTAACAAGAAAATTGTGAGATCTCCTTTGTACAACAGGTTAGCCTGGCATTAAAGTAGCTCTGAGTATAGTTGGTCTTATCTCTATGCAGGCATTGGCCTAGGTTATCACCGAGCTTTTGGACAGCTTGTTTGCTATCACACATTGGAAGCAGAAATATATACCTAAATTTCAATATTTTGAGGAGAACCACATATTAGTTAGGAATAAAAAAACCCCACAAAGGTGCTTATCACAAACAACATACTATAAATTGTAATACAAAAAATAACTGCAGCTCAAAGAAGTAATAAACTCTGACTCACAAAATATATTTTAAAAAAGTCTATTTTGCAGCAGGCAAGTTTATCCTTCTGTAGTTTATTTCAGAAAGAAAGAAAAACAAAATAGAGCAAACAAGCAGTTATGTAGAGTATTTAATAAAATAGAAAATAAACTGTTTTGCCTGGGAAACTCACTGTGAAACCTCACAGCCAAAACTGAAACTACTGCTACAGGACTATGTTAAAGCATTTGCTGTGAAGTCCTCTATAAATGAACCACACCTGAGATATGATGAGTAACTGCCCACCTATAATTCCAAAAGGATTGTAATTCAGGACATATGGAAAAATCAGTTATGTTTTATGTGCTAAATAGTCTTTTCAATGTTTTTCAAAACACTGTGCACAATGTCCTGTATCTTTGAATCAGTTGAATAAGGACTTGCTGGAGAAAACAATTCCACAATTAATTTCTTATTTGTTTCGGTGTAATAGCATGTCACGAAACACTCTCTGAACATAATTAGCTCCTTTACACTACTAATTCAAACCTTTTTGGATTGAAATACTGGCATGGCAGATGGTGAAGATCAACATGACATCTCACCAGCTGGGAAATCTTGAGTTCAGGTTCACAGGCCACAGGACGGTTGTGGCCTGGAAAGATAATGGATCAGAATGGAAAGTGAGGAATGCAGTGAAGTAGGAGACAAAAGGAAAGGCAAGGAATAAAAGATGAAGTTCAGGCTGAAGTGTCCTCAGCTTACAGAGGTGCTCATTCATTAGGAGACTACCACAGGTTGCTTATTCTTGCGTTTTCCCTTTTACCCACTCTTGCTTCCCTCCATTCACTCCCTTCCATTCTCTGCCCAGTCAATCTCTTTGCTCCTGCTATGGAAAATCAAGAGAAGAGCCATTATATAAAGAACACATAAAGAATACATCTAGGTGTACACAAAACACCATAAAAAATTGGAAAGACAAAAAAATTCTGCTGGAGGAAACTCTCAGTCCAACAGATGAAAATAAATGGCACTGCTTATTTTTTTAACAATTCTGTACTATGTTTTTGAACAAAGTCTGTGAGATACTTTGTTGTTATGCAGTCTTGTAGTTAAGGTTCTGCATACTGTTTAATGGAAGGCAGCTTTAACTGAGGCAAGTGGGAGACTGAAAACCATTACATTTGTCTTGTGAACTAAAACTTCCAGACAAAGCAGGACACTGAGCTTCAGATGTCTTAATTGGATTCTGCAGCCAAGAATTAAAAACTCTAAATCAGGTGGCTGAGTCATATTGAAAATTTCTCTGAAAATACTACTGATATTTGTTGTTTCTGTCCTTTGAATGTTATTTTTTTAATACAGGTAGGAATAAAACTCTTTCTTTAAGAGAATTAAGACAGCTCTGCAAGGGAACAGAGAGGCTGGCTGCTTCCAAAGGACAGGCAAGCTGGAAGCCAAAGAAGGGAACACGTTGGTGGGGAATCCTAGTGAGGGTACTCTGGGCTAGCAAGAGCATGGAACTGGCAAAGCCAGAAATACAAAATCCAGCACAATATCTACATATGCTGCCTCATTTAAACATAACCTTAATCACAGATGGAAAACAGCAAACGTATTGTTCCAAATCACTGTGAGTCCTGTAAGACAATTGGAAGCAGAGACCTTAAAGGGTTTCTTTTTACCAATATAATCTAAAAAAAAAAAAAAAGTTCAGAAAAACATGCTGTGCCATGAACTGTCAAAAGGCAGCAGGGTTCTGAGCCTGGGCCTAATTCTAGTGCTCCTTACAAGGTGATGAAGTCCAGGTCCTTACTGCAGCCCACACAGAGGCACCTTTGCATCCTTTCCTACAGGTCCACTGCCCAATACTTTATAACAGTGGGGCATAAACGTGAACCAAGTCATGGCCTTACTATGCCTGCCTGTGAAGGGCTTACTACACTTGTGGTGCTACAATCATAATAATAACAATGACAATAACAATGATAATAATAATAATTATTAATGACAATAGCATGATCTTGGCAAAATCATTAAACTATCATGATCTATCATGAAACTCTTGCTAAAGCATTATATTTTCTAGTAGGCTGCAGTATTTCATCTATTTTCCACACAGTGACACCATTTAACTCATTTCCACACTTCATCCTTTATGTTTTCCTACTATTTTGTATTCTATCACCGAAAATGTGGTGAAGAAGACTGTAAATTCTGCAGCAGTGGCAGCAGCAAGTAAATTAAAACATAGAAAGTTTTATGAATTAAATATGAAACTGGCCAATGCAATCAGTTCTGCACTATGTACATTATTTATTTTATTAAATTAATTTGACTCTAGCTCAGTTTCCAGGATGCTAAGGTTTTCATATCAAAGACACAGTAGGGCACCAAGAGAAATGGAAGAGAGGCTGACAGCTTTAGAGTTGAAAAGAGTGTATTCTGAGCTCTGGTAAAGGAGACTGCTTGGGATTTTGGAAATTGTGGCTACTTTGGTAAGTAGGATGATGGTTTAAAGCATTGACATTTAACATATGAGCATTGGGCTACAAAAGTAACACCGAGAGGAGAGGAGTAACTCGTACTTTCTCACATCATGATTTCAGTCCTTCTGTGAACTAAGGCATCTCTGCAATGGTCAGACAGCATTTCCATTTTGAAATCTCCTTTTGATGCATTATCCCCAAAGGATACTGTAACAGATGGCTATTCAACAAACACGCAGTCTTCCAACCCATATGCCTTTGTCCCCAGCTACACTTCAGAAAGCAGTAACGGAAGGTGTAAAAAAATAGCCAGTTCTACACCAGCAAGGGTTGTAATGTTCTGCTCATAAATCAATACGAATCTCCTTCAAATTATTTTTGAAAAGCATTCTACTCAGTATATGCTCATCACTTTTTCAAGATCATCTTGCAGCTGATCTTTTTCTATTCTTTAGAGAGCAGCTACTAAAAAAAAAAAAAAAAAAAAGGCAAAATGCCAAACCAAAAAACTACTTATACAAATAACCTGCTGACTTTCTATCTATCCTCCTCTCCCCAAAAATATATATATATATATATATAAAAAATATATATTCTCCCAGGCAGCCAGTACCAGAACAAGAGGACACAGTCTCAGGCTGCACCAGGGCAGGTTTAGGCTGGATGTTAGGAATAAGTTCTATACAGAGAGAGTGATTACCCATTGGAATGAACTGCCCAGGGAGGTGGTGGAGTCACCTTCATGGGAGGTGTTCAGGAAGAGACTTGATGGGGTGCTTGGTGCCATGGTTTAGTTGTTTAGGTGGGTTGGATTGGTTGATGGGTTGGATGCAATGATCTTGAAGGTCTCTTCCAACCTGGTTTATTCTATTGTATTCTATTCCATTGTATTGTATTGTATTCTATTGTACTGCATTTTTTTTTAAATCATAAGATCATAGAATGCACTGAGTTGGAAGGGAACATTTTCTGATAAATAATTGTTGCTAGTACATTGTTCATATTTCTTATGAGGACTAATGGGACTATCACAGCATTTCTCCTTCCAAACAGAGAGGTCAGCTTCTTTAAGCAATTGTAAAGGAATTCTAATCAGGATAAAAGGTTTCCCAGCAGGAAACAGACTGGCACAGAAATTTGACAAAAGATCTTCAGTGGGGAATAGAAGCTAAAGAATAGATGGCTGTAAGTTAGTACATTTTTAATGTGTAATACTCATGAATGTAGTTCTTAAGAGCAAGGATTTTTGGTGATGACAGCATGTAGAGTATTTGAACACTTCAGAGAAATACATCAATGACATTACATTTTCTGGGATTCTGGATATCTATTTATAGAGATTTGGATAAATTTATCCCAATATATGATACAGAAGTGTATTTATTTTATGATCAGTTAAACAGAAAGTTTCTTGAAGAGAACAATTATTGTATTTCTACTTTCACAGCATCGACATGAACGTATGTTGCTCAATATGACAGAGTTGAACTTGGGTGGATAAGAACTAGCTGTATGATGTTTGTAAAGCAGGAGCAGCATCCCACCAAAACTATTTCATATTGTCATGAAAACATGATTCACAAGTTGTCTGAGAAATCAGACAAAATGTATTATTAGATGTCAGCATGTCTCAGTAGGGGAGGGTGCTAATGGAGCCAGAAGACACTTCTATGGAATGGTCCTTTGGCTTCTGTTGCTGGGAATTTCAGCAAAATTGTTGTGAAGAACTGAGAAACTCTGCTTGTACAAACACTGACTGTGATTCTGTTTACATTTACAATCCTTCATTTGTAATAATGTCATCTGTAATTGCACATTTGCTTATCATTTCTGTATTTTTACAACCATTCCTTAATAAATAAGTTCAATAATTATTCAGCAAAAATAAACTATGTCCCAAATCAGGACAGTCCTCCAAAATAAAAGCTGACATTCTAACCAAGGAGGTGTTCCTCAGCTGACTGCTGAGACTATGTAAAATTATCAAACCTGAGATCAAAAGACATCTGATCTTTTAGAAGGTCTGCCCTTCAAAGAGAAAGGGAAGCTTTCAGCAGCAACTGGCAGTCACTAAAAAAAAGCATCTTCATAAAGTAGAGAAATGGAGAGCACTTTAAAACTACTGAGAAATCTTAAACACAGTAAGAGCAAGATTCATGCATGTCTCTGTATTTTGGTTGCTGCTGCCACAATATTAAAAACAGACAAATTGTTACCAATAAATCATAGTTAAAAAGAAGTTCCTTCAGTGTCCCCACACTACAGTCCCATGTCAAATAATAGGGGTGAACTCAAGGGACTGAAAGATAACTAACTTTATGCCTCAGCTAGGAGATCTAGGCACTTTCCAATCTACTGTTTCAAGGCATTTCTAAGATATGCAAAAGGACATGGGTGTATAGAATTCAAGGAAACTGCAATTCTTCCCACACTGGATGATCAGCAGACCAGGAGTACTAGGATTCCCCAGATTCCAGCTCTAACTGCAGGCTGCAACACATCTAAAAGCCTGTAGAATCATGATTAAAGTAACTGTCAGACTACTTTGTACTTTATTGATTATAAAGAATTCTCAACTGTTGTTGTTGCTTATAAAAGACAGTGGAGGCCTTGAACCAAAATTTTGTGATCCAAAATACACTTTGGTATTAGAATTCATGCCTAGTATCAGTTACTGTGATAGTTTTATGAATTTATGATAGATTTGTAAAGCACATAAGAAGTGCAGTGTTTATAAAAGATGCCATCATCTTAATTTTTTGTTTTCTAATTCATTCTTTCCAAGTTAAAAAACTGATGCTACTTTTGCAAGACTGAGCATAAAATAATATAATTTCACTGAGAGTCTGGACAGACAAGATAAAATTTTGCCAGAGTGAAAAAAGACAGGCAGAAAAGAAGGCACAGTGGTACAGAGGAAGGAATGAAATAAAAAATTGAAGCTGCACAACTGTAAAAAACAGAGAGAGCTAAAGCTTGGTAGCATGCAGCAAGAGCAGAGGTGGTACAGAGAGTTTTACACTGAAGGATGGGGAGCTCTGGCTTGACAATGGAAAAAAACACAAACAAGTGGAGATCAAGAGGATTCGTTCCATGTGATGTAGGCTTCGGTTATTATTTTGTGCTATTTGTTATAGCACATCCACGGTTTAACCAGACTCAAGAGAAGATATTTGTTCCTGACCCTTGACATTTGCAATTACAGAAAAGGTTATCGATGACTGAGACTGCAAACAACATTATGTGAATGAGTTCAGTTATGTTTTACAAGGGTAAATGAATAGTTCAGAGCCCTGCATAATCTAGGAAAATGGGTCAAATAGAAGAAAATGTGAAGCCAGCCTTAGAAGTGCATCACAGTTCATCTGAAAAACAGAAATAAATGATTTCTGAGAACACCCAGGAAAGTGGTAATAGAGAAAGGAATCCAGGAGTTGTTTCTGTATGCAAATTATATTGAGTTTACCTGAAATGCAACAATGTCAATACTATTTTACAGTTCTGTATGTGCATAAATATCTACTTTTGCAGCACAGGGAGGGATCTTTCTTATTCACCTTTAGTATAAGAACTGCCAGGAAACCTGCTGCAGGTGTAAACAGATTGTCAGTGGAAAGGCTGACAGTGCAATAGAGACAGGATTCCTCTCATTTGATAGGAGCTGTCTAACCTATATTAGTCACTGAGTGTCCTGTACCATTCGTGACACTTCTGGAGAATGATTCACTCATCCGTATAAAATCTCTGCTTTCCTGTGGGATGACTCATCTACTAGAGGTGTCATAGGTGAAGAGACAATCCTAGATGACTAGTTGAAACTAGTGCTCAGTCTCTAAAGATACAAAGTAACGGAGAAGCCTGGGACATCTATACATGATCAATTATAAAAAAGTAAATAAATCAGGATATCATTAATATCCTTTGCCTTGAACCCAAAAATAATCCAACTAAAACAGTGAACCAGCAAGAGTATATAAATCTTTTGTGATTTTGTGCATGCATAGCCAGGCACAATGTGCACATATTTCACACAGGTATATGAGCAATGTGAGTAACAAATAAGCAAAAAGTGGATATAGGGCGGAGGAGATATCCAAGTGATGCTAGACAGAACAAAATAAGAAAATATGCATCCTTCTCCATAAACAGGAAAGATTCAAATTCAAAAATCAGACAAGCATGATAGAAACTCCCTTTTGGGAGAATAGAATATTGTGTAACATCACTGGAATTAAAATCAGGGCTAGAATAGAATAGAATAGAATAGAATAGAATAGAATAGAATAGAATAGAATAGAATAGAATAGAATAATAAAATAGAATAAAGCAGGAATGAAGCTGGAAATAGGGACATTCAGGCTAGATGTGAGGAAGAAGTTCTTCACCATGAGAGTGGTGAAGCCATGGAATGGGTTATCCAGGGAGGTGGTTGAGGCCCCATCCCTGGAGGTGTTTAAGACCAGGCTGGACGAGGCTCTGGCCAGCGTGATCTAGTGTGGGGTGTCCCTGCCCATGGCAGGGGGGTTGGAACTAGATGATCTTTGTGGTCCCTTCCAATCCTGACTGATTCTATGATTCTATGATTCTATGATTTCAGTCAGAAAAGAGCTACAATGATCACTTAGTCCAGCTGTCTGACCACTTCAAGGTGACTCAAATTTGAAGCGTTATTACAAGCATTGTCCAAACACCTCTTAAAACACAGACAGGCTTTGGGCATTGATCAGTTCTCTAGGAAATCTGTTCCAATGTCTGAACCACCCTCTCATCAAAGAAATGCTTCCTGATGTCCTATCTAAATCTGCTCTGGCTCAGCTTTGAACCATACCCAAGCATTCCATCCCTCTCCACTTCTCCTCAGGAAGCCAAAGAGAGTAATGAAGTCACACCTTAGGCTCCTTTTCTCAAAACTAGAGAGGCTCAAAGTGCTTAGCCACTGCTCATAGGAGATTCCTTCCAGCACTTCCACCAGCTTTGTTGTCCTCCACTGGATGCATTCTAATACCTTCATGTCCTTAAACCAGGGCTCAGAATTGCATAGAGTACTCAAGGTGAGATTGCACCAGTGCTGAATACAATGAGATAACTGCCTCTCTTAGTTGTCTGGTTATGATTTGTTTGATGTACCCCAGGATGTGGTTTGTCCTCTTGGCTGCTAGGGCACCCTGATAAGTCGTATTGAGCCTGCTGTCAGCCAGCACCTCCAGATCCCTTTCTTCAGAGCTGCTTGACAGCCCTGCTTATGACTGGTATTACTCCATCCTAGCTGCAGAATTTGTATCTTGACTTGTTAAATTTCATTCCATTAACCAATCTATCCAGATAGATGCAAGGCAACTTGTCCCTCAAAAGACTCCTCCCAAGTTTAGTATCCTTCTCTCTTAGCAAAGTACTTTTTCCTATGAACTTCACCTGGTACAGATTTAAGATATTCCTTCACTTCCCTCACCAGAGAGAGGAGATCAGCACCTCCCTCTATTCCCCACCACAGGGAAAATGAGGACAGCAATGAGATCACGCTTCAGTCTCCTCTAAGATGAACAAACCAAGTATCCTCACCTGTTCCTTGTAATTCATGTCTTCTAGTCCTTTCACCATCTTTGTTGCCCTCCGTTGGACACACTGTAATATTTTGACATCCTTCTTATAATGTGGAGTAGAAAACTACCCACAGTACTTGACGTGATGCATACCAATGCTGTGTAAATTATCATTCACAGAATCACAGAATCACCAAGGTTGGAAGAGACCACAAAGATCATCAAGTCCAACCTGTCACCACAAACCTCATGACTAAACCATGGCACCAAGTGCCACATCCAATCCCCTCTTGAACACCTCCAGGGATGGTGACTCCACCACCTCCCTGGGCAGCCCATTCCAATGGCTAATGACTCTCTCAGTGAAGAACTTTCTTCTCACCTTGAGCCTAAACTTCCCCTGGCACAGCTTGAGACTGTGAATTCAGGTCATTTTGCAAATTAAAAGTGTTGAGACTTGAGAAACATGACTAAAATTTATTCCTAAAGGTAGATCATTTTTACATGACTCTTTGATAGACATGTTTGGAAAATTCCTAAATAGAATGGGGAAAATCATTGTAACATATACTTCTCCTTAGAAACCTCATCTTATTCAAAGGCGTAAGCAAATCTGGACAACTGGTGATCTGCAAACATTTGCTAACTTAATTGCATTATGACAAATCTCAGAAAAATCTCAGAAGGGATTCACACAGTCCTAGATAAAATGGCTATTCTATCAAAACTCACTTTTTCTGATATTTATAGCTAAAATATATGTCAATTAGCAATATTGTAACATTTTTATGAGATCTGCACCATGAGAGTGGTGAAGCCCTGGAATGGGTTGTCCAGGGAGGTGGTTGAGGTCCCATCCCTGGAGGTGTTTAAGACCAGGCTGGATGAAGCTCTGGCCAGCCTGATCTAGTGTGAGGTGTCCCTGCCCATGGCAGGGGGTTGGAACTAGATGATCCTTGTGGTCCCTTCCAACCATGACTGATTCTATGATCTTTTAAAACTTTTAGAAGAAAACCAAGGAGCAATTTTAGGTTGGATGCGATGATCTTGAAGGTCTCTTCCAACCTGGTCTGGTCTATTCTATTCTATTCTATTCTATTCTATTCTATTCTATTCTATTCTATGAGTTAGTGATTTAGCATTCTGTATTCTACTAAAGCGTTACTACTACATATCTCCAAATAACAGAATTTGTGCAAAGCTGCTTAATGTTTCTACCAAGCAACATTGTCTCTCATATGTTTTCACTACGCAGGGAAACATACTTTTTAATTCTAAACTGAAATTAAATAGGAAATATTTTCCAATATATGCAAATCCCGCATTATCACCCTGTGCATTGTTAAATAATGCTTCAGTAGATCTTGTAAAACTGCAGCAATGGCAGCATAAACCTCTTCTATACAACTGAGATAAATAAATCTTTGGAGAAAGCAGAATATTCTTTTCTATTGCTGCAAATATGAAAGTATATTAAGCTTCTGAACTGAGATTTGGTTTAGGAAAATGCTAAGTGCCTGCTTTCGCTATCAGCTAAGATAAAGGTTTAGTATGAATCATGTGCACTTTAAACAGTACTGACTAGAACAATGTATTATTAAGTACTGAACTCTGCCACGGAAAATAATATTTAACTGACAAAATAGAACGAGTGACTGACATTTTCTATATTAATGTCATGTTTCATCACTTTAGAAAATGTATTTTCTTAATTTCTACAGAGTGCCCAAGGTGTATGAAGCTTTAGCAGATGGGAGAACATGCACTCTGTTCTGAATATCTCACAGACTGACTCACATTGGAGAATATAACAGTCAGGAAGTCAAATATAAGTGACACAAAAAGGGGAAAATTAAAAAGCAGTATAAATATCTGTAATGTAAAGTCATGGTGTAAAGCCATAAAAATGATTCTTTGGAGACAATTTAGTTGAACAAACTGAGAACCCTAGGCAATATTTGAAAGTTAGCCCACATGCCCTCTGAACCTCTAATAGCCCAAGCTGAATTTTTAATGTCAAGGTCTGGGAACTGCTACTTTCATTAGGAAGAGTAAGAAGCATTCCTCAAGGGGATAGTTAGACAACTGAGATCCCTTTCTTCCTGTGGTTCAAGACATGACTGAAAACTGGTTGTGCTTCCATTACAGCAGTCCAAAGCAATTTAAAAAAAAATTAAAATAAAAATGTCTGGGGTATTCAGAAAGCTTAACACTAATACAAAAGTCAAATAATTCAATTAGTATGATTTAACAAAAAAACCCACCCAGATTTCTCTCTTAAAAAGAGAAGAAATACATAAAGCTCATTGTAAAAAATGTATTTTCTTTTGTTCTTGGGAAAAAAGGGGAAAAAAAGGTGAAGGAAAGACAAACACAGGAGAAAAAGAAAAAGTAAAAAGTGGGTTAGGTTTTTTTTTAATGCAAGACTTCTTATAAAGTCTTGTTGCTTATGTCCAGAATTCACTAGACTTCAGCAAGTGTTCTGATTTTCTTTGGAACTTTCATCCATTGAAAGAATCAGGTATGCAGCATTACTGAAAGTTAGACCTCTTATTAAGTGACTTACTGGTCCTAGTATGGGACCTCTGAGGGACACCAACTTGTCACCCATCCAGCCAATTCCTTATCCACCAGTCTACTCATCAAAACCATATCTCTCCAACTTAGAGAAAAGGATGTTGTGGGGGACTGTGTCAGAGGCCTTGAAGAAATCCAGATATGACATCCATTGGTTCCTTGATACTCCACTACAGAAAGCCACTAAACTGGTCAGAGGGATCTTGCCCTTAGTGAAGCCATGCTGGCTGCCTCAAAGCACCTCCCTGTCCTTAAATGAAAATGAAACGCACACCATACTTGAATGAAATATACTTGAATGAAATACACATCTCGCCTCACTTCTCCATTATTTATGAAATCTTTTTGCACAACAGTTTTTGAACTGGCATTTTTTGGCTTCTGGACAAGTCTCCTGAAGCATTTTTAGTTTATGAAGTTTTCCATCTCTGCTACAAAAATCATACATACACATTTCAGATGCACTACTGACCACAGTGCTTGCCTTGGGACAGTCTACTAGCCTGTACCAGAAAGCAAATGCTAGGAATTTGACAAATGTGTCAGAAAAAATCAGCAGTGAAATAATTAGCTATACAGATATCATAGAATCATAGAATCATAGAATCAATAAGGTTGGAAAAGACCTCAAAGATCATCAAGTCCAACCTGTCACCACAGACCTCGTAACTACTAAACCATGGCTTCAAGTGCCACATCCAATCCCCTCTTGAACACCTCCAGGGCTGGTGACTCCACCACCTCCCTGGGCAGCCCATTCCAATGGCTAAAAACACTCTCTGTGAAGAACTTTCTCCTCACTATCCATGTAGTTAATGCAAGATTAATGTGGAGGAAAGGTGCTAATTTGACAGTTGTGAAGGGTCAGCTTCACAAAAACTTAGAGAACACATACTAGCAATTCCAAATCTATATGAAGTTCATACTCTCTTGGATATTCTGAAATTGTCACATTCAGTAATGAAAGATAATTCAGTGTCTACAATGTTTTACCTCTTTGTCCAGTCTGCTGAGGTCTCTAAGAGCATAACATAATGCTAGTTTCATATTTTTGGTGATCTCCAAAGTTTTATGTAAAATAAAATGAGAAAGCAGGGGCTATTTAAACATGAAAACATCTTCAGCATAAAACATCTTACAATCATGAAATCTTTTACATCTTTTATACGTGAGGAAAATGCTTTTAAAACATGCTCTGCCTCTCACAGAGTTTTTTACAGTTTTCCCCGGTTGCTTGCTTCCCCACAGCAAAATTCCTTGTACACATTTTAACAATCCTTTCAAAAAGTCTTCTATCATTATACTAGCTGAAATGCCTGTCTTTGTGCTGTTACTAACTATGTAGTCCTGAAGAGCTCCTGCAACTGCCTACTCACACACAGCAGCAGCATTGAACCCAGTTGGGATGTTTATTCAAGTGCTTTGAAATATCTTGAAATAGAGAAGGTGTTGCAGAAATGCTATCTCTACTTCTGTTTCATTGTACACATAAACAGCAGTCTATAGTGTCTTCTGCTGTGAACAAACAGATGAAATGCCTTTCAGGAGACACTATCATGACAGGAAACACTTTCAAATGCACGTAGTGTTGCTCAGATGCTCAAAAAATCCAAAGTAGCCAAGAGTATTACATCGTATTTCAAAACAAGAAGATAAATAGGTAAGACAACAAACTAGATGAGATTGCACATGGCCTAAAAGACACTTTCATACTTAATAATAACAATCATCCTGACCTTAGTCTGTGACTAAATGTGAAATAGTGTATATTGTAGGACTGAATTAGGAGTGAAAAATCTAACAAAAAGCCATAATAAAACTCCAAAAACTAATAACGCAGGGGGTGGTGGTGGTGTGTGTTTGGTTGGTTTTTTGGTTTGTTGCTGTTATTTTTTAAGTAAAGACAAATGCACTTTAAAATGTAATTAGAAGAAGCATTTATCCTAAGAGGCTCTCTGTGAGTTTTATTCAGGTAGTGTAATATAAGTTGTTACTATTATAAATTTTTTTCCCCTTTAATATAAGTGGATTAGCAATGCCACATTATGCCTGCTTCTGGTTAATTACCCAGAACCCTAAGGGACTTTTGGTTTTCTGTTTCATGCTTGATATTGTACCTCTAACCAACTAGAACAACTGGAAATGTATTTGCGATTTGCCATCTGTTTTCATGTTTTAGCTTGGGATGAGCAGAGGCTGTGAATTATAATGAACAGTTCAGAAACTGCAAGCACTTGTGATGTACACAACCGAAAGGATGTTAGGGAAGGCATGCCACTTGTGGTATGCAGTCCTTTTTATTACTGTAAAAGCATGTGCAATCTTATGTGGCTTTTAGAACAAATCCCAAGTACTGGCAGACAGTCTCTACAAGCTGTGCTACCTCTGAATATGGCAGTTTGAAGGTTCTTCCTATTAAAACAAGGAAGTTTAGCTCTTCATCTAAGTATTTAGCATTTATGTGACTCAAATTAACATGGGAATAACAGAGGATAGATTTAAATACCAAACAAGAACATGATTCTTCTGGTGCATGATTGTGTGAAAAAGACATGATCTATTTCCCTGAAGCTTCTGCCAGCTTTGGACAGATGGAGCATGGCAGGGGCTAGAGAAAGACATGGAAAGGTGAGCTGTGTGCCATCTCTTGCTGAGGAGAACCTGTGGTGCTATAAGCCTGCAGCAGAGCGTCAGCAGGAAAAACCTGCTGGGAATTGAAGTCCTGACCTCACTGAACTCTCTGGCAAAACTCCCAGTGAGTCCCGCAGAGTTTTTACCATTTTAACATACTGTACAAACCAGACACAAACCCAACACATTCTAGCTTACAAGAGTCATGGTTTTGTTTTTTTCCTGACTTAGGTAATAAAGCCATTGTAAATGTCCAAGGCTTCCATGGGTGGGCATTATACTCTTTTTTTTTTTTTTTTTTTTTTTTTTTTAAGTGGAATATGTATTTATATACAATAGAAAAATCTAATGCAAAAATCTCTGCGTTTATTCAATGTCATTTCATTAGTAGACTGTCACTGAAACTCCACTTAATGCTGGAGATTGATTTGGACTTTCACTGAAATGTCAAAACAATCAGAACACTGTGGAGAAAAAAAGATATCTTTTGTTAAGTGCCAGATGTAATGGGAAACAAAGTCTCAGTTTTCCTTTGGTGGCAGATAAGATGTGAATATAAAACTACCAGTCATTAATGCTATGTAACACTTACTGTATGAAAAGTTTACTCTCCAGAAAGAAGGCACCATTCCATTTTAAAGGCATAATTGAATTTTTTATTTCAAAATCTGTAAGCAGCATCTCTGTGTTCTTCTTCTCCATATGAAACTTTGATAGCTTTATTTGCTTTTGAATACCATTCTATAATGCACGCATTTAAATGCCGATGGGGACTTCGTCTGGAGAGTTAGGAAGAAAGACTTTAAAGTGGAATTCTGACAGAAGAACAAACTTAATGTTTTTATTCCCATGATAACTGAATCTTTTCCAGATATCGTCGTTATCTGCTATTGTCTCTAGTGGTAGATAGAACTATTTCTCCTTATTTTATATGGTTAGCAGAAACAGACCTAGCTATTCTGAAAATAATCAAATCCTATTTTTATCAAAGGTATCATTTTGTTTTACCTAAAGGTGTCACACTCTTGTTAATCTTGTAACGCTAGTATTTGTTACTTTGGCAAGACACTATCAAGAGCACCAGATCATAATGAATAATAATGAAACCATCATGCTACAGAAGGCTGCATCTGATTAAGTCCTGCTGAAAAAGAATAGCATTTGAATCACACAGAGATTTAGAATGTTGGTTGGATAATATGATGACCAATGAAGAATAATATCTATGTTTATTTTACTTACATGTTTGTCATGGAGTTGGAAGAATTTGTTCACCTCTTTAGGTAGTAAGTGTGTTAGTTCTTTAATTATGCTTGATAAAGTCAACTCAGATTTTCGACAGATCAATCATTCCCTTTAAATCTTGGTTCTGTTAAAATACTATATCTTTGGCCTCAAATATTTTGACAAGAAAGGGAAAAAATCAGATTTGCAAAACAAGGAGAGCCTGCACTTCTCTCTTTCTGAGCTTATAAACAAGAGAGAGTTTATATAACTGGGCCTACCTGCAGGTAGCAGTGCTCAAGGAAGATTAGCTATTTCACAGTATCACAGTATCACCAAGGTTGGAAGAGACCTCAAAGATCATTGAGTCCAACCTGGCACCGCAGACCTCAGGACTAGACCATGGCACCAAGTGCCATGTCCAGTCCCCTCTTGAATTTCTTTAACAATTATTTTATAATATGTCATCTGTCTAGGCTATCTCAACTTCTCTGTCTGTGTAGAAGTTATCATGGGAAAAGATGCAAAATTCCAATTTTTAAATGACTTTCTTCCCCAAAAACCTTTGTGCAAAACCTCATTGCATAAGGCAAACAGGTATGCACTTTTCTTTTGTAACTTGGGAATATGGTCAACTTCTTGAGAGTACTGAGAAGATATCCTCTTAAGAAACACAGGTTTATGCTAGTAGGATAAAAGCTAGCTGTAGAGGTTAGGTTTGGCTTCACAGGATCTGTCTCTCAGGTTATAATTTCAAGGGCTCATTGTGTGGTCTGGGTCAGAGCTCTTTTTGAGGGATAAAATACTAATAACTTGAGAGACATTAACAAGAGCAAAGCTAAGGTTACTGTGCTGTTCTAGTTCATGTAGTGTGAGATTCACTAAAACTCTGCAAGTCAGGGCAAACGTGAAGATTCAGCTGGCAGTTGACAATTTCTCTTTTTTTTTTTTTTTTCCTCTGTGAACCCCACAGGGTTTTTTTTCTATATATATATGTTATATATATATTACAATATGATTAACAACCAAGATTTCACACACTTGAGGACAAGTGATAAATTTAAATGACATGATCCTATTGCTAGTTTACTGCTGAAGTAACATAAACACCTTTACAATTTTTTGTTACTGTCAAATGAATTTATTTAAAATGTGTGAAGAGAGAATTCTGAAAGTAGGGAGGAGATAATACAATACAATACAATACAATACACCAGGTTGGAAGAGACCTTCAAGAGTCCAACCCATCAAACAATCCAACCCACCCAACAACTAGACCATACAGATAGATAGCCTGTTACACTTCTCTTGTTTTTTACTGCATGGCTTACGTCAGGGTGATGCATATCCTGAAACTTCAAACTAAAACACAGCTGTTTTATATATAAGGCCTTCAATATAACTTACACTGCATGTAAATGCTAACATGAGACGCATGAGATGCTACAACTGAAATGCAGAGTTTGCTTCTGCTATTGTGGGACCCATATCTTATTCTACTCGGTGAATTTGCCTTAAGAATTATTTTGGATTTGGCATAAAGAACAACATAAGACTCTTTTCTTGAAATTAGTGCCTAGTTTTCTTAGCTACAGCAATTGTTTGCTGCCAACGTTATTCAAACCTTTCTTTGGAACAATCAGGAAAGGAATTTTATTTACTTCTGTATTTATGGAAAAATGTGAACTCAGTTTACCAGTTAAGTACTATCCTGGGTGACTTTTGTCCTGAATCAAATAGAACAAAACAGAGAATGATGCTGTGACAGTGGAAACAATCCAGAAGAGTGAACGTAATCTCAAACACTTGGTAAAGATGTCTGGCATACCAAAGGAACATTTTCTAGGTGCTAGTTTTCCACCAAAACACCAAAAGTCTTAGAGGTCATGAGGATTGCACAGAGTTAAAGATAATCCCTAGATGAGGATAATATAGAAATGCCATGATGGGCCACCAGCAGCAGCATCTTTGAAAGACAAAGGTTCCCTGAAAGCACGCTGATACAGCATAGTCTGCTTTGGCCTGTGCACAGTGAAAAGTAGAAAAAGTTTTCTTTTGATCAAATTTTCAAGGGAAGACTGAATATTAGATAAGGAAATAAATATAAGCCTTATAGCACAAAGCTTTTTATCTGGTTCCTGTAAATCCACTGAATATGTGAATAATATTTAGCTTTGAAGCCTTTGTTTTTCAAACATTCAAACTAGTTCATCCCTAAATTCCTTAAAGACAGTAAGCCTGCTGGCTATCAGATGCTAAAAAGAATTACTGCAGCCCAGAGATCCTATCCAAGAGCATTAAGATCACCAAGTTTTTGAAGGCCATATCTGAATATCCCAAGTTCTTAATGATTGACATAGAAGCGTTATGATTAAACACTAATACTCAGAAACACACATCTGCACAGCAGAACAATAAAGATGGAGCTTTAAATTAATCCAGGAAGATAACATATTTTTGAAATCTTGCTTAAATGTTAAGCAGATTATGAGGACATGCATCCTAGATCTGAGAGCAGAGGCTTCAAATGTCACAGCCATGAAGCTTCTAGGGCTCAGCCTGGGCAAGGGCTGAGTAGCATTCCTCCAGGGGCTAGTAGACAAGGAAGGTGACTGTACCTGGCAGATGAGATGTTTCTAATATATAATACAATCCATTTCTCGGAAAGGAAGGTTCCACTGTACAAACATAACTGGTTTGTGCTGGTATGTGCACAACTTAATGGGGCTAATAGCATTCAGCAATACCAGTAATTCCTAGCACTCAGCAATACAAGAAAAGTATGAACTATAAATTGTAAATAAACACATTTACCACTGCTGCTAGTTGAAACTGAGATATTGCTATAAGAGATATTTACAGGAAGACTCTAAGAGTAGCTAAGAGCAAATGGTATATAGAAAGATACAACAGATTCCTGAGCAGTATCCAAAGTGAATAAAAGACATTTGTTCCTAACTTTCATCACTCAATGTAAGCATGAAGACTGCATTCTTCATTAGTGGTTTTTGTCCTGTTCAGTCTAAGCATTTGTCATTTAACAACTAACTGTTTTGTAATACCAAAGTCTTGACCATAATTCAAAATACAATGGATACTTTGAAAATTTATGTGAGCAAAAATTCACTCAGATACTACAAACATTTTAATAGCTGTCAATAACTTACTCTCTGCATACATCCATTCACAAAGTATAATCACATCTTACGTTAATTAAGAAATGTATTGAGTTCTGATTTTATGCCTTCTTTGAAACAAGCAAAATTGTGATGGTCTCCAAAATTAACTGACATATCTCATGTGTTTATGAAGCAGTTTCTCAAGTTCTCTATCACAGGACTTATCAGAAAAAAATACACATCCTAGTGACAATATATTGGCAAAGGGGAGTCTTTTATATCTTTGCAGCTTGAGAACACAGGCAACACAGTGGCTGCAGCAGTATCAGGAACCTTTGGGGGAGCATATATACTTTCACTTCAAAGTGTATGTCGATTTTAGTTACTATTTAGTCTGTAAAAGTAATGCAGGCATTTCAGATTTATCATACATGTGGAAACCTATATTAGAAACATTTGGAAGCACAGGTTTGAATTAGTGGGTCATGGCTGTGATTCTGGTATCCTTCTATCTAAACACCAAAATTATAAACAATCGTCCTCTCGTCCTTCTTCTTGCCAAATCCTCTGAAATGTGAAGGCAGCTATTACAATAGATGGAGCCACAACCTGCCAAGCAGCAGTCATGAAGAATTTTGTAGGTAGTTACTTCTTCTGATCCCTCTCCTTTTTCAGTGTATTACATGTTGTTTTGGTCATTGGCTTCCCCTGGCTTTCATTAGATAGAGCATGTATATGGCCAAAATTCAATGTTGGATATCAGTTTCACATCTGTTACAGAGTCATCCAAGAGTCTGTTATTTTGGCATCCAAATCTTGTTTATTAACAAGTTGCAAATTAAGCCTGAATTTTCATTTGTATATTAGGAAAATATACAAATATAACCAGGCAAAACAGAGAATTGAAGATATTAAACTGCTAGGAAGGTAGGATTTTTAGACATTCTGTTACATCTTTAGAGCATTTCTAGTGGGATGAAGCTGAGCTTTAAAACTTATGACTGGCTTAACCACAAAAAAACCTGAGTCCCTATGAGGTGATCTGAAAGTAAAATTGGGCAGGGTAGTACTCTTCAGTTTTCCCCCTTGGGTGAGTACCAAGTCAAAGGTATATTCTACAACATTGACTGAAGTTTTTAATAAGCTCTAACAACGTGAAGAATTACATAAGTATCACTTAACTTGCATTAATTCAAAGGCTGCAAAGCAGTGATTGCAGGGGCCATTTACTATGCTCTTAAAAACACAGTGTGGTGACTTAATAAAATACCTGATTATTCACTTTAGCATCATTAAACACTGAAAGATTTGGGGGTTTTGTTCTTTTTTTTTTTTTTTTTTTTTTTTTTGCTGATGCACAGATTTCCATTATTAAAATTCCATGATTGCCACTACAAGTGGAAGTGATATTTTGTAGAACAGTACATTTTTCTTTCTTCCTTCCTTTCTTTCTGATTATAGATCCATTATTGATCCAAGAACCATGCTTGCAAAGTGCAAATCATTGATCATCTTCAGATTTCTAGCTTTGGTAAGAAAGAAATATGAGATCTTTTTATCATGTCATGTTAAATAGTACCATGGTTCCCTTCCACCTGTATGGTAGTACAGAATCTCTGTACTACCATGTTGTGATGTCAGGATGGCCAATGCTGTGTTCTTGTCTTGGCTACAAGTGCAGTGACTTGTACCTACCTGTACCTGAAACTCCAGCTGCCTAGGGAACATCTGCTGGCTGGATCCTAGTCTGCCTTGGAAAGAGACAGAACTACCTGAAGTGAATTACAGCCAAATGAAAGAAAAAATACCAACCAATGCAATCATCTTCCTTTCCTATAAATGGTGAACTTCAGTGAGACCCTTTAGAGCTCTCTGGGATACCAGCAAGCTGTGACCTTTTATCTTCCCCCTGAACTGGAACACCTCTCAGGGTACATTTCACAAGGATTCACAATAATAGATTTAACAAAAGTTTCAAAAAAGGAATTTTGCAACAATTTTGATGATCATTCATTGAAAGATGTCAAGACAGAGAAAGGGTTCAAAGGTCACCTGCTGAAAAATGCTGATGAAGAATAATAGTAATTCACTACAGATGGATTTTGTGAGGTTTGGAAGATATTTCATACCAGCAATTTATCACAACTTGCAAAGACAAAATACATTAACCTCTATAACTCTCTGTGTGTGTGATTTGATTTAGGAAACTTTGTCATAAGCTGTGTGTGAATCTTGTCATTTTTCAACTTTTAACTAGGCATCAGTGATGATAAATTTGATTAAATCATTCTGCTAATTGGCCCATGATTAAGTATTGTTAAAAAACCATACAGCTTGTCCTTGTGATTTTGCATAGTAGTGCTACCAAACCCTAAGTTGCTGCTATCTCAAAGTGTAGGATTCACACACTAAGTAATGGAGTGAATTTTGCCATAGGACTTTGTGAGTCACAGTTACAGATTCATATTAAAACCACTTTTGTTAATACCTCGCTGGATGTTAGGAAGACGTTCTACACAGAGAGAGTGATTGCCCATTGGAATGGGCTGCCCATGGAGGTGGTGGAGTCACCATCATTGGAGGTGTTCAGGAGGAGACAATAGGGTGCTTGGCTGCATGGTTTAGTTGATTAGGTGGGTTGGATTAGTTGATTGGTTGGACGCAATGATCTTGAAGGTCTCCTCCAACCTGGTGTATTGTATTGTATTGTATTGCATTGTATTGTATCACATTAAAATGCACTACTCTACTCTACTCTACTCTACTCTACTCTACTCTACTCTACTCTACTCTACTCTACTCTCTGAGGGTGATTCTTTACCCATGAAACTCATCTCTGACAACCTTCATTACTGTCACAAATATTAGTCTTACAAGTTAACATTTCCTAAAATCTGTGATCTGTCCTCCCAGTTTCAAGAAAATATATTTCAAAAAAAGAAGAGACAACACTGATATAAGCTCTAATACATACCTATTTCAGAACAGTATTCATTAAAATTCATCAAAATGGCATAGATGCATTGGAAAAAATGAATCTTAAAAAATGTTGCAATTAGAAACTGTGACAGTGAGTTATAGATACTACAGCTTGCAGACATTGTTATGTATCACTGGTGTTCAAAGTTTTACACAGGGCATAAACATAGAAAACTGTTGGTCACCTGACTGGAGGGTTCTGCTCTGCAGAAAATGCAGTTAAATATATTATAGTTCCATCAATTGTACATAAGTGGAAGAGGAAGCAAGATATATTCACTAACTACACAGGAAGTATTACATAGAAGTTATTGCTGCTCCATGCTGTTCCTAATATAATTTTTTGGATTATACACAACTCTTCTAAATCTCAAGGTTTAGAAGAGAATTGAAACAGTTGTACTTATTCCTAGCTCTGACATTGAGCTGCAGTAGCTCTTAATTGAAATGAACACAAAATTTCAAACACTAATAAAAGCTAATCTGCAGTGTTCAAATCCTCTGAGCAAGGAAATTAGAATAACTATAACAAACTGTAATTAATTTGTCTCAAACAACCATCAAGGGAAAAGGAATATATTCTACAATTTATTTTGTATGTATATGTAGTATTCTGTTAGGTCATCATTCCTCTCAGCAAACATATCATTCCGTGGGAATTATCTCTCAAGGACTATTCTTATATGTCTCTCCTGCAGTGAGAGGGAGAACAAAGAACTTTAAAAGTCTTCTCTCAATCTGAAAGTTCCTCTAGGTAACACCATGATCATGTTCATCAGAAAACTATTTGTATATTTTTATAGTTCTATCCCTCCTTAAAAGGCCATAAATCTATCCATTCCATGCTATATTTGTAAGAAAATGGACAGTTTAAGCAAATGTGTTGATAGTTTCAATAACAATCATGAATACAGTTATTGCCACAATAAAGTTATGACTATTTAAAGATTTAAGATATTACTGAAATGGATGTCATTCCAATGAACCACTAAAATCAGTAAGATTATTCAGTTTAACTGAGGTGTTTTATTCATTAAGCCTTTCAGAGTAAGAGAGAAAGAGAAATGACACACAGTAAACAAAAAGAAGCAGTGTGAATCATGCAGTCTCTTGCCTTTAGTAAGATTAGGATCCTAGTGATTTAACTCTGTTTTCTATTTGCTGCATGATACACCTCTAGAACTGAACTTCAAACATGGCCAAGTCAGGAGGATTCATGCTATGCTGTATACTTTCCAAGCTCTTCTTTTTAGAACAGAAGGCATATAGATAAAGTTTGCAAAGACACTTGCACAATCTCAAGTGAAATTTGATATGTTTTGTAATCCTCTGAGAGAAGACAACAATAGGAAAGTAGTACTATAGTAGATAAATTTACCATTTCTCCAGTCTTGATAAATGTGGCTCCATCAGTTTTAACAGGTGGGATACTAAACGGACAAGTTTGCTGTCCTAAACAGGACAGTTTACTGACAAAATAAAACCACTTGAAGGGTGGTTGTAGCCAGGAGGGGTTGGTCTCTTCTCCCAGACAACCAGCACCAGAACAAGAGGACACAGTCTCAAGCTGCACTAGGGGAAGTTTAGGCTCGAGGTGAGGAGAAAATTCTTCACTGAGAGAGTCATTAGCCATTGGAATGGGCTGCCTGGGGAGGTGGTAGAGTCACCATCCCTGGAGGTGTTCAAGAGGGGATTGGACGTGGCACTTGGTGCCATGGTTTAGTCATGACGTCTGTGGTGATGGGTTGGACTTGATGATCCTTGAGGTCTCTTCCAACCTTGGTGATTCTGTGATTCTGTGATAATCAGTGCATGACTTCCCTCTTAATGAGAAATTATTTTTAAAATATCCTAATATCTATTCCAAATTTTCCACATTGTGACTTGTGCCTATTGTCACTTTTCCTAACATTCTGCACGTCCATGAGTCTGGCCCAGCCTTCTCTATGTTGTGCTATGTTGCCATGAGCAACCTAAAAAGCCTTCCTTGCTCAAGGCTTAACCTGCCCCATTCTTGAAGCCTCTCCTCTACATAGTGTGCTACAGCACTCTAACAGGCCCTCCACAGGTCTCATTTTCCTTTGTCACTGCAACTCTTGTGGAAGGAAGCCCCAAAACACAGTAATGCTGATCAGAAAGGCACCAAATAGATGGAAAAAACCCACTTCCCTTAATAGAAGTATTGGCAGCTCTATTTAACATTATTTTTAAAAGATTTTTAAAATATTTTGTTCCTAAATTTGATAAAAAACTCCCACAGTTGTAAATAAATCTGCATTGTTTTGCACATTCACTGTCATACAAATACATATTTCCAATCTTCCAATTTGATGTGGAATCATGTAAACAAGGTACTATCGTTGTGTAGTCTTATTTCAGACTTGACCAATTTACTGAGATGAGTACTTAATACACCAAAGCATTTACCGTCCTTGGAATCAGGCACATAATAATTTCCTATAATCCTGCAAACTAAAATATAGAATTTTATTTTAGGGATCAGTGATCAATTTTTGACATTATTCCATGCCAGGTAATTGAAGATAAAAAGAAACAAAGACATCCTGGTGAATCTTAATATGAATACAACCATTGATCCAAATTTTCTGTACAGTTAAACTATTAGAAAGGTTAAAAAAGATTCCTTTGTGTCGCATTTCCATTAAAACAAGTGATTTAGAAGATTCTGGCGTGTCCAGAGAAGGGCCACGAGGATGATCAGAGGGCTGGAGCACCTCTCCTATGAGGACAGACTGAAGGAGTTGGGGCTGTTCAGTCTGGAGAAGAGAAGGCTCCGAGGTGACCTCATTGTGGCTTTCCAGTATCTGAAGGGGGCCTACAGGAAGGCTGGGGAGGGACTTCTCAGGATCTCAGGTAGTGATAGGACTAGGGGGAATGGAATGAAGCTGGAAATGGGGAGATTCAGGCTGGATGTGAGGAAGAAGTTCTTTACCATGAGAGTGGTGAAGCCCTGGAATGGGTTGTCCAGGGAGGTGGTTGAGGCCCAGTCCCTGGAGGTGTTTAAGACCAGGCTGGACGAGGCTCTGGCCAGCGTGATCTAGTGTAGGGTGTCCCTGCCCATGGCAGGGGTTGGAACTAGATGATCCTTGTGGTCCCTTCCAACCCTGACTGATTCTATGATTCTATGATTCTATGATTCTATATAAAGAATACAATGCTATAAATTCTGCAGAGTGGTTATTGAACAAAGGGATATTTCAAGCTGCAACCTGAAAAAAATTAGAATTGTAAAGAAACTGACAGGTAGATAAGGTTCATCAAACTATTAGATTTGAATGGAGAGTTCTTGGAATTAATTACTTACAAATATGGTATGAATCTGACAGCTCTCTGATCTTATCTAATGTTTCATTAAATCGATCTAAAATTGTTTCAACAGTTTTTTCTTGTTTATGTCAAGGTAAGTGAAGTCAAAAACATACACCAGCTGCTCAGCCTACCGTTCTTTCCGTTGTGATTGGAAAATTCTTTAAAGGTACTTTCATTCGGAAATATTTAGCAAACATTTAGATTAATAATTCCTTGTGCTTGGGGTTATTACATAAACCTTGTTCCATAAGCAGGGTGACTGAAGTTTTTTGACTAGTACAATGCTAAATAATAATAATACTTCCAAGTGCTGTAACATAGGAAATTAGCTAGAATGCGTAAAATGTTTAAGATTCCACTGACAAAAGTCCCAACCTCTCTGCTACATGCCTTCATGAGCATTCCTTTGCTAAGACATAAAACAGACTTGAGAGCTTTTAATCACAAACACACAAAAAACCCTTTCTATTCTGAATGTGCTTAGAGAATATATCTTATTTATACTCCTATTTATATTAACTGAATAACAAAAATAACTAAAAGCCTTCTGAGCACATTGTCAGGATTACTTTTGGTAGATAGATATGGTACAGCGAGAAAGGCCTGTCTGGATTGCCTATTGGCCGCTTGAAAAATTAATTTTTATGCATTGGTTTAGACAAAAATCAGCCTAAATATTTTACTTTCCAAGAGAATAAGGACTGCCATAAAGGAATTTTTTTATCCTTGTACTGCAAATTTGGTTAGTCATGATAACTTAATGGACAGTGAGGCCACACAATCTTATTATCAAGGCTCCCCTTCAGCAGCTCCTGGAGTGAACTGTCATTCTCAATAGACAAGCCACCATCCAAATTTGCATCTCACGTATAATATTCTCTAGAAAGGAACAAGCATATTTACCCTTTGAGGTTTATCCATCATCAGTCATAACAAATAATGTCCTACCCTTCAAACACTTTCACAAGTTCAATCTGCGTATACATGCTACTTATTATGGATAACTTCCTAGTCCGTATGCAAAGGGTTTGTTTTCTGATTGTAATTTTACCTATTTAACTTTTGCCAGTGGCCAGAGATAAATATTACAGAATGCCATTGAATGTGTATTTGCACTGCACATCCTGTTTAAAGACAGCTTCATTTATTCTTTAACACCCAAAAGAAAAAGTAGAAATGTCATCGCTCCCTTAACAGTCCTCCCACTCTCTGAGGCTACAGTTACATAGTGAAGTGAAGGTGCAAGTACTGGTCATAATGGTAGCCAAAATAAAGTAGGAGCTGCAACATCAGCTAGGAAATTGATGCAGACAAGTCCACAGTAGGACATTCCTGTCTTCAATGACTACATTGCCATCAGAGTTATCCTCATCTACATTAACTTCATCAGTGTATGCACAGATAAATGTTTGCTTGCTAAATCATGCTTTGGTTTCATAACACTTGGCTACATTCTCTTGACCTCAGTTTAAAAGATAAAAAACAGGGGTTGGGACCCTATTATTGAAACTATTAATCTTAAGCCTCTCTGAATGGCTGGTTGGAGTATGAGCAGACAAATGGGGTCACCAGGTATTTTGAGACCTGGCAGAATTCTCCGTGAGAAGAGTACGCCCTGCCTATGCACCTTACTGTGCAATTTTAACATGGGCTGCTCAGTACACTGCTGTGAGCTGTTAAACTCTTCCCAGATTTTTCCTTAGAGGCTGCTCCATTTCAGAGGGATATGTGATTCCTGCATTAATTTATAGCTCGTAAATTCAAAGCTTCAGCAGATGGCAAGATCATCACCAAGATGATGTGCACGTTTAAGACAAGAGGCACTCTTTGGCTGCTATTATGTAAGTAATCCAGAACATCAGGAAGATGTCTGTTTCTTCCTTCAGTTGCCCTCTGAAAAGTCTCTTAGAATAGAAAGCACATGAAGCAAGGCTATTCCCACGGGCTGCAGAACTCTTGGCTCAAATATTTCCTTTATCAGCAGTCATGCACTGCACTTCACAAAAAGTGTATTATTTCAGTTCACATTACTAATTAATGAACTTTTCATATATTCTGGTTTTGACTACTTGTATTCAGTAACAGTAGTTATAGAGAGAAATATTGGATAAGGTTAACAAAATAATTACAATATGCCACACTGTTATTAATTGGATTTGCTCATTGAGCTGTAAAAGTTATACTATTTACACCTTATATCTGAGATGACAATAGCCTTTGAAAACCAAATTAAAATAGAAATAGAATGTTAGGAGTTGGAAGGGATCTCCAGAGATCAAGTCCAATCCCTGCAAAGCAGGACCACTTAGCACAGGTCACACAGGAATGTGTCCTTCGGGTTTCAAAGACCTCAAGGAGACTCCACAGCCTCTCTAAGCAGCCTGTTCCAGTACTCCATCACCCTCACAGTAATAAAGCTTTTTCTCATACTGATATGGAATTTTCTGTCATTGAGTTTACATCCATTGCCCATCATCCTATCACTGAGTATCACTGAAAACAGACTGGCTCTATCCTCCTGAGATATCCTCCTGAGACCTACCCTTCAGATACATATAAACACTGATTAGGTCCCTGCTCAGCCTTCTCTTCTCCAGACTAAACAGCCCCAGGTCTCTCAGTCATTCCTCATAAGAGACATGCTCCAGTCCCTTAATCACCCTCATAGCCCTTTGTTGAAGTCTCTCAAGTAGTTCCCTGTCCCTCTTGAAGTGGGGAGTCCAGAACTGTAAACAACATTACAGATATGGTCTAACTCCCTCAAACTGCTGGATACACTCTCCTTAATGCGTTTAAGTATACTACTTGCCTTCTTGGTCACCAGGGCACATTGCTGTCCCGTGGATAACTCATTACCAACCAGGACTCCAAGGTTCTTCTGTGTAGAGCTACTCTCCAGCAGGTCAACCCCTAACCTGTACTGATGCATGGTGTTATTCATCCCCAGGTGCAGGACTCTACACTTATCCTTGTTGAACTTCATTAGGTTAGTCTTTGTCCAGCTGTGCAGTCTGTCCAGGTCTTGCTGAGTGGCAGCACAGCCTTCTGGTGTGTCTGCCGCTCCTTTCAGTTTCTCATCATCAGTAAATTTGCTGAGGGTACACTCCATCTCTTCATCTAGTTCATTGATGAGTATGTTAAACAAGACTGGAGCCAGCACTGACTCCTGAGGACCACCACTAGCTACAGGTCTACAACTGGTCTCTGCACCACTGGAACCCTTTGAGTTCTATTGTTTAGCCAGTTATCAATCCATCTCACTGTTCACTCTTCTAAGCCACACTTCCTGAGATTGCCTACAAGAATGTTATGGGCAACAGTATCAAAAGGTTTACTAAAGTCAAGGAAGACAACATCCGCTGCTCTCCCTGCATCTAACCATTCAGTCACATCACCATAGAGAGCTATCAGATTAGTCAAACATGACCAATAACTAACAAAACTCAGCATATCCACTTATTTTGAATGTTATTCTAGTCTATAGAGTTTTTGAGTCACAGCCTACAGGTTTGTGCTGCTGAAAGAGAAAGCAGACAGGAATGCTTTTTGGATAGTTTAGTATATCAAATTACAGTAGCATATTGCTTATATTGACAGTCATAAAAACAGCCTCTACAGTAATGCTGACTAAAAGCATCCTGCTCATTTGAAGTTTATGAATGGAAAACTTGTGTAGAATAAAAAGCCAGAGTCAGGTTCAACAGGATTTAGTTTTGAGAGTAAACACATTAAAAGACAGATGTAGAAGGAGTAGGGTAGGGTGTGGTAGAAAGACTAGGGTAAGTAGATGTAGTAGAAGGACTAGGGTAGGGACCTGCTTGAGCCAAAAAGGATGTTTTATGACAATTACTCAACCTACCTGTGTCTCAGGTTTCCCAAGAAGATAACAAGGATAATAGCCTTTTTGCCCTTACACTGGATTGTGAAGTTTGACTCATAAAGAGCCTTATCCAAAGCCATTAAAGCTAATAGAAATCTCTCATTGACTGTAATGAGCTTTTGTTCAGGTCCTTTACAAGACAGATGAAAAACTGCCGTTGACTTCAAGCCCTAATTATATAAACCTGTTTCATATCCTCAGCTGATAGGCATTTGGAAGCAGAGAAATGTAGTAATAAGAGTATTACAATCACTGAAGAAATCTCTTTTTTCTTTTTTTTTTTTAATTCTGAGGTGCTACTCACTGCATGTGTGTACCTCTGGGAGTGTGTATATATATATATCTCAGTTATAGTATTCACTGATTAACTAGGAGTGTGTATATATATGGCACCAGAACAAGAGGACACAGTCTCAGGCTGCACCAGGGGAGGTTTAGGCTGGATGTTAGGAAGAAGTTCTATACAGAGAGAGTGATTGCCCATTGGAATGGGCTGCCCAGGAGGTGGTGGAGTCACCATCATTGGAGGTGTTCAGGAGGAGACTTGATGGGGTGCTTGGTGCTGTGGTCTAGTTGTTTAGGTGGGTTGGATTGGTTGATAGGTTGGACGCGATGATCTTGTAGGTCTCTTCCAACCTGGTTTATTGTATTGTATCTCAGTTATAGTATTCACTGATTAACTAGGAGTGTGTGTATATATATATCTCAGTTACAGTATTCACTGATTAATAAACTGGTACTTAGATACCCTTATACATTGGTTGCATCTCTGCACTGCTGGATGTTAACTTTACATGTTTAATTTGACAAAGTATGATGACATTTACATTGCTTTAGCCAGTGTCAGAGCCGGGATATGAATTGTCTTTTTCTTTTTATCCCGGTATTATTCTGGCTGTGCAAACAAAGACAATAACTCATCTGGCATAAAGTTAACCCTTTAAAATCATTAAGAAACTTGAAGCTGCAGAGGACTTTAATACTTGAGCAATCCTTTATGATGCGTATTTCTCATCTAAGAAAGCAGAGGCATTGCCAAGAATAGTAAAGTTGCATATCATCTGCTCACAGTAAAAAGGGCACTCAAAATAGGAAACATACCAGAAATTATTAAATAAATAAATAAATAGAGAGAAACTTTTAAAAAGTGATATAATTATATAAACTCTTCATTATTATGTTCCAGCAGTGTGCCAATACAGGAAAGCTAAGCTAATAGCATAAAAACTTTACTTCATTCTATATGAATTTGAAAACAGACAATTGAGTAGAAATCTCTATTCTAGTCCGGGTACTTGAAATAAAATTCCACTGATATGTATTTTGGTTTATGCCCTTAAATAATAGTAAAAAGATGCAAATTCTCTGTATAACTATTGGCTTCTATTCAAAACAGCTATTTTCAGCATTATGAATGGCTGACGTGATATATTACAAACCCTGAAACACAGCGGTATCAAAGCAGTAGCGTCACATAACAGCTGACATTCTGCATCACAGAAAAGATACATTTTTAATGACAACATACAATAGCCATATATTACTTTAGTCCAATAGTTTTGAAAGGTAATTATCTTTTTTTTTAGTATATTGAGAGATAACAGTGTATTTTTGTACAATCAGTTAAGGCATGAATTTTATTCAATAACACAACTACTACAAGAGTTAGTTAAAATATTTTCATTTCATTTACACACTTCAGGAAAATGTCTCTCCATGCCTAAACATTCCAGTACTAGCCCTATGCAATAACAAGAGATCATGTAACTATTTTTTCACATATATTTATGAATTAAAGATGATTTTATCTGTTAAGATTTTGCATTTTAGAAATTCACATGTCTTCAAAGGTGCATTTAATTTTGAATTCAATTGCTTTTGGGTTTTTTTTGCTTTATCAACCTTAACCATTAGACCATTACACATATTGCCATTCTCTAAGAGAAGAAATTATTCCAACATCTGTTGCCATTCTGGTTTTCCATAATTTCCATTTATGCCCCATGTAATTCATTAAGCTCACCCAGAAAACAGTGTGTCTAGCTGTCTACGCTGTATATGCCTTTCCACTGTGAGACTGGATGAAAAATAGTAGCCTTCAACACAAACCACTTTAAAAAACCACTATTTTTACTGAATCTTTTGATCCAAGAAAATATATTTGATTTTCAAGTCAAAATTGTGACACTCACAAAATTTCAACTAATCTCTTAAGTGACCTAAATTTTAAGGGACTGAGAAAAATAGATTCACTTCTTACTATTGTGCAGTCTGTTCCTTATGACTGCAGCAGTGTGATGAGAGGAAAAGTGTTTAAGAACATCCCTTCCAAATGGCTTGAAGAAAGTGATTTTAATATATTAATTCACTTGTGTGAGTGATCTCCAGAACACAGCAGATGGAGAAATAGAAAATGTCCCAGTAACCTAAAATCTAACATGTTGGTAGAAGGGTAATGAAACTGGAGTCCGGTATGTCCTTCTAAATACTCCATTTTCTGCAGGTGCACATGTTCTATATTTTATTATTTTTCAAGCTAATTTCCTGCCCTGTGATCTCGTCTGTCCACTTTTGCCTGCATTTAACAATTGCTACTCTAATTTCATTTCAGAGGAAAATATCTATTGACAGCTGACTTGCCCATAATGTATCCATTGTCACAATGCTTGAAGAAAGCTTAAGAATTCACTATAAAAAACTGTCCTTCTGGCTTTCTATAGGTGACACTGCTGTAAGAAGTGGCACACTGCCCAATGCTAGCTATCAGCTGATAAGTGATGGAAGGACAAAGACCAGTGAAATTGATTTTCTAATATGTATAAACATTAGGAATATGAATAAAAATTTGAGGGTATTTAGATTTACTTAAGATGCTATCATGCATGAAAGGTGCATGGTACCCACTCTGAGGATTTTACCTTGTATTAATTTCTGTGTGAGCTGCTGTAGATCTGAAACCAGTGCCCAAATGCTAATGTTTTCATATGCTCTGAGTCTACATTGGCAACATATTTATAAGGGAAAAGATTAATACATTTATGTATGACTAAGATTTATCTTGGGAACAGAGACTGAGATAGAACAGGAAAAACCTACTAAAGGAGGAAAGAGATAATGGCACAGCGTGGACTGAATTAAATCCTGCAGTAAAGAACCTCTAAACTAGATGTTAGAAATCTTGGGAGATATTGTCAGGAAAACAATAATAATTAAAAATAGCAAGAAATACAATCACAAAAAGGTTGAGACAGACCAAAAGAGCGACAATGGCCTCACATACCCCACACCAGACAGGAGGCCTTTTTTTGTACTTTTTACGGAGCACAAGTTGTTTAAAGTTAATATAATTGGGCTAACCTTCTGGAAATCAGTCAAACTTATAAGGTCCTTGTTTCGGTTAATTCATTTGGAGTAAGTGAAGTGAGCTCTGTATGAAATGAATAAGGCTGCAAAAATCAAGCCTTGACAACTTCTCTGTGACTATTGATTGGTTTTTCATAATATTAGAAGAGAATTTTCTCTTGCAGACACATGTCAAGAACCTGCACAGAAATACGGCAAAAAGGATTTGTATTTTCACAGCAGGAAATTATTTCTTGCATGCTAGATTAAGTTAAAACAAGAACCTACGCCAAGTGTAACAAAACTAAAAGCAAACCAAAGCTGGAGCACAGAGAAAGCATTTACTGTCTTCCTGATGAACAGATGCACCCTTTTGATAGTAAAGAAACCCTTTTCAGGTCACATTTTGTCTTCAATAATATGAAAATGGACCTATACAAAGAGAACTTACATATTTATAGATAATAGATTAATTTGTTTGTTTGAAAGAGACCTTTAAGATCATCCATGGATCAATTTAACAGTTAACAATTATTAAGCACGAACACGGTTTCCTAATTCTTTATCCCAGTACTGGCACTAAAGCAAGACCGAGCTCCCAGGAGGGAATCGTTCCATATTACATCAGCAGGCAACATGTCCTCAGGGACCATCTGTCAGCTACAGGGATTTGGCTTGCCCTTTGGATGCTCCTCCAGTATATCTCTCCAAATTTAAAATTTCTGCTACTTCTCTCTCCATGTGGGGAAACTAAGAGGAGTCTGAATTTTTGTACAATAGGTAAGAGCTAACTCAGTCTCTGCTAACCAAGATATTTCATAAGGCCTAATAAATATCACAAAAATAACAAATACAATCACAATCACAGGATCACACATGGTCAAAGGATGTCAGGGGTTGGAAGGGACCCAAAGATATCATCAAGTCCAACCCCCCTGCCAGAGCAGGGTCATGCAATCTAACTCAGGTCACAGAGGACCACATCCAGATGGGCCTTGAAAATCTCCAGAGAAAGAGACTCCACAACCTCTCTGGGGAGCTTGTTCCAGTGATCTGAGACCCTTACAGTAAAGAAGTTCCCCCTTGGGCTGAGGTGGAACCTCCTGTGCCGCAGCTTACATCCATTGCTCCTTGTCCTATCACAGGGAGCAAGTGAAAAGAGCCTGTCCCTTTCCTCCTGACACCCAGCTTTCAGCTATTTACAAACATTTATTAAATCCCCTCTCAGTCATCTCTTCTCCAGACTAAAAAGCCCCAGGTCCCTCAGCCTCTCCTCATCAGGCAGTGCTCCAATCCCTAACCATCCTCGTAGCCCTCCACTGGACCCTCTCCAGCAGATCCCTATCCCTCTTAAAAGGGAGCACAAAACTGAACGTAGTACTCAAGATGAGGTCTCACCAGAACAGAGCAGAGGGGAGGAGAACCTCCCTCGATCTGCTGGACACATTCTTCTTAACACATACCAGGATCCCATTTGCCTTCTTGGCCACCAGGGCACATTGCTGTCCCACAGATATCAAGTCATACTTGCTGTGTTGCACTAATCACCCAGGAGATGTGCACTACTTTTCAGTTGCAAGTTGTAAATTACATGCAGAGAATTGACTTACCGGGCCAAAAGCATTGCTGTCAAAGCTGTGTCCATGATGATCACCTTCTACCCAAATATGCCCATGTGGAACTTTCACATACTTCTTTTTGTACCCAATGGTTCTACAAAGAATGGGGAAAAACAAAAAAAAAGCTAATAATTTAAAAATAGAAACTAACAATGTTTTGGTAGGAAAATTCACACATTTATGGGTTTGGAATTTGTTCTTGAATCCTGTCCAACACTTGCTTTAAAAAAACCTGTGCTGAAGTCCTTTAGGCTTCAAGAGTGCTACTTAAGTCAAAATACATACCGATTTTAGTTTGCAACACTAGCAGAAATCACATCACAACAGGGAACAAGAGACATTACCATTAAATATAATTAAAGGATTCCTATTTCCTTTTCTGTAGCAACAATTCTTTTAATTATCAGACTATATGTCAGGCAAATACTAGTGGACACACTGCAGCCACATAAAGATATTGTACCGCCAGTGTTTTTCTTCTGGGCTAGTGTCAGGTATTCGTCACAAATAGTCTGGCATATCTGAACTGGCCTCAGATTCAGAGCTTGGATTCCTGTAATGCTTTCATGTCCTGGGGATAGGATATCTTCAGCTGTAACAAGCTAAACAGGATAAACTTGAAAGAAACCTCTGAGAAAAGGACAAGGGCTGCAAAAAAAATGACATTGATGGTTGAAGCCATTTTCCACAGAAATTCCTACTGAAGCAGAGCCTCAGCATATTACAAAAATGACAAACTACAAATGAATACTAAAGTTGAGGTGCAGAGTATGCAAAATTCCTGTATTTAGTTTCTGAGTAGCTGTCATTTTCACAATTCCATATGTGCTTTTGCCTTTTTTTTTCCTTTTTCTTTTTGGATGGGGTCTATTATTCTGCAGTCATTTGTGCAAAGAAGTGATCAGGCACACCAAGTGATTACCGTGGTGAAGCGTTTACAGATGGGACTACGGATAGTGATACTTATCAGCTTGATATAGATAACCAAGACTGTCCATAGACATAGACAGAAACAGAACTGATCTAGCTTGTCTCCAGATGCTCATTACTTTCAGTGTCTGGAAGATATGCCCCAAAAGTAGGAGGCAGAAAGAACACACTCTACAACTAAAGAAAATCAACTAAAAAGATAAAATCACCTTCACCAGGAAATTCAGATGAACTGTGTAACAGCACTGATCAGCGTTGTTCACAAGTCAAAATGGGTAATACACAACAAATTTTGATTTAGAGGTAGCAGAATTAAAATTTATTGTAATAATAAAAGCATTAAGGGAAAACCTTCTGCCATTTCATGTATGGGATATATAACTCCTCAGATTTTTTCACACATTAGGTCCTACAGGGAAAAAAAATCAAGATCTATGATAAACAATAAACACTTGTAAACCTTGGAACAAAAGAGAGGGAAGAAAATACATTTTCCTAAGACAAGTCCTTCAAAATGAGTATGTAGCATTTGCATAAATGTCCTAGGAACCCTGCATTCTCTTTAGCAATCTTCCTACTAAAATTGTCCTGTGGAATGCACGTGAAATTTGAAGAGTTTTCCTTAAGGTGTTCACTGCATGAATTAATAAAAAAGCACAAGAGTAAACTCACGTTACAGTAAATAGGATCATCCATTACTTTTAATATTGTTTTGAATTTTCAAGATAATTTCACTCTTGAATTACTCCACAACAGATCAATAAATGATTTATGCAAGTAAACCAGGCTGTAGGCTTCAGAAAGTCATAGTCAGCTAATGACAGTAGGTTATTTTTAATTACTATTTAAGAACTAAAAAAAAATCACAATTAGTCAGCAACACTGCTCCCCTCTCATGAACCTTTCAGAAATTAAACACGTCAATCTCTGGCCTAAATTTCAAGGAGGTGACCACATGTCTGGGCTAGATTGGTAATATGGCTCTTGCTCCAAGTGTACAAACTACAACTCATTCATTTCACTACCTAGCCATTTAAGAGAGACAAGAAAATTATCATCCATTTTTTAGTGCAATCTTACAAGGCCAAATTAATAACGCAAGTTGTACAACATCCTTTCTGAGAAGGAGCGATGTTGCCTCAACCCTTTTTCATTACGGATAGCTTTGCAGATGACTGACAACCACTTTTATATTTAGGATCATGTAAATAAACACCAGTTAAACAAAACTTCTGTGGAAAAAATGATAGGATATAAAGTGAACAAAGACTTTGGAATGTTTCTTGCACTCTCCAATAACAGCAAAACATAAAATTCTCAAGCCACATATCAAAAGCACGACTAGCTTATCAGGAATTCTACATCAGATCTTGAGGGGCCTTTGCTACAATAGCAATGCAGTCAACAATGTACTGTATATTTTGAAAGTAATGTGAAAACCTATTTTTCTTTCTTAGTTGGGCATTCTTACTCTCATTTCTCTGGCTGCCTGTAGTCTTGACCTCTGTTAGCTCTCACACATTAAGTCTTTAATTAAATGTAGCGGTTGTCTGAATGAATTCTTAGGAGAACAATTGATGTAAGTAATAATTAAATTAGTATTTGCTAATTTCATATCCAGTTCATTAGTGTGAGCTATAATTACAGAACATTTTTTTAAAGAAAGCCTCCACTAATAAAGAGTAGTCTTTCATTGCCTAATACCTGTTCTTTGAAGTGAAAATACTGTTTAACAACTCATATGCATCCCATTTTAAAGCTTTGCTTTGAGGAAAACACAGGTAAAGACATTCAGCTACCCAGATTTTGATACACAGTACAGTATTCAAGCATCTGTTAAAAAGGATAATGGTGTGTGCAGAAAAATGTCTCAGGTTTTACCAAAGTCTTTGACAGGTTTGTATCAAACACCTATGCTACTGTTGCTCAAGCTGTTAAAATCTGACTGGCTTATAAACAGGCTACAAGAGCTGCAATAATTTCCTTTATAGGAATATAATGGAATTTCATCTATCTTTCTAGCTATTTTTACACAAATTCCTAAAAATTGTTTGTTTGTTGTTTTTTTCCCTTACATCTGAGGTAATTTTGAACCTTTGCAACGTTTTCAGGTCTCTTTGCTTTGATTTGTTTTGTTGGAGTTTTTGTTTGCTTGGGTTTTTTGGGGGTGGGCTGTTTTGTTCTCTTTTGTTTTGGCTTTTTTTGGGGGGGGGTTGGTTGTTGGTGGTTTTTTTCTCCATGACTTAATACTTAACAGATGTACTTACATCTATCCTTGGCTGAGAAATAATTTCAATCTTGACAGTCAAAAATGAGCTCTATATGGTATTCTAACCACCTGCCCACAAGCAAGAAAATCTGCTTTTTTAGGATATGGTAGCAAGTGCCAAAGCAAGCAACTTGGCTCAGATAAGTTGGATGAGAAATGACTACCTTCAGTTTGATCTGACCTTGAGGAATCAAATGGTCTCAGCAATCTGCATACCTTTGGGTGCCATCAGGGAACAGACACTGTAGATTATTTCTCTCTATTTGCACATGAGAGAATAAACAAACTCTATCATACTTAACAACTTTTTCCAAACAACATAAATTGCTATATGTGGAAATTTTCCACATCCATCCATCTTCATCAAATTCAAAGAATAAAAAAACCCCAGCAACATTATCAATTTTAGATGACACCCACATACCAAGGCATGAACATTATTTTCATACATCATGTAAATTGTGCTAGGATCATCAACAGGGTATCTTCCACATCATACTAAACACCTTGCAGCCGCTAAGAAATCTCCATGTTTTCTTCCAACACACACATACAATCATCTGTGTCTTTTTATTTTAACCTTCCCCTTAGAAACACTATATTCCTTTGACCACAAGATGTTATTTAAATTGGCTGCTTTTAGAAGATGGCTATGTGTGTGAAGCAACTAAATTATTTATTAATTTTTTTTTATGAAGACCAGGTTAACAGACTGTGCATGAGAATATGACATTAGGTTACAGAAAATCCTCTGCTCATGTGCAGCTATTAATTTTTGCCTCAGAGCTGAAACATGTTGTTCTTAAAAGCTGCTTAAAAGTCAGATATTGAGAAGACTGACTTTAAAATGTGCATCCAAAACCGAGAACTGGGAAATTGCTGGAGGAGACCTTGTGCTTGGGATACTGCTTCTGGAGCATTGCTAGATATGATATATTGAGAAGGAGACCCCAAAAAGAAGACATCCCAGAATGACAGAATCTGAAACATGAAACTCCAGTGAGATTAGGAGACATCATCAGAGATGCAGAGATTTCCTTTCGCCTATACTTTTTGAGTGCCTAAACCTTGTGGGTTTCACACACTTAATTTACTTTTCCCCAGCTAAAGCATTCATAGCAAAGTGATGTACCAGTGCAGGTTCCTATGACTGAGCAGTGCTAAGAATAAGTAGATGTCTGATCTGGAAAGTATCAGAGTTGTTTGTAGTTGTGTTTTATTAATTAGGTAATTTCTCATAAAGCATAGCATTGTAAACAAAATAATTATTTAGCCATTATTTGCTTCAACAGATTCTTAAAAACAGCAGTTAATCACTTTTAAAACATACAGTATTCAATAAAGTAACTGCATTTCAACTTAAATTAAAAGGCAATCTAATCAGATACTCACATTTACACTTTTCAACAATTACCTGCAGTGTGAAAGTTGGTTAAATTTTCAAAAGCATGCATCATGTGTTGCATGTGATAACTTTTAAACTATACTTCTACCAGCTAGATATACCATACTGAGTGAAGTATAAAAACATGATTATACCACCATTGTAGGACAGTAAAATGCAGCCAGCTTTAGCAAACATTTTGAAACATTTTTAAATACAGACCAGCATAAATTTTATTACTAATGCAGCTGTTCTTTATATGGGTTAATAAAGCCTGAGACTTACTTTCAGCTACATTGGCAGAACAAAGAGAACTTGCAACATGAATTCTAAGGCCAGAATGTACCGATGTGATAAACCAGTTTGAAATATATCTCAGTACATCCCTCAGACTTTCAAGCAGTAATTAATGCAGTGATAACTGAATAATTCACTATTGAACGATACCCTGAGCATGCACTGTGAAGTGCATTTACAGTTTCTATTATTTTATGTCAGGTTGTGCTTTATAAATTATATTTGCATTTTAAAATATTTTATATTTTTATTGTGCATAGTAATTGTTACATATTCCTAGCTTCAAAGACACGAGACTAGATGAAAAAACCTTAATCTGAGTAGATTTATAAGACTACAGGAAGTCATCTAGAACCCTACCATCCAAAAAAAAAAAACCACCTGGTCTGCTTGAATAAAAATGAGAATGAAGAGAATGTTGATGCACACATCCTTTAAAGGTCTTTTAGTCCCACATCACTGCAGTGAGCAGAGACATCTTCAACTAGATCAGTTTGCTAAGAGCCCTGTCCAATATGGCCTTGAATGCTTCCAGGGATATGACATCTACTGCATTACTAAGAAACTTTTTAGGATGTTGGGTAGTGACAGGACTAGGGGGAATGGAGCATAACTGCAAGTGGGCAGATTCAAATTGGATGTTAGGAAGAACTTCTTCACCATGAGGGTGATGAGGCTCTGGAACAGGTTGCTCAGGGAAGTGATTGAAGTGCCACCTCTGGAAGTTTTTAAGGTCAGGCTGCATGGGGCTCTAAGCAACCTGACCTAGTGTGAGTTGACCTTGCCCATGGCAGAGGGGTTGGAAGTAGATGATCTTCGAGGTGCCTTCCAGCCCTGACAATTCTATGGTTCTCTGATCTCTGGAGAAGCTCTTCTGGCATCTCAGCACATTCTCTTAACTAGAAAAATCATAATTATTTTCAGGATAAATTAACATGAAGACAAAACATGAAATTATGTTGTAAAAAGGAGCAACATCCGATCTATTGCATTCACTTTATTTGAATGGCTAACCAGCTTACTGATTCATCAAAAAGAAAACATACAGTATCTAATTTTTCTCTACTACAGTCTTTCATTTGTGAATCTGTCTGATTCTAACTGCCAACACTGCCCTTTCAAGTTAAGATTATGAAAATTTTTCAGTTTGATTCTTTTGATAAAAGTCCCATTAACCAAATGAGTGTATCATTTAATTACCTTCTCCTAAGTTTTATGAATTAACATGACATGATTTTGCTAACATCATTAAGAGCTATTAACAATATCATATTATATGATATAATATATTAGATAGGAGTTATTAATTAGATTTATTATCATTAGCTTCATAATTTTACCAAGGTAGAATTTTTCTAATCATTGGAGGTCATCTCAGCAAAATTACCAAACCCTATCACTGTTGTCAAATTGGAAATTTTATACCCGTAAAAACAGGAGGATAACAGAGACCAAAAAGGTGCTGCTATCAAAAAGCTACATTCTGGCACCCACATCCTCTTTTGATTAATATTGAATAACCTGGAAAATTGCTGGATACAATACTAGCTTTAGACACACTTGAAATAATTGAGAAGGTTGTTTTGAAAAGAAAAACAAATAAAAGAGATGGTCCAACTTTTATCGAGATTAAAAGTTGTGGAATTTAAAAGTTACTCAGCAGTTAATCTCCAGCCTGAGAACAAAGCTCTCTATAAAGCTCTTCTTGCTTGAACTCACTCTTTCCCTCACCCAATGCCTTTCTTAGCAGTTTCTTCAGACATTTCTTCTGCTACACAAATTGTCAAGGGAGAGACTGTAGCTTGACATTTGGTCACCTATCCTAGGTCTTTTCTCAGCCTAAGGGTGAGGTTGCTGGCCATGCCATCCTTCCAACAAATGCAGTGACTGTGTGTAAATGTGAGAGGAAAAGGAGGGGAAAAAGTAAATTAAAATCTCTTTCAGAGAGAGAAATCATGGTATTTACTACCTTGAACAACTTCTGTTGGCTTATTCTTCTCTGAGGAAGTGGAAACCTAATAAATGGAAATGCTTAATTTAGGAATAGTCTAATGCTTTTCAGAGCAGACTCCTATTTGCCACATGAGCCCATCTTTAAGCATTTTTTCTGAAAGAGCTCAGTTACACACACTCCACTATTGGACAATAGTTAAAAAGTGCTTCATGGAGTCTAAAAGGATTTAGAAAGCTGAACTTTGCTCTTAGGAGTAGATGTTAATAATAGCTGCTTCTTTTTTATTTTCCCCCCTCACAACACTGGAGCTTCATAATGCTTTGTTAACAGAAAAACCCTGCAAAAATTTGAAACCAAAGATCCTCAGAGAAATAATCTGAATCGCCTACAGGAGAAATGGGCATTGTCCCTCATTAATACTTCCACAGCATTCACTAACCTCACATCATTGAGTCAATTGATGTCTCATTAAATGGGTTTATTTCTTTTATTCTCTATCTCCCCGAGTATGTTTTTCCAGTTAATGCTACTAAACCAAGAAAATGTTAATTCAATATTACGTCTCAAAAGAGCCTTCAGAATTATTTTTGACCATTTTAAATACCAAAGAGAATTTCATCCTGCATCTGGTCACAGAAGCAAACTTCTTGTCATTGTCTTGCATGACATCAGGGACACAAGTATGCTGAATACATTATTGGGTCTTGTATCATTAATTAATAATTGGCAAGTAGGGGAATGTTTGTATTTATTTTTTGAGCCCTGAGGCACTGCATAGGAAATAATTCTGATTTTGCTTTACATAATCTTGCCATATAAGAGTAAGAAAGTAGATATATTTTTGCATAACAATGGAGAATGTTGATATTTATGGAAAGAAAATTGCTAGGAGCATGATTAGATGATTCTAAAGAAGTGAGAGTACAGTGACAGGAAGCCACACAAAAGATTTCTAATCATAACAGCCTCACACAGACATTAAACTCCTATTTTTTTATTCACAATCAATCAAAATCAAAACTGTTTCTACTTATGATGGCCAGAATAAATGTATGATTTAGGATCAAAACAACAACAACAAAAAAATCTATGCTCCTAAACATTCTTTCAAATGATGGATATCAGGCTCTGTCTGCTGTCAATGCATTCACAGTCAGTCATCACCTAAAGCTGAATCTTACGTACATGAAAGAAAAAAGGATCAATGTGGAATGCATAAATTCTTAAACATCACTTTCAACATTGACATTACCTTTTATCAATGTACATTTCAAAATTAAAATGTTATAGTCATCATGCAAAGCAAAATGATCAAAAATATGACTTCTAGTCTAATGACTTGTGGAATGAACCTATTTAAACATATATTTCAATTTCAGATGATTAACAGAAGACTTCATAGGATGGTGACTCAATCCAGTGAGCTTTCATATCCCCACAGAAAGCCTACTATTTCAATTGCCCTCTCATTTGCATAAGGATAAAACAGCTACCTTTCACCACTGAGGAGAATGTCAGCCATGAATACCACCCATAAATAAATTTTCACTATAGCTAATTTATGTTTTTAACAGGAAGTCTTGCAGAAACTCTGAATTATCTGATTTAAAATAAAGAACAGAGTAGAGCAGAGTAGAGCAGAGCAGAGCAGCGTAGAGCAGCGTAGAGTAGCGTAGCGTAGACTAGAATAGCATAGAATAGAATAGCGTAGAACAGAATAGCGTAGACCAGACCAGGTTGGGAGAGACCTTTGAGATCATCAAGTCCAAACTATCATCCAACACTATCTAATCAACTAAACCATGGCACCAAGCACCCCATCAAGTCTCTTCCTAAACACTTCCAGTGGTGGTGACTCCACCACCTCCCTGGGCAGCCCATTCCAATGGCCAATCACTCTTTCTATAAAGAACTTCTTCCTAATATCCAGCCTAAAGCTCCCCTGGCGCAGCTTGAGACTGTGTCCTCTTGTTCTGGTGTTGGTTGCCTGGGAGAAGAGACCAACCCCCACCTGGCTACAACCTCCTTTCAGATAGTTGTAGACAGCAGTAAGGTCTGCCCTGAGCCTCCTCTTCTCCAGGCTAAGCAACCCCAGCTCCCTCAGCCTCACCTCATAGGGCTTGTGCTCCAAACCTCTCACCAGCTTTGTTGCCCTTCTCTGGACATGTTCCAGCATGTCAACATCTTTCCTAAACTGAGGGGCCCAGAACTGAACACAGTAGTAAAGGTGTGACCTAACCAGTCAAATAGCCTTAGTACCCCCAGTGACTTCAGAACAGAAAAATAATGGAGAACCATTCAGTCTGACCAGACTGCACTTCAAGTGGATCTTTTGTTGAATAAAAACATTGTCTGGCACAACAAAAATACTTTGTCCTGACAGGTGTCTGGGATCATTCACAGAGAGACTTTGCAACCCCTATTTTTGCCTAGCACTGTGCCAGTCAACCACAACCACGTAGAAAATAGCAACATTACAAGAAGGACTCGTATGACCTGAATCAATTCTTGGGTTCAGACAAAATGTCCAGAGTCACGAGCACCTACCAAGTAAAGATGATAGACAAGAAAAAAACATATTAGCTACAAAGTGAGATGGCTAAAACTAGCACTAATAATAAAACAAGTTCAGAAAGCTGCAGCTGTCTATTATACAAATGTACATATTCCCCCTAGTACTTTGCTTAGAAAACATTTGAAAGGGCCTGATATGAAATCAGAAAATCAGTTGGATGTTTGAGTTACTCATTCATATTTTCTTAATTGACCATTTGTATGGCTTTATTTATAAAGATAACTTTTAACTATAATTTTCCTCCTGACTTTTTCCATCAGTAGGTGTTACTAACACAATAAGAGAAAAATAATTTGTATACACTGTTCTAATAACTTAGCTGCACAATATCCAGTCCCATCTCAATCCCATCTGTTTGTGTTTATTCTTCAACGCTGGAAAAAAATCCGTTTTGTCAGAATCAGGGGCAATGGACCATGAACACAAAACCAGAAATACTAATATTAACCTATTTCCATAGGCTTCTTTCTTCAAGGCCATTGATGAGTTGGAATGAAGGTTTTCTCCCACAGAGTACATCACAAAAGAACAGGAGGTAGGAGAACAGAAATGTGCCACAGACACCAAGACAGTCACAAGTATCGGCAGCAAATTTCTGTTTCAGACATTGGCCCTTGCTCTCCACTTCATTGCCCAGACAGAGATGCATTGACCGCTGAGACTGTATCTGCATGAAGGACAAAGATGTGGCATATACTAGAGAAGCAATCAAGGGTCTGCATATGTCGCTGGAGGGTACGGCTGGGATGGGGAGACTTCTGTTCCAGCTGCCATATAAATAGAATATACCTCTACTTCCTAGTAGTGCAAGGGGAGTCAAGTGAGCCAGCTTTCCCTGCCTTTTCTTTCAGATGAGCTACTCCAGCACAATTCCCCATCAGTCATAATCTGTCACTTCCCCTGAGCATTAAGACTGTAATTAATTCTAGCTATGCAAGGAAGTGGCACTGTATAATCCCCAGTGAGTCATTCACCCTGTCATAGCAGAGAATCTTTACAAGAGAAAGAGAAATAGTCTGACAGACACATGACAGCTCAAAAAGCCCTGTAAACATTTGCTTCAAAGTACAAAAATGCACATGTGGATTTCTTCAGAGGACAGCTTTAGAGGTCTATTACATTGCACTGGCCTTTGATAGACAGCAAATAGGGAAATATTGCATAGGTAAGTGGAACAGAGTTGCCACCAGGTAATTTCCAGCTCTTTGTCCTGTTCAGTGAAGGAGAGGGACAATCATATTTTATCTCCTTCTGGGAAAATTCCTAAGCAGGTTATGTGCTTTTCTCCTGCAGTGCACACTCAGTTCATTCTTCAGCTTCTCACCTGATGAGTTGCAACAAGCAGCTCACTGCAGAAAGTCAGCAGAAAGCAATAACCAGCAATACAGCTGGCATGTCTGAAATAATCTTCGTATCTAAAAAGCTATATGTTGTATCACTGTGGCAAGACTACAGCACTTGCTGTACTGAGAAAAAGCAAGGAATTAGCAACAGGAACAGTATCTAAGAGCAGATTTACTGGAAGGAATAAGGAAGTAGGATATTCACGCCAGTCTTTTGCACTCCTAGTGTAAAGGGGCTTCCCACTTTTACCTATAACAGCTTTAAAAAAAAAAAAAAAGCCATTGGGAAGGCTGAAAAGAAAACCAGATTACATTAACAGCAGTCAAACCACTCAGTTGTATTTCATACTATCGTTGATTTTCATGAATGCTTTAGTTCATTCTTTTTTTCTTATTTTCTTCCAGGCCTTTTTACCTCCTCTCATACACTTCTCTCCTTCCTTTATACTTCCTTAAGAGAGAGGCTAATAAAAGTTAGGCCAGTTCCACAATGGCTTTTATGTTTCTCAACAACTTTAAGAAATACTTTCAAAAAGAGTATGCACCTCATAAAGACTGAGTGGATTCAGTCCAGTAACTTCTTAGGGCCCATTCAGACTGAATACGACACAAAGCTCTGAGCAGTTTCACTGTGGCATAGCCCTTCTGTAGTCACACTCTTAAGCTCCATGTCATCTCTTCAAATGATCTCTTTTACTTGTGACAGTCAGCAACATACTCCTCTGTACTTCAGAGGTGCAGTCATTCCATACATCAGGTTGCCAAGATTTGTTTTGTGAAAAGCACATTAAAGCACATTCTCTACCTGTAAATTTCTCTGTTAACACATCTCTCTGCTGCTGGGCATACCTGCTTCTCTAGCATTACAAGACTGCAGATAAATATAGCAGATCTGAGAGGGTATCAGTAGAGACACCAACAGCTAAAAGGCTGGTGATAAACCATTAAACTGGCAAGCACATTGGATTTTTCAAGCAGGAAGGTATACATTCAGACTTGCTTGATAATTCTGTGGTCAGAGAATATTAGGAAACAATTCATACATGTTCATGATACACATACAATAAATAGACCTAAAGTGCAAATTGCTTTTGAACACAGTGAAAAACAAATTATGAAAGCTCTATTAAAAGATTGGAATGGGTAATCACCAGTATAACCAGCAAGGGAACATTTCCTGGTCCATAATACTAGCATTTATTACCACTAGTAGATCATACAAAGAAAAAAGTAGGGACAAAACATGAGGAAGCAGTAAAGTAAATCAAATACTTTGGAGTGAACTTTCTAGCTCTAGATTAATTGTAAGAGACATGACATTTTATAGACCGCCCAATAATAGGAATGGACAAATACATAATGTTCTGATGTACAGAATAATTTTATTCAGTTGATACTTAGATGATACACCAGGTACAATTACAGTTCTTAGTTTCCTGTAGATTTCCATTACATCAATTTTTCTGAATATAATGAATCACTTCAGTCTCGTATTTCAATTTAAAGCATTTATGGCAGTTATGAAACTCAATACTCAGTCTGTGAGCCTCACTGCTGTGGCATTTTAAGATAGATCACAGTCTTCAGTCCCTATTCAGAAAATAGAACATATGGAATGAAAACTACATACCACTTTAGCTTTGGGGGGGGGGGGGGGGGGGAAGAATTAAAATAACAGGAAAATAATTTGCTCCATAACAACCAGGAAGCATGTGGGAACTATTTACCTCCATTCCATCAAGCAAACTAATAAACTGTACTCTGCTGTAGACCCAGTAGGTGCATTTCTGTGAACCACGGTGTTATTTGCAGCTCTCCCTTTATGAACAAATTTGGAGTTTAAGAATATTGAATCAAGTGAGAAGTTTTCCTCTCTTACAAAATGACAGTGTTTCCTGTACAGTTTTGGAAGCCCCAAAATAGAGCTTTTCAGGACTTGGTTGGCAGAGCTACAGATTTTCTCATTAGTTCTTTTATGCTTTCTGTAAAGACAATACTTTGCTGAAAAAGCCCTAGACTAATATTTGAGAAGTTTGACTAATACATCTTCAGTGAGAAAAAATCTCAAGAAACCACTGATTTTTTTATTTCATCGCCTCTCATATCAGGTTTACATTTTTATGCCTGTTTGACACATATTAGTAATCATAGAATCAATAAGGTTGGAAAAGACCTCAAAGATCAAGTCCAACCTGTCACCCAACACCTCATGACCACCAAACCATGGCTTCAAGTGCCACATCCAATCCCCTTCTGAACACCTCCAGGGACGGTGACCCCACCACCTCCCTGGGCAGCCCACTCCAATGGCCAACAACTCTCTCCCTGAAGAACCTTCCCCTCACCTCGAGCCCAAACCTCCCCTGGCACAGCTTGAGACCATGTCCTCCTGTTCTGGTGCTGGTTACCTGGGAGAAGAGACCAACCCCCTCCTGGCTATAACCTCCCTTCAAACAGAAGGATAATCAAAACATATGCAAACTTTGTGTCATCAGAAACACTTAAAGGACAGGTGTACTTCTAAATGTGTTGTGCCATACATAATCCCTCTCTTTTTATTCTTATTTTATAATCAAAGGGTTATAAGACACAACTTAGAGAAAAGGTTAGAAAGTTAAACTGAAGAAATGTCAAGAATAACAGGACATTCATTTATTCAATGTTGTATCACTGTTACTATTGTATAAATACTATCATTTATTTTCAATATTGTCAGTACCTGCTCCTGCAAAGAGCTTAACTACTCTACAGCAACTTTCCTCGCAAGAGTGAACAGTTCAGAACAGAGAATCCTCTCGTTTCTAAATCAGAAAATATTTCTGGATTTGCTTTTCACCTCAAAAAAAGGCTTACCCTTATCAGAAGTATTATCAACTAGCAAAACTTGAATAAGCATAAAGGTAAAACACTCATCAGATTATTGTCTTATATTCAGCTCATGGTTATAGGATATAGTATACAAAATGTAAACAAGATAGTGATTACTAAGCCTTAAGAAAAATGTCAAAAAAATGTTTAGTTCAAAGTAATGCATTATGGAATATGTTGATGATGATGAAGAATAGAATAGAATAGAATAGAATAATAATACAATACAATAATACAATACAATACACCAGGTTGGAAGAGACCTTCAAGATCATCGTGTCCAACCCATCAACCAATTCAACCCACCCAACAACTAGACCATACAGCCAAACACCCCATCAAGTCATCTCCTGAACACCTCCAATGAAGGTGACTCCACCACCTCCACGGGTAGCCGATTCCAATGGGCAATCACTCTCTCCGTGTAGAACTTCTTCCTAACATCCAGCCTAAACCTGCCCTGGTGCAGCCTGAGACTGTGTCCTCTTGTTCTGGTGCTGGCTGCCTGGGAGAAGAGGCCAACCTCTGCCTGGCTACAACCTCCCTTCAGGGAGTTGTAGAGAGCAAGAAGGTCACCCCTCAGTCTCCTCTTCTCCAGGCTAAGCAACCCCAGCTCCCTCAGCCTTTCCTCATAGGGCTTGTGTTCCAAACCCCTCACCAGCTTTGTTGCCCTTCACTGGACACGCTCCAGCAAGACAACATCCCTCCTAAACTGAGGGGCCCAGAACTGGACACAGGACTCAAGGTGTGGCCTAACCAGTGCAGTGTACAGGGGCAGAATGACCTCCCTGCTCCTGCTGGCCACACTGTTCCTGATGCAGGCCAGGATGCCATTGGCCTTCTTGGCTGCCTGGGCACACTGCAGGCTCATGTTCAGTCTACAATCAACCAGTACCCCCAGGTCCCTCTCTGCCTGGCCACTCTCCAGCCACTCTGACCCCAGCCTGATCTGATTAACAGAAAGGGGAGAGAGAAAGAAACAGAAAAAAAGCATGAATGCAAGACATAGAAAGCAAGAGAAAGCCACAGAGCAAGAAATGAAGTCTTCAGTTCCATTTCAGATTCATGTGCTTTCTATTATTTATTTGCCAGCTTTCCCAAAATTCTTCTGAACAAAATTAATCCAGATGTAATATAACCAAGATAGTTCTTATCAAGAACTAACTGGCCTGGTTTCTGTTAATGACCCCCTGTCTGTTGAATTTTTAAATTAAGTCAGACATTTATTAAAGCTCTAAGTATAAGTTCAGATGTGATTTGATAGCTAAACATATCTAGAGGACACAGCGTACACAGCGAGAACATTAATGACAAACATTTTGACATCAAAATGTATGGGCCTGCTTTACTTTGCCATTTACAGACTCTAACATGAAAATTCCCTACTTCAATTAAGCATTTTAAGAACTATATATTCCTTGGCTATCCCAGTCCCAAATAAGACTAACAGCTCCCTACACAGTAACTAAGAAGACAGAATTTGATAAGTTTTTTAGAAACAGTGAGGTATTTAACATGAATGAATAGAATATTTCATCTGTAAACTCCTGTGAGTGACTCTCAAAAGATTTGACTGTGCACACTCCACCAGCAGCAATAGCTCTACATATCTGTCACCTTTGAAACCAATGTCAATCTCCAAATGTCAGGATTTTTCACTTATTATGCTTTCATATATCTTTTAAGAGGAGAAAGATAAGGGTTGGGGTTGAAGTAACAGACAAATAAGAATGATAAAACTCCTACTCTCTCAGCCTTATCCAACACATGTAAGAAATAGTTTTCCAGTAAACACTTTCCTGAAGACTCAAGTGCCTGCAAAACACACAGTAGAGCAGAAGACCTTTCTTTTTCATACAGCAAAGGAACAATAACTGGAATAGTTTCAAGGAAACAAGTTTATATATTAAATTTATTTTATTTTTCCATAATGTTTTCAAGGCATGAAGCCTCTAGAAAAAGAAAGGTTAGAAATACTGCATAGTTGAAGATTAACCTTGTACAATCTGTAATGGAATTCTGCTATTTTTTTTGTTAACTTTGTGCCTCCTGACAATAAGACAAATCTTGCAACCTTCAAATATTCACTCCTTTCATGCAAAACTCACTAACATTTAAACCAGTTGGAAAGAACAGATAAACACCTCAGATACATCCTGTGAAGAAATGCAGAGAGATTTGAGGTTGCCCATCCTGGAGAAGAGAAGACTCTGAGAAGATCTTTCAGTGCTATGATCTTTCAGTTCTTAGGATGGCAATTGTCTTTTTAGTAGGGATTGTTCTGACGGGACAAGGAGCAACAGTTTTAAACTAAAAGAGAGCAGATTTAGACTAGACACAAGCAAGACATTTTTTTACGCTGAAACAGTAGAACAAGTGGTAGATGCCCCATCCCTGACAACATCCCAACAGGCTCTGAACAACCTGTTCCAGTTGAAGATGTCCCCATTCACTGCAGGGGTGCTGGACTACATAGAATCATAGAATCATAGAATCAGTCAGGGTTGGAAGGGACCACAAGGATCATCTAGTTCCAACCCCCTGCCATGGGCAGGGATACCCTACACTAGATCAGGCTGGCCAGAGCCTCGTCCAGCCTGGTCTTAAACACCTCCAGGGACGGGGCCTCAACCACCTCCCTGGATAACCCATTCCAGGGCTTCACCACTCTCATGGGGAAGAACTTCCTCACATCTAGCCTGAATCTCCCCATTTCCAGCTTCATTCCGTTCCCCCTAGTCCTATCACTACCTGAGATCCTGAGAAGTCCCTCCCCAGCCTTCCTGTAGGCCCCCTTCAGATACTGGAAGGCCACAATGAGGTCACCTCAGAGCCTTCTCTTCTCCAGACTGAAGAGCCCCAACTCCTTCAGTCTGTCCTCATAGGAGAGGTGCTCCAGCCCTCTGATCATCCTTGTGGCCCTTCTCTGGACAATGACCTTTAAAGGTCACATCCAACCCAAAGCGTTCTATGGTTCAAAAAGCTGACAAGACTACATTATCTAATGTATGCAACGCTTACTGGTATTTTAAAATCTCAGTGTCTTTAGTTGTATGCTCAATATGTAGTCAAACACAGCTTTTAGCACAATTTCAAGTGACTTCTGCCAGATAAACTCAGATGATTTTTTTTTTTTAAATCCAAATTCTTTAAAACTTTCTGTTAAAATGTAAGTACTTTAACTGCACTGGTGGCATCTGTTTCCATTCAAGGTTTTTAAAAAAATAATGACCTCCTCTGAATTTATATTTTCTCAGAAAACCAGGAGATAAGTGGTGTAGGCTGACTGCAGATGTGCATCTCTTCTAATACAATTTATTCTGTTACAGTCCGGTTCATCTTGTCACGCTGCACCAGTATCACTCATTTTTGCATCACATGCCTGGCTCTTTCTCAGGCATTATCCCACTTCATATGCCAACAAATTCTGCAACAAATGACTGAAAGGTGAACAGTATATTTTTGGCATATAGAAAATATGCAAAATATTTTTCATCAAACTTTTCATTATACTATACTTTCCATTATATATTATATACATTATATCTATTTCATTACGTTATACTTTTCATTACACTACAGTGCTTGACGTGCATTTCATTTAATCAAATATTTTATTTAGTATTTTTTTCAGTATTTTCTCAAGGTTTTTTTAATACTTCATAGTATCAGTAGCAGCAGATTTGCTAGCCAGCAGATTAAATGCTTGTAGAATATTTTCCCATATTAGGTTGTGGTGGTGAGAGAAAGTTCAGTTCTCCCACACACACAAAGAAACCACGGCTAACTCAGTTGGAGAAGCGAAAATGGACAAGCTATATTTACAAGCAGGATGAGATGCAGTGAATATGTACACAATATACAGTATTTACAATATATGCAGAAATATACAGCAAATAACATAATACAGAAAGGCCTTTCCATCCTCCAGGAAGGAGGGTCCCTACTCCCCCTTCTCCCCCTTCCCCCCTTTTTTTCCAAAAAGGGTTAGAGAGAGAAAAGGTAATTATTAAGGAGGAAATTCTGTTAGCTCAAAGCATATGCAAGAATTAGTTTCTTATCTGTTAGCTCTGTTAGTTCAAAGTCAACTCCGTCCAGCACAGAGGAAAGGCAGCAGCTGTTCATAGGGACTGAAAACAGACAGACAGACTGAGATTCAAACTGAACTAAAGCTAAAAATTTAAAGTTGCATTCTACCAATCTACCAATAAAATTTCTTTAGACTTTATCTTTGTTTTCAAAACATTCAGCCAGAGTGTTCCAGTAACTGTCTCTTTCTTAAAGGCACAGCCTAAAACGGTCACATAGGTAAAGATTAGAGCTTTATAATATACTTTTTTTTTTTTTTTTTTAAAGATTATGTAAATATTCTCCCCCTAAAAAAAAAACAAACAAACTTTATTATTGCAAAGATAGTTATTAGCAACATCTTACAGGAAGGGTCGTCACCCTCAGAATGGTTAGATTGCAGAGTGATTCGTTTAAACTTCTTGCATTATGAAATGAAATAGGTCTATATTTCAAATAGCTGCATGAAAGAAAAAAACCACGTTCCTTCTAAGAATATAAATGCTGATATCTTTTACCAATTATCTCCTCAGACTCTCAGTCGATGACCCTAAACCCAAGATTTTATATACACTGTATGCTAAAATAAAATTTATGCATTGTACATTTCTACTGAAGATGTTAAAAGCAGCAATCAAGACTGGAGTCCCATTGTTAGATACTGTGCATAAACCCATCAACTTGGATTCCACTCAGCTAAGTTTAAAGGTTACAAGCCTACTCTAAACTCATTACTATTAAAGGAGACACTTTCAAATGAATTATTATTCGTTGCATCTATCTTAGGGACCTATTTTGTACAATATCATTTTAAATATCAAAAGTAGGAGACAGACCTGTGATTTTTAGAAGCAACTTTCAATAGGAAGGGTAATAGGAACAGGAGATTTTAACTCCTCAATCAATGGCTATGATAGGAACAAGGAATCTCACATACACTCTACCAAATTCTCAGAAGATATTTTTTTGTTGCAAAGAAGAAATTAGGAAAGGGGCATGACCATGACACTGTTACTTAATTCTGCAACTCCTGGTAAAATGGAAAGTAAAATGTGTCTCTATGAATGCAATCAAAAACCATTAGAACAAGCTTAAAAGACTGTGGGAAAGCATCACTTTTTTACAGAAAGTAGAAACAAAGACATAAGGGAAAACAAAAAGGATAATTGAAAAGGAATAGCACAAATTTGTAGACTTGAAAGCAGTAAGGTTGAAGAATGAAATTAATTGAAAGAAAGGAAAAACCAAACAGTTCAACTGAAAAAAATTAAATGGGAAAAGAAAGCAAACCATGTGTTCTTATTCATAATGGCTAAACCCCTGATTGTTCTGCCATAGGGCAGAAGGGCTCAGTACTTTATTTGCAGAAGCTTTCAGAAAAAAATAATTCATGGACAAACAAAGCAATTTTAATGAGGAGATATGATGGTAAAGCAGAATATTGACAGAGCATGTTCTATAAGATACAAGCTCTGTATGTATGCATGAAAGTAAAGTAGACGTTCCTTAGACTAATTAAGACAGTTCATGAGACAACAGTGATGGTCTTCAGGAACCCATGCAGGGTATAAGTGATCTCAGATGCCCAGGAAAAGTAAGCACAATACATAGAATCATAGAATCACAGAATCAGTCAGGGTTGGAAGGGATCACAAGGATCATCTAGTTCCAAACCCCCTGCCATGGGCAGGGACACCCTACACTACATCAGGCTGGCCAGAGCCTCGTCCAGCCTGGGCTTAAACACCTCCAGGGACAGGGCCCCAACCACCTCCCTGGATAACCCATTCCATGGCCACTCTCATGGTGAAGAACTCCCTCCTCACATCCAGCCTGAATCTCCCCACCTCCAGCTTCATTCCATTCCCTCTAGTCCTATCGCTACCTGAGATCCTGAGAAGTCCCTCTCCAGCCTTCCTGTAGGCCCCCTTCAGGTACTGGAAGGCCACAATCAGGTCACCTCAGAGCCTTCTCTTCTCAGACTGAACAGCCTATGTTTATATCAGACAAAAAGGAGGATCCAGCAATTATTGAGCAGTTACTCTAATTTCTGCAGCCAAAACACCATGCTAGAGGAAATTATGATAGATTCATTTTGAACTGATGAAATGATAAACATACAGCCAGGATAATAAAAAGTAAATAGTGTTAAATTGATTCCTTTTATTTGGCAAAACATCTGACCTACAAGTGACGGGAAAAGTAATAGAAGTGCTATGCCTTTATTTTACTGATGCTTTTAATAAACTCCCCAAAACAGTCTTACAGTGCTGACCTAGGAAATACAGTCTATGTCAGTGTCAGATTGGCAAGACATGAGCCAGATGCATTCTCCCAAAGCGATGTGTTCATTTGTCAGCAGTTTCTGTGGAACAGATGACTTTGGGGTTTGCCATGGGGTTTTTTTTGGTAGACATGGGAATAAATCTGCCATGTGTGTAGGAGGAACGAAGCAGTGCCAACTGTAAAGCACCAATGTCACACCTTTTTCTAAATTTGGTGAGAGGTAAGAAAAATGCAGCTGCACTAGGATTACTAGTCCTTACAAAGCACCAAAGAGCACAGTTAATATTCTTTAGGGATGATTCTGCAAAAATTAGTCTCCAGTGGAGAAGCTTAGTGCCAACTGGATGATCGCCAAGTTGTAGGCAAACACAGAGATATTGTGCAGCTGAATAAAGCTCCTTAATGCATTCCGCAGTATCTAGATTATCTGTGTGTCCAGTATCTTTAATATTTCAGCTAATAAAAAGCACTCTTTAGAGCTACACTCATCCCACAGCAAAGGTGGATGGGTGAAAGGAATGCTAAGTTCTTGGCATTTTTATCATGGAAACAGGAGATGGCATAGAGTATTCTAAAAGCTGAGGAAACAAAATTGTGATTAGTGGTAAACACTTTGAAGAGAAGTATCAGAATTTGTTGTTACTCTGTTAGACTTTAATGACGGTCTAATAAACACCACCATGAAAATGAAGTTGTGCAAAATACTGTAGGAAAGATTAATGAAATAACATTTCTGCAACCATTTTGCAGAAAGGACTTTGGTTATTATAACTGATTACAAACAAAATATAGGGTAATGTTGATGGAAGAAGTGTATTTGAAAGATGCAACACAAAGACGTATTAAGAAATATGCTGCCTATAAAATACGAAACAGACAATTTATTCATTCTTCTATCAGTTACTAAAGCCTCAGTGGGAGTACTACACCAAACTTAAGAAACTTACTGGAGAGAATCCAGGAAAGAGCAAACAAATGATACTAGGTTTCAAAACCAGAAGTAGATCTCAGTGCAGGTAAAGCAATGCTTCTAGGTTATGAATAAAAGCATGTGTTCTAGGCATTTGAGGTTGGGCTCTGATCTAACTCTTATGACATAGTAAAGGTAGAATGGGGAAAATTATTGGTAGTCTGCAAAAAGAACAGTTCAATGTCTATTAGTAGTCAGCTCCCACGTAACTCATTGTAAGGAATAGATGGGGGAGAAAAACACAAATAGTAATTCTGTCACTGTATAAAACTGTGCTGTATCTTCTCTAGAATATTGCATGCAGCTTTAATAGAGGTGCCTGGTATGTCAGATAGAGGTTGAAGACAGTACAGTGAAACTTAAGATTTGTTAAGCAGACTTCAGTTATTAAGCCTGGGAAAGAGATAATTAAGCAGAAGAGAGTGATGAAGAGCTACAATAATTGTGAAGAGCACAAAGTAAGTAAGTAGGGAACTACTTTTCCAATAAACAACATAAAGAACACCAAATAAAATGCAATTGGTAAGTCCAAACTAACTGGGTCTTTACACAGTGCACAGGGAAGATTTAGAACTTCTTGCAAAGGGTGTCATGGAAGCTGTTTCAAAGTTTGAAAAGTGATCAAATTTATAGAAGAAAAGTCTAGCAAATAGTGTATTCAAAGACATTATCAGCTTCCAGACACTGCTTAAGGCTAAAATATTCTGAAGAATAGTCCCTATGCATCTTTCTTCTAATTCTGAGATAAGTAAGATCTGTCAGGAAAAACAGAAAGCCTTTAGCTTTTTCAGGCTAGGAAAATAAGATTAAGTGCAAGGAGCCACTTGTAAAACCTGCAGTGCTGCATGAAGTCCTTTAGAAGGCACAATGATTATTTTTTTCAATAAGATTAGAAGGAAAAAACAAATTGCTTAAATTTTCCTAACATAATTCAGTATCATGAAGTATTATTCATTACATAGCATAGTATTGGAATAGTCTTTCCAGGGAGGTTGTAGGATAGCAACTTCCAATTTAATTCATCATTATGATTCTGTGATAATCTGGGTTTATAGATCAACCAAAAATATTCAATTTGAAAAAACATCCCCATCTCTTCTTCCCTTTAAGACCAGACAGAAGGCAGTGTATTTCCTCTCCACATCTCCTAGAAATTTTAAGAAAAGGAAATTATATTAAACAAAATAAAAACAAGCAAACAAATAAAATCTACCGTTCAGAATAGATTAAAGCCTCATTAAGTAGCAACCGGGTCTGATGTTTTCAGTCAGTATGATTTATGAATTTTGTTTGCTTTCTGCTGTACACCAGGAAACAAAAGAACTGCTCTGGAACCATTCCCTGGGGAAATAAATATATGCAGAATGAGTTCAATTTCAAGACAAGCTGTATTTAACAACAAAACGATGTAAAAACATTAGCTAATTTTCATTATGTTTTAACTGAAGCAGTATGACGCAATTACTCATAGTTACTGCAGTATGTTCTGTCCAACATTATCTTCACTAGTTTTTGATGTTTCACCAAATGATAAATTTGAAACTGAAGAATTTTCAGGTGGCTTGCTACCTAAGCAAATGTTTTCCATAAATAAGTCTAGGTTTTACATAGAGAAATATGCATCAGATCTATCTGGTGTCTGCTATTCCAGCACCGCCTCTGGATTGGTAAAAGTAATGATAGCTCTTAAATATTTTTATGCTTTTTATATAGAAAGTGATTTTATGTTATCCATAAGTAAACTTTAAAGCAAAATTCTTCTTCAGGTTCCCTTCTAAATGTAACAAGAAAACAAACACACTGTTAAATGAGTACTTACTTTTATTTTAATACCATATATATACCACCTGTTGTACAAGGAATGAATACTTTGTATTTTAATAGAAATAATGCACATACATGAATATGCAAAACCTTAAAATTGTTTACTTTCACTTGAATACCACAAGTATCACCTGCAAATGTGACCATAGGTGGTGTTGGATGATAGGTTGGACACGATGATCTCAAAGGTCTCTTCCAACCTGGTCTGGTCTGGTCTGGTCTGGTCTGGTCTGGTCTATTCTATTCTATTCTATTCTATTCTATTCTATTCTATTCTATTCTATTCACTGTCTACAACTACCTGGAGGGCTGGACTCTTCTCCCAGGCAACCAGCACCAGAACAAGAGCACACAGTCTCAAGCTGCACCAGGGGAGGTTTAGGCTGGATGTTAGGAAAAGTTCTACACGGAGAGAGTGATTGGGCATTGGAATGGGCTGCCCAGGGAGGTGGTGGAGTCACCATCACTGGAGGTGTTTAGGAAGAGACTTGATGGGGTGCTTGGTGCCATGGTTTAGTTGATTAGATAGTGTTGGACTTGATGATCTCAAAGGTCTCTTCCAACCTGGTCTATTCTATTCTATTCTATTCTATTCTATTCTATTCTATTCTATTCTATTCTATTCTATTCTATTCTATTAGCAAGCAGTATTTTCTTTTGGAAGACTGACCAAAGAAATGTCTATCCAAAGGGATATTTGTTATTTAGAATTCAATGTATCTGGCCATTAATATGCAAAAATTCTGCTTTTAAGTATCTCTGAAGCTACTTTTAATTCTGATTGTTCTGACAATCCTCATATCTTATAAGCCAACAAGTAAATACAAAAAGTACGGTATTGTGATCATCTCATGCAAAATCCATCTAGTAATTTGAAAAAAGTATAAGAAACTGGTGATCTGATTCCTATGCATATGCTGGTGACACGATTCACCTCATTCTATATTTTGGAAGTAGGCTGAAACTAAATTATTTCTGAGAGATAACTGTCTATCCACTTTCTTAAAAATCTTTAAGTGTTCCTATTATCAGGAAGTTAAACTTTATTCTAGAAACAGTTACTTTTAAATACTACATAAGGTTGGAACCAGGTTAACAGGTAGCCATAAAAGTAATTATAATGACATTGATTCAACAGCTGCTAGACATTTTAAAAGACATGGTTTGAATTTTGTAGTTTGGAGTGAGAAAATTTTTGCTGTCATTAGAAATGCTACAATAGTTAGCAGATATTCTGCACAACAGTTGACGGACAGCTTTTCTTTGAAGTAGAAGAATGTATCTGAATTTAATAAAAACATTTTATATTTTGCATATGTAAACATTACAACTGTATGCCTAATTAGGCATGAAACCATGCTCTTAAAGGATAACAGGTGATATTTAACGGGAAGAGAATAGCTGCATGCTTAAACAACAGCCCAGAGAATACGGAATGAGCCAGAGGCACCGGCATCCATTTAAATATGCTATGCCATTTTCAACATAATTAGTTATCTAATTGCAAACCCAAAGTTAGTCAATGCATTTGCACATGTAATTAATTACAGTTTGTCTAAAAGCACTTCATTTGTAGTGCTTTATTCTTCATTTCCTGCAATTCACATTACCAAAGGATAGATTAGATTTTCGAAAACAGAGACAAATACATAAAATTAAGACAGACATTAAATAAAAGAAAACACTAGAGGGTAATATTCTATTATTTATATATTCTACAATTTCAGAAATATACCTATTCTTTTTTTGTTTTCCTGAAATTTCCTGAAACTCTTTTAACCATCTCAAGATGCAATATATCTAAATTCTAGCACTAACACGTTAAAAGACTCTTAAGTTTTCTGATTAAACAGAGCATCAACTCTATGGAACACATTCATGTTGTAAACTTCATGAAGGTAATTAACTGTGACCAAATAAACCCTTTATTTATTGGTATTTTGTATTTGTGTCACACTAGCATCTAGAGTTTCTAGCAGATCACCAGAAAGCACAATACAAAAGCATCTTCTCTAAAGTAAGAAATATTATAAAGATTTTCACAAGTGGCTAAGCAAAGGATTTACAGAGATGTATCTTTTTGTTGGTAGTGGTTTTGAGTTTTGCTTTTTGTTCATTTGTTGGAGGGTTGGGGTTTTTGTCTATGAAACACCAAATAAACTAGGCAATGTTGATGGTGTTTACCTGAATCATTAAATTAGTGAGCAGAGGATGCAGTTCCTCTGGCTGAGAAGAATCATAGAACGGTTTAGGTTGAAAGGGACTTTAAAGATCATTTAGTTCCAACTTCCCTGCCATGGGAAAGGACACTTTCCATTAGAAGGTTCTCAAAGCTCCATCCAACCTGGTCTTGATCACTTGAACACTTCAACACATCCATAACTTCTCTGGGCAACCTGTACCAGTGTCTCACCACCCTCAGCTTAAATAATTCCTTCTTTATACCTATATTTTTTCTATATACCAGAAGTGACATTTTTCAAACTTATACTGCATGTCCTGATCAATCTATGAAAGCTTGGAAGCTTGGCCAATGATGCTTCTCATTCAGTGACATTGGGAAATTGTAGTGCTCACCATAATACAGAAACCTGATTATTAATTTTCTATCAGCCAATGTTCTCAGGAATTCTCATTAGCTTTAATGAACAATAAATGGTATTTATATCTGTATACATTTGGCATTTTAAATTTGGGGGGATGGGACCTCTTCTTTTTCAGTCTGAATATCTGGTTTGCAGCACAGACAGGTGGAGTTTCATGACAATGCAGTTCTTCTCTGGATTTTCTGTGCCTGAAATAAGTCAATTTTAAACTTACCCAGTGCCGTGTTCTGCTGTAGCAAATAATATCAACTAATAGCATTCTGATATTACACTGATAAGTATGCTTTGGTCATTCATGTAGTCAAGACTTCACTTTTAAAACAACACTAAAAGTAACTGATGGAGATTAGGTAAGAAATCGAGGTGCGTCCTATTTTAAATATCCAAAGAGGAGTATAATCAGAACTTGGCTGAGATGGAGTGGAGATAAATCTGTGTGAAACTGGAACTACACTTAGTATTGCAAACATGAGTTCTTTTCTGAAGATGCAATTTGAAATACAAGTTTTATTTTGGAACTTGAGATTCACATAATATTGCATCTTGCACTGGGGACTAGAGACTCCATTCAGCAATATGATATTCATGCTTTACTTAATTATGACGTCTGAAAAGTTGACATGGAATAAACATGACTAATGATTCTGATTATGTCTCAATTGCTGACCTATCCAACAATCTCTCTGCAAAGAACTCAGTAGGGTGATCACAATTGATGGTGTTTGTATGTCTGACATCAGAAATAAGTATTGTAGCAAATCACATTTCTGTCTGTGCAATACTTTAAAACTGAGATTTAAAAAAAAAAAGAAAGAAATCAAAATAACTATCTTGAATTTAATCTGAATGTAAAGGGCAATTGGTGGGAAATTTCTCATTCTCAGGACAAGTGAAACATTTCATTCTCTCTCCAGGCCTAAAGAGATGCAAATCTTTTTTTTTTTTTTTTTTTCAGATATGTCCTATTCATGACAATATCTTTGTGGCATAACTTTAGCAAAGGAAAACAAAAAAAAAGCCTAATAAGAGGGAAAATCAAACACTTAAAGTTGTTCAGCTTAATTTGTTTTCAAATTTGCATTTATTGCCAGATGCTGTGACTGTCAGATAGAGAGTTTCAGGTACTTGAGAACACCAGCTTAGCAATCTTTCCTTGTTTTAAGAGACATGGAGTTTATTCCTCCAATCTGGTTCTATTTAATCTAAGCAGAATTTGTCTCCAGTGAGTAATGGATGTTTTGAATTTCTTTTAATGAAAGTCAGTGTTTAAGCATATATTATACACTTAATTATATTTAGACTAAAAGCTTCAGTTGCCTGTAAAGTGACAACAGAGAATCTAGGTTTGAATAGCTGAATCACGATTCATTTCAATCCATTTTTCAATTCTGTTCCAAGCAGACCTCTCTTACATCTCTTCATTCTTGTCAAATTTGGCAGGGTTGGGGTTTTTTCTCATTCATGTATACATCACATATTCATATTTATAAAATTACATTTATGTGAGCAGATAGATGCATATATATATAATCTATGTATAAATTGAAAAATCCATGTACACTACATAAAACATTTACATGCCTTATAAGTTTAACAAAATCAGTGCTTTATTTCTGTCCTTATTGTAAGTTGTCACAGCCAGTGAGCTACACAAATTTCTTCTGCAGAATAAAACAGCTCTCCAAGTAACCATACATTAAATAGTATCTACAAGACAAATACACTAGAAGCTGCTCACACACATTAATGCCAGGGATACTCTTCTATTAAAGACCATTCTTCAAATATCAACCAGCTAGGCCACTTGGAAGACAAAGATGATTCAAATACAAATAGTTTTCACTCATTGCTGTTAACACTCCAAAGATATACACCATGCTTAAAATAACTTCACATACACAGAAGAAAATTCAAAGAACAATTTCCATACAATAAATTACTCAAAAGATTTGAGTCCCAAAAGGTTCCTGGATCTTTGCCAAAACTTCAGCATGATATTTTTAATTGCTTCTCACAAGCCATCTAACTTGTTACAAAGAGTGACTTGTGTCCCCACACATAAGTCACTGGTGCTATTTTAGGTAGACTACTGAGACATTCTCATGACAAGGGCAGCTATAACGCAGTGTTCTAGAGGACTGTGCCTTCCTAAAGCTGTAGTTTATAAGACCAGACAGGATAACTAGAACATCTAAAATGCTACTAGAAAGGTATATTTAACCAACCGAATCCCACCTATAAACTCTGCAAATGTTAGAATTTTCCATTATAAATTAAAGAATATTTATCCCTCAACTTTCAATTGATTATTATAAAAGACCATGGAGACAAAAACTTCAAATATTCACAAATATACACAATTTTCATTCATTTCATGGAAAACGATCATAGCAAGAACTGCTTTTCAACATCTAAAGAAGTAACTGCCAAGAGAAGAAATAAAACACATCCTTCAGCAATATAACTTAATCTCTTGCCCTTGTCCTGGCAACAAGTCAGCATCTAATGGTTAAGTACAGCACAACAGAACTGGCTCATGTTTGGACAGCTGTCATCCAGCACCCTGATATACTCCAATGTTACTGGGAAATGGTTTTACCTTGTAAACATGGCCTCGTGTCACTGAGCTGCAAAACTCTGATATGTCTCTGATATTGGGGTTATAGTCATCCTTTTTCTTGCTGTCCCTCTTTAACCTCACTTTGTAGCTTTTGCTTTACAACTTTATTGTCAGGAATATATAGAGCTTAGTAGAAAACATTAGTGGATAACTACTTACACAGCCCAGAAGCAACATCCAAAAATAGACGTCTACAGAACTTCACAATCAGTTAAATGAGTGCAACATCTGCACCTGATCAGTGTGCTGTGGTCAACACAATCAATGCTAATGTGTAAGAGAAATCAGCTGGGACAGCAAGTGCCTCCTGCTGTAACTACATAGTTGTTGGGGGAAGTGTTATGGGGAGCATGCGCAGTACCAGAGAAAATTATGGGAAGAGGACATCTTGCGTGGGCATGCCCCAGTCTCTTCTTTCCTCGTGGTCTTTGGTGTATCTTTCTTCTTTCTTTCCTGGTCTCCCTTTCTTTTTAAATTTTATTTAAATTAAAATAATTTTTAAAAGTAGATTATTATTTTTTTCCATTAAGTGTGTGTAGGCCATCAACTATGGATCTCACAGGTAAGCCTGTATGCTCAGCCTTTAAGCAACACAGAAAATAGTCCAGATTTTAAGAAGCCTTCTACAAAAATCAGTAAACATTTACATAGCATTCCTGACATTACCTGCTACTTTTGACCATGTTTGGGTAATCTCAAGCACGAAGATGGAAAGAAGATTATGAATGCTACTAATTGTAAGAGCAAAATAGTTTGTGTGGCCCAGACAGAAGGAAAGTAACTGAGGTGGTGGTGGGGGAAACAACTGTATTAACTGTACCTTTTTATTCTCTGAAAGTATTTCAACCGATGGAGAGAAACAGATTGGTTAATAGCCCACAGAGCTTTGTTGTTGCTTCAGAAATTGACCCAAATTTTCAGATTATGTGTAGCAGAGATCCCAAAAGAAAATATCTAAAGCTGATGTAACTCAAACTATTGAAATACTAGCAATATTTCCCAGCAGAGGGAGAAAAGAATAAGGAAACTACAACTTCCTTCACAGAAATAGAGAAACCAAAGTAAAGAAGCCACATCCTAATAGGTTTATCACAACTCAAATAATTCAAAATATTGAAGATTTTTTAGGTAGTTTGAGGAAACAAACACTGCACACAAACATCAGAAAGTGCTTTCAACTTAACTATCTAAATCTGATAATGTAAAAACAAGTAGTTGAACTTTGCCTTCATAGGGGAGGAAATGTATCAGTTCATTATTTCCCTTAATTGCCTTCCAGATATATGACAAAATTTAGCCCTCTTCTGTCCCATGTGAGAGAGCTCTTGATAGAGGCCAGAAAGTGTTCTGTATTAACCTCTGTCTCCTTGCAATTAGAATTAACATCAGTTGAATAAAACTTACACAGGAATGAAAAATATTCTGTACCTAAAAATTCCTTACGTTACTTTTGGCCTTTTCATAAATTCAGCTCAAAGAGTTAATTGTGTTGAAATAAACATTAGCATAATGCCTAAGGATACAATTTTTTACCTGGCTGTGGAGTGTTGGCAGCATAGATATTGAACCTAAACTGTAGAATAACTCATTAGGAAATATGCAATAGCTGTGGCAAGATTTACTACAAATATGCTTGAATAGTTTTTTAAAATTAATATTATGTTGCCATGCTTGTCTTAATTAGCTTTCTTCTTCATTTACAAAGCATATCTGTCTGGTTTATGAACTTAGTCTCTACTGCTCATTCTTGAAAGAACTGTTTAATTAAGTTTTAACTGCTGCATAAGATTTAGAAACAGTAGAATGACTTTTATTACTAGAAAACTAAATTCTTCTTTTAAATATGATCATACCTACATATGCTGTGTCAGAAATACGATGAGACACATTCCATAATACTCCTGAATAGACACATGATACTGCTACAGTTAGTTATATATGCCATCCATCTCCACTGTGTTGCATGTAGGCAATTTTTTTTCTTTTCTTCTTTTTTTTCACAGAAAGTTTCACTAGCAGTGGAACTGTGATTAATTTAGCCAATCACCAAGTCAGTCCCTTGAAAGCCATTAAAGGTCACCTTCCTTTTTTAGGTACGCACTTATTTCTCATCTGTTCATTGATTTTTACCCATTATTCTATCTCTTTTAGAGGTCCATCACTTATTAGACGCCCACCTCTACTAGTTTTGTCTTTCAATTATTGCAAATCCTATTACAATCTCTTTCAGCATTCATCACTTGCTTCCCTGCATGCTACACAGATGATTCAATATTAACTTATTTTTACTATATATACAGAATTGAAGCCTAGTCATTAGAAATGCTAACTGGGATATACCTGAAGTTCTAGAAATACATGACATAGAGTGTAGGATGATGTATATTTGGCTGAATATTAAAAAGCTTGTGGCACAATGGTCAGCGAGCAGAAATTATTTTTGCAATCACTGCCAGCGGACTAGACCAAAGCAGAAAATATCTTTGGCTCCCCTACACACAGATGCCAGAGACCCCATTTAATGACTGCTTACCCATCATACCCAAAATACACTGCAGTATGATCACACAATTTAATCCACAGCAGCAGAATGTCAACAATAGCCAGTTCTATAATAATGAAAAAAGATAATAGTCATTTTCCCTCCTGTTCTCATTTGAATCTCATAACCACGGAGGTGATCAATTTCAGAATCTTATTAGTTCTGCTACTGTGAACTATTCAGGCCCTAATTTCAAGATCATTTGGTAGTGAAAAACTAGGGAGGCAATCTTTTTAAATGAACACTTTACAATTAATATTTCTACCAACTTATAATTGCAAGCTTTACATAATAGCAAACACAATCATTTCAAAAATTTCAAATTGAAACATGGACACGTATGGCACAGGGAGGTCCAACAGTGTTTTGAAAAATAGGCACTGGCACTACAAAATTTGCAAGGCTGCAAATCTAATGAAGAAATGAAGCAAATAAGTGGGAAACTTTACACTATTTTTCTAAATTTATATATATATATCAATATATCATCACTTAATTCTGTGCTGAATTCCATATTCATTACTAAACTCAATGGAAAAATGCAAAATGCTAAAAACAACTGAAGAGATGATTTTTCTGTTCATTTTCTTTGGTTTACATATGGTCTTATCCTCAAAAGTGTTTTAGCTGGATTTAGACTAAACTCTCTCATTTCCTTGACATTAACACAGCTAACTTGGTTCACACCAGCTGAGAGTCCGATTCTATGAGAGTGTTTCAGATGATCACAAGCAGCAGTGCCAGTGAATTCTAAGAAATGGCTGTGCTTCAGCTGGAGTTGGTAAGGAACATGTGGTTCCTAATTGCAGTGCCAAGTATATGGTGCTCAGCTGCTTTCAGCAATTCTAGAAGGGAGCCCAGATGAAAGCAACAGAAGGATGAGCATTTAGAAATTAAAGACAAAAACAAACCAAAAAACCAAACAAAACACACCACACCACAACAGTTTAGAAGCAAAGTATGATTTTTTTTTTTTTTTTAAAATATATATATACAGCTCCCAAAGTGATGTAACTGCATCAGCTGAGTGGAGATGGAAACTAATCTCCTTCATGAGATTGGAGTGGTACCACGTACACAGTCAGCTTAAATAAATCATGTGAGGGAGCAGTATCTCCAGTGGTGGGGGATAGGAGGAAGAAGGGAAAACCATGTGTAGGTCTGGAAGGTGGGGAGACAAAAGCAACACCTTTTCAAAACTACCCAGTCAGTCACTTGCAGTTACCTGATCATGACTCAAAACAGTCTTATTCCTTCAAAGTAGACAAAGGAATTCAGACAAAAACAAAACCATAAATCAGTGAACCAGAGGTCATCATTTGGACTCGGAAGCCAGGATAATGATGCAGAAAACAAAACAACCCCATATTGAGTGGTTTGCAAGTTCATTTTCTGCTCATTATTTGTAGGTGGATAAAAATCTCACCATGACACTGGCTGTGTCCATCACTGTAAATATATTAAAGTATGACAGAAAGAGGACTTTTGCACTGCTGTAAAATGAAATAACTAGTAAGATTCAGTTACATTATTCAAATTTGACTCTTCTGTTTCAGCATGGTTTTCTTAAATTTGAAAACATAATATCTCTGATCTTAATACTGCTCAAACTAATAAAAATTGTCCTTTTAATTTATAGGAGGAAAGTGTACAGAATTAGCAGGATCTGAAATTTGTTTGCCTTCCAGTACACCTGGAAAAATTTGCTGCTGACAAACACATGAACTTACTCACTTTCTGGGATGAGAAGCCCACAGTTCGGTTAATGACTGTATCACACAGCATTTAGATGAGCATAAGCTATAACAACATCCTGACTTCCTCTTCTATAAAGTGAGTTTAACACTATTTCATTCCTCCTATTCTCATATTTGGTTTTGTCATAATGAGCTTTTAATGTGACACATATAGAGAGGCATCAGACCTGAACTATCCAGAAACTACTTTAGCAGATATGTAAATGTTGAAGTTCTAAATTGCTCAGGACAATGACCAATTTTACTTTAATCTGATACATAAGTATGGAATTTAGTGCCAGATTTCAGCTTACCAATGACAGTTGTATCCATAGCTTAGAAAGCAAAAAGGAAATAATTTGTAAAAGTTAAAATACATAAAAGCACTTTACTAAGTATTGGATTTTTAATTTTTTTCATGGTAGTGCATTTTACTTACTTGATAATCACTTTAAAAAACAATCTTCATAAAGACAACCTGTTGAGCATTCCACTGACATATTACACTTCTATGTATGTCTTTTCTAACCACCTGATGTCCTGGCAGCAAATCCACTTCCAGTGAAACAGAAATGCTTCTTTAAAGAAAAATACCTACAAAACCCACAATCTCTTGAATGAAATTACATTGCATTTTTCTAAGCTTCTAAAAAGTCATAACATGTGTAACATAACACACTTGAAATTTAGTATTTGATAGCATTGAATCATAGGATAGTTCAGGTTAGAAGGACCCTCAGGAGGTCTCTAGTCTCCTGCCCACAAAGAGGGTTAGCTACAAGACCAGGTGAGGCTGTTGAAGGCTTTATCCAATCAGGTCTTGAACACCTCCAAGAACAGAGACTGCAGCTTCTTTGGCAACTGCCCCATTCCTGACCATCTTCATGGAGAAATTTCTTCTTCTGTGTGGTCTGAACCTCTATTGTTTCAAGTTATGCCCATTGCACCACTGTGCCTGGCTCCATCTTCTTGCTAACCTCCCCACTGGTACTGGGGGCTTGCTGTTAGGTGACATTAAAGCCTCCTCTGTTCCAAGTTAGTAAGTCCCTCTTCTCCAGCCTCTCTTAAAAGAGCAGGTGCTACAGCCTCTGACCAGTTTGAGGGCTTAGGAACCTCTGGTCAACTTGTTCAGATTGTCAGTGTCTTTCTTGTACAAAACTGGACACAGAAGTCTATGTGTGGTCTGTGACACAATGGTATTTTGGTATTTTTCATCTCCTAAAACAGCATTTGTGTGTATCACATCTATGCTCATGTTTGTGTATAAAACCTATGGAAAGGCCTCAACATCTTAGAACATAATTTTGTAAAAAATAAAGATCTGCTTATTAACAGTATTATCCATTCTTAAATTGGTCTCTACTCAGTGTTCAGAACATGGAAGCCATTCAGGAGAAGTAAACTGATGGATACTTGCACTGTAGAGAGCTTCATGGCTGACCAACAGTGAGATAAAACAGCAGAAATTACATGCACTTAGGTGCAGGTATAAGTACAGTCAAGACAGACTATGATACTTCAACAGTACTTTTCCCAACTCCTCTCCCAGATTTATGTTCCTATCTTTGCAGTTTTTAGTGATAAAGATGTAAAGTGCTTGCCTGATTCTTTTTTTTTCCTTAATTTGGTAACATAATAGCACAAGATAGAATGGTCCTTCACACAGCTACAGTTAATGCTGGCAATAAGGGTCTGAAGACACACTTCTTGCATATACGTTAGTATACTTCACATAACTATGAGCTGCATAACTACAAGGATTTATTGAAAGCCATGAGCAATGTTACTCCAAGGTGCCTACAGAGTACTTTTAAAACTTCCCTGCTGCTTATTACTGTGGCAGATTAAAATAGTCTTTGAACACTACTGAGACTTGTTATGCACAGTGTTCACAGATACGCTATCTTAAAAAAGATGCTGCCTTTTGCATTTTAGAGTGTGGCTTATTTAATTAAACATCCATACAAAAAAAATATTGTGGCTTATTTAATTAAACATCCGTACAAAAAAAAAATATTTAAAAAGGAAGAAATAAGAAGGAAACCTTTTCTCCCTCCTGTAGATGCAGCTGCCATTCGTGTTCTGCTTCAAACACACACTAACAGAAAGTAGCTGAACTGCAATTGCAATTGCATACTCAATTTTTAGTGTTTTTAGTTACTAGTGTGAATAGTAACTCTGTGAAAACTACTGTTATTGATGGTACCTCTTTTATTGTCTTTTAGTGCTGTCCAAATTAAACCTTCTCACTTCAGAAGTAATAGGATATATATTCTTTATTTTTCCTGTATGATAATACTGCAAATTCTGTGCAATCTCAGAGAAACATATTGCATTGGGTTCTTTTTTTCATTAGTGTTAAGAGTTCCAGAGGTCACACTGGGTCTACATCGTAATTCCATTGTTTTCAGTGTACTTTTACAAATTAAACCAACTGAAACATCAGAGAAATGGTATTGATGACACATATGATCTTTTATCAATCCTACTGCTGCTATCAGTACTTGTAAGAGGAAAATATCACTTTAAAATCTTATGGCTATTAAAGGAATTAAGAATTTGCTGCATGGAGCAATGGGTAAACACGGCTATAATATTAACACTGACATTTTCCATGTGGAAAAAAGGTTAAAAAATCATGTGGAAAATCACATCTTTTCATTTTTTCAATTTTCATATTTGTTGCCTATGTGAAAAAGTATTTTAACCTGTATTTTCTGAAAAGATAGTGCTTTATTTCTCCCTGAAATTCAGCTTTCTGTTCTTATTCTTTCTGCCTCATCACACACTTCCTCAAATATTATGCAACCACTTCTCTCTATTTTATAGTGAGTATGAAGAATGGCAGATTTTAGACATCCAGCTTTTCAGACCTTCATTACCACACCTAAAGATCTATAGAACCTTAGAAATTCGTTATGGATACAGAAAACCTTCATCTCTGGTTTGTCAAATTGTTTTTATAGCTTAAAGTTGTTGTAACAATATATACTCCCATCATCTGCATTTCAAGAAATGGAATCCAGTCATGCATATGGAAATGGAATCATAATTGATGGAAACTCTGTTTAGGAAGCTTGAAAGGGCATGATAAATGTTGAAGAGTCATGGCAGAGAGGTATAGCTGGAACCTAAGAAAAAGTTTCATTAGCTTAAAAAAATCCCTCTGTACCTAATGAAAAGTAGTGCAAAATGCAGTACATAAATCCTGTGAGATATGTTTTGTGTACATGGCTACAAAATAAAAAATATTTTGGAAGTTGAAGCTTTCATCTAAGAAGTAGCTATTACATCTTTTAACTACAAAAAGCACAAAATCAGAATAATATGAAGACTAATTAGTTCAAAGGAAAAATGCTCCAAAACATGTAATCCCTGAGGACAGTGCTGTGCCTCTGCAGAGTACATATAATATCTCACTAGCACTCCTGTCAGTGTGGATCCCCACACTCACAGATCTATACTCACAACCCAAAGACAATGAACTTCATGAAGAAGGGAATATGATAGAGCCATAAACATACCCTGTGTATCATGACCAACTCTCATGCCTAGTCTCTTGATATCTTTTACTGATATTCCAATGTTCTGTTCTAACTTTGAGCCATTTTAAGCAGTACCACATCACCAGTACCTCAGAACAGTTATGGAAAGTCTTTGGTTTTTTGTCAGGGTTGGAAGAGTGTGGAAATGGACCAAGACTCTTACTACAGTAAGTAGTAAACATAAAATTATTTCTATGTGATTAAGTGGCAAAAGGTCTGGATACAATTCCTGGTGTGTGTTTACCCTGAAGATGTTATATATAAAGATATTCTTCTGCCACAACACTGGCAAAGTCTGAGTTTTTCTGAAGGCTATTCTGCTTCCTGGAGGCAGGTAGTAATTTTTTTTTATAATCTAACACCTTTCAGAGTCCCTGCATGAGGACAGGTGCTTTGTGGAACAATTATCCTAGGTCCTCAGTGAAAACAAATAGTAGTCGCCATTCTTGGATGAAACTGAGCTGGTTTCATGCTGAAGGAATACTGGACACCACCCCCTCTCTGAGAAAAAAAAAAAATGTTACCAAACACTGCCCTGGAGTAGTGAACAGTTCATGCAAAGATGAAAGAGTACTTTTTCAAATGTACAGAATGAACAGATTTTGGGTCTATTTTGAGACAGTGCAGGGTATATTTTAAGGCAGAAAGAAGTTGCACTGTGATTGCTGCAGTCAATAGCCGCTGGTGGGCTTTATTTTACACCATTCTCCAAACCTTTATCAAACCTCATTATGTTTCTGTCCTTCCTAATATTCTGTAGGAATAGTTTCTGCAGTTTAACAATAGGCTTGTAGCAAAAGTTGAAAAGTTACTGAAGCTTGGTTTAGACCAACAGCCTAACTATATAATGAACTATCTCTGCAATATCATGCTTGGAGAAATGATGAATATTGCCTTATTCATATCTTCAGAGCAGTTTTGCAAGATGCACCAATTAAATGCAACATAATTTTACTGAGCCATTTGGTCCTTAGAACACTGATTCTTAAATACCCTAATAGCCTTAAAAATCTTTTTTTTTTTTTTTTAATTACTCTTCCTAGGGGCTCATAATTTTTAGATCAGGTACAGTACTAAGAAGCACACCAAGCCCCTGCAGATCTGTGCAACTGTGACATACATAAAGTAAACAGAAAGTTACTGAACAGACTTAATTTTAAATGTTAATAGTTTTATCTCAGTTTTGGTTTACTTTGCATAAACCTTCAATAATTTGTGTTACTAAAAGTATACCTTAACTCATCTGAGATAGATTACTATAGATTTTTAAATTTCCACTAGTGTATTAAAGAGTTTTAATAAGCTTAATTTTGAGTTATTCAAAGTGTTTTATAAAAACTATATTAATTTTTAACCAATTAGATTATATTAACTCTTAAAATATGGCCTTCTTTGGGAGAATTAACATTTACATAGTCTACAGTAACCTACATAAAGTTAATTCTCCTGTGAATCCATGGGAGACAAAACAACCTGATTTATGGGAGCTACCCTCTGCAATACTATCTATATAAGCTGACCTATAGATTCATTCTTAAGGTCTGAATGGTGATTTTTTCCTCTGCTTTTTAAATGCTTTTGAGGAGGAAGTTCTACCAGCTTATCCAAATCAAATTCAAATCCACACAGTATCACAGTATCCAAATCAGGCTGGGCAGTGACTGGCTGGAGAGCAGCCCGGAGGAGAGAGACTTGGGGGTGCTGGTGGATGAGAAGCTCAACGTGAGCTCTCAGTGTGCACTTGCAGCCCAGAAAGCCAATCAGATCCTGGGCTGCATCAGGAGAAGTGTGGCCAGCAGGTCAAGGGAGCTGATTCTCCCCCTCTACTCAGCCCTGGTGAGACCCCACCTGGAGTATTGCGTCCAGTTCTGGAGCCCCTATTACAGGAGGGATATGGACGTGCTGGAAGATGTCCAGAGAAGGGCCACGAGAATGATCAGAGGGCTGGAGCACCTCTCCTATGAGGACAGACTGAAGGAGTTGGGGCTCTTCAGTCTGGAGAAGAGAAGGCTCCGAGGTGACCTCATTGTGGCCTTCCAGTATCTGGAGGGGGCCTACAAGAAGGCTGGGGAGGGACTTCTCAGGCTATCAGGTAGTGATAGGACTAGGGGGAATGGAATGAAGCTGGAGGTGGGGATATTCAGGCTGGACATGAGGAGGAAGTTCTTCCCCAGGAGAGTGGTGAAGCCCTGGAATGGGTTGTCCAGGGAGGTGGTTGAGGCGCCATCCCTGGAGGTGTTTAAGACCAGGCTGGATGAAGCTCTGGCCAGCCTGATGTAGTGTGGTTGTCCCTGCCCATGGCAGGGGTTGGAACTAGGTGATCCTTGTGGTCCCTTCCAACTCTGACTGATACTATGATACTATGAAATTACCTGTTATAGGTTTGTGGCATGTACCACACACTTCCAGAGATTTACAAGACACTTCCAAGCTCACTTCACATGACCTATCAACTAGATTGGAAGGAAGCACAGTAATTTTAAATACTAGAATTTTGATTCTGAGAGTTTGTAGCATTTTTCAATCCCTCACAGCATATTTCTCTGCCATTATCTAGTTGTTTGGGTGGGTTGGATTGGTTGATAGGTTGGACGCAATGATCTTGAAGGTCTCTTCCAACCTGGTTTATTGTATTGTATTGTATTTCAGGAAGTAAAGTAGTATGTATTCCATAATGAAAGGTCAAAATGGACCTCTTCTGGATCTCTCACCTTCATTCCTTTTAAAAAACTAGAAGTCTGTCATTGTTATTTTCAAAATGTCATAACTTTTACCTTATTCAATTCTTTTAGAAAAGAAGAACTGAAAACCAGTATTTTCTACTGTAGAGTCATAACACCTGAACTCAAGACAAAATACAAGGAACATTTCATGTGATACTAATGACTCTGCCTAATTGTTCTTTCATTACATTCAGTAATTAACAAATTGTGAAATGCTAACTAACTTACTTTAAATTATACAATATGAAAACACAGAATTCTTGTGACAAATTATCTGGGATTATGCACCAAATACACCAAATAAAGATAATTCATTCACTTATGAAAGCACAACTACAAACTCACAGACCATATTGTCTATCAGCTATCTCATGGAGATAAACACCTTTCAACTGACAATTTACAAACCTTTTTCACAATGAGACTGGAAGACTCACTGTTGGAAACATGTATTAATTCTGTCACATGACACCAAGCAAAATTTGCAGAGCAAAATAGAATTTGTGCATGGTACTGACCTTCCAGATAAAATGTCCAACACAACACAACTCTCTGTACAACCTTTCTGCAAAGCCATTGTACCCAGAAACAGGCACACGTGTGCTGGATCACCACTATATCTCGGTGATGATTCCCATTTTTGTGTAGCCTGGAACTGAAACAACTGCTCTGTAATAAGACTGGGTGACTTCTCAACAATAAAGAATTCTGATTGATCAGTGGAGCACTAAAGACAAAAAGGCTTAATGAAGTGGGGGTTTTAGCATACAGGCATACAAAAACTTTATATAAGGAAAGAGGATGTTCAAACATTCCTCTAAGTTCAGTATATATTAATTGTGAATCACATTCCACTTATACCAAAAAAGAGTCAGAACTATGGGGGGAAATTCCATATTTTCAGATACATTTTTGTACATGATCTATGTTACTGTCAGTCTCATTCAGGGCATTCTATGCTGATAAGGAATAATTCAATATATAAAAATACAAAAGCAAAGAATCTTAAGGAATCAAAACAAAATCTTTGGCTTGTAATACCGACTATCTTCAGACATCAAGTCAAAAATCTTCTGTTTATGATTTCTACACAGGCTTTCAGTTACCAATTGCCTGTTTCACTCACAAATATCTTCGTCACATATCTGCTTGCAGCATCATTATAAAAAAAAAAAAAACAAAACAAAACCTAGAAAAATCTTGTCAGGTTTGCTGTTTTATCTGTTATCTAAGATTTTGCTTTACTCTAGTGCTATGAAAAGTGACAAGTATTGCTTACATTTCCTACACACACAGAATTAAGGAATAATTACTTGTAATAAAACCAAATTATAACAGTCCAATAATTTATGCTTTACCATAAATTTAAAAAGCACTGGGACAGTTCTCATGTATTCAAACAGAAGAAAATGCACATCTGAATTACTAAGATTAATATTTATATCAACAAATTAGTCTAATGTGTTTTACCAAAGACCAATGAGGATCATCATGCTGTTTTCTGTGTCCATGAGTGATTCACTAACTTACAGGGTCATCAGTACTTTGCACACACTCTCACTGTTAGGCTCCACACCTTTGTCCATATGGCCAAGAACACCCCCAGAAGTTAATGAAAAGTTCAGAGTCTTCAGGTATTTGAGTGTATAGCATAATTAATATCCTGCAGCTGGAATTTAAGTTACTAAATGTCTTCTGTGTTACCAAAACTACATTTAGCTTGAAAAATTCAGACAATTGTTAATAATATAGAACAGTGAAAACTGACACTAGAAATTGCCTTATATTGCTATAGCTTTCTGACATTGCTACAGAAATGAGTGAGGAATATTGAATCACAAATACCAGTCTTATCACTTATATGAATTACACCACCAGTATCACTACACCAAGTACCTTTTCAAGGACATAGGTCTATAAAAGGCATAACTCAGCAGCACACACTACTCTGTGTTTTTAATCCTTTAAAGATATAGCTAATTATAGCTGCAGATGTTCCTAGTTTTTAGACATCACATTATATACTTAGTGTCTGTTATTTCAGGTATTTTGCTTCAAAGATGTCAGAAGTTGTTTTCCTTTCTCAAACTGAGATGACTGAGAATGTTTCAATAAAACAGAAATTATATGGACTGCAAGAGGGGAAACGAAAAAAGACACAGGCATGTTCCATGGTGTCCGAAAGTCTACCACTTGCTTCTATTAAGAAGGTCTCACTGAGAACACACTCAAATCAATGTTTTGAATTGCCGCTGCCAAATACTAAGTATACTAATACTAATACTAATGCAAATTAATTCAGTCTCCGTCTGCCATATTGGCTGAGAGGTCTCACAGTCATTCAGGGATTTATCCTTGCAGTTCTATGGCAATTCTTTTCTGTACCTGGGGAAAAACCCCCCAACTTTTCAAACAAACATTTTCATCAAAATACTGCTGTTCCCCAGAAACATTTTATTTTCATTTACTAATTTATTTCCATCCAGCCCCAGTAAGAAGGCCTACCTGTCAGAATAAACCAAATCTTTAAGTACTCTAGAGCCTGCTCTTGCTACAAATTTTTTCTGATAATTTACTCCAAATGAGTTCCACCATATTCCCTACAGATTCCTACACACTGCAGTGAAGACTGTTATCTATGAAGATCCTCTGTCTCTAAAATAAAATTTAAAACAATAAAACCCAAAGAAACCTGAAACAAACAAGCAAATAAAAAAATTAAAAGGGACCCCACCTTTTTTCCAACCACAGTATGAAACAGAATCTCTAAAAGATAAACCTCAACCCTATCATTTCATTTAAAAACTGCTGTGCAAATACCAGCCTTGATACATGGCAGAGATATTCTAAGAAACATACATTATTTGCCAACCATGTAGCTTTCATGAGACAGGGAGCAGTTCTGTGCAGCATGTCTCCTCTCATTAAAAAGGAGACAGGTACAATGCTGACATTGCTGTTAAGAAGAGATAGAAAATACTAGAAAGTTCTTGTTGTCTGGGATACTGATTTAAAATCCACTGAAAAGCTGCACTATTCCTATAAAGACTCAAAGACTAAGGCTTAAAATACTTACTTGATAATGTCTCCTTCAAGAGCAATCACTCGTTTAATGATCTTCTGTTCAGGGTTTCTAGGAGACCTGAGACAAGGGATAAGGTTATACAATCAGTAATGTTCCTGTTGTTTTAAGAAAATTAGAAGAAATTCCACAAAGAAATAGATACTATTAAAGTCATCAGGAGATTCTATGCTCTCCTTGATATAGCATCAATCATGTTGTTCCATGCTGAAGTGACACTACCTGTAATCATTTTCACTGCCAACCATCAGTGAAAAGCTGGTATTTAAAAATTACCTGTTTACAACCACCACAATAACCAGCATACATTTCACCACAAACCTCCCTATTTTATTAATATCTAGTGCTAATTTAGGTAAACCTTGCCCAGAAAGTTGTGGAAGTTTGAAAAGATAGTTGCAATACTTTCTTCAAGTTTTAGCTATATCCAAAGATTCCAGATGCCATACAATGTTTTCACTTTGTTATTTTTCCTACAAGCATGTTTTACTGAGTGGATTCTTATCTTGCATTACACAGTAATGCCTAGCCTGAATCCTTCAACTTCCTGGATGAATATTAATAGGTAGAACTACTAGACATGTTATTCTACCATAGTTTGACAGCTTAATGTAGAAATATATGAACCATAAAATTCCTGTCCTTTCTATATACTTTACCTCTTTTTTTCTCTCTCTTTTTTCTTTCATTCTACACTTTTAATTATTTAACTATGCAAACTTAGTAGAGTATTTTCATGTAATTTAAAAGATTCTTTTTATTTGCTACTTTTATTTAGGGAAGTCAGTGAAGGAACAAATGCTTTTGATTTTCTGTTGCTGCTGAGTTCTCTCTGTTAGACTCTTAAGTACAGCCTCCTAGACATTCAGTCATAAGAGTCTGATATTACAGTTTTCATGCCTGAAAACACTGGCCATGACATTCTCATCTCTGGTCAAGTGATAGCACACTAAGATCACATCTCATTAAAAAGTAAAGCAGAGATACAATACAATACAATACAATACAATACAATACAATACAATACAATACACCAGGTTGGAAGAGACCTACAAGATCATCGCGTCCAACCCATCAACCAATCAAACCCACCCAACAACTAAACCATGCAGCCAAGCACCCCATCAAGTCTCCTCCTGAACACCTCCAATGAAGGTGACTCCACCACCTCCACGGGCAGCCGATTCCAATGGGCAACCACTCTCTCTGTATAGAACTTCTTCCTAACATCCAGCCTAAACCTGCCCTGGCGCAGCTTGAGACTGTCCTCTTGTTCTGGTGCTGGCTGCCTGGGAGAAGAGGCCAACCTCTGCCTGGCTACAACCTCCCTTCAGGTAGTGTGCATCAATATAATTGAAATTTATTAATATATTTCAAGGTACTGAAATAAAATTCAAGAAGCATAATTTTGAATTTAGACAAAAACCTGTTCCATTTTACACTTTACCAAGCCTGAAACCCCTTTTATTCACAAGCACTGTGGAGCACTGAACATTCATAGAGACCACAGTTTGATTCTGGCTGCTCACTTATCACTGGAATTTTCAAATCATAACATCATTTACAGCAATATTTTATTTAGCATTAGCTTTAACCAAAGAGCTGTATATTCCAGTTTGGTCTTGACTTTCATCTTCTTTCCAAGGCTAAGAACACACATTTTTGTAAGATTCTACATGTTAGTCTTGGGATGAATTAATCAAGTCTTGGATGCTCATATGATTTAAATATGTGGAGTATCCACAGCACTGCTCCCTTGCAGGCTTCAGTGCAAACTCATTTGAGCATTGACCATCTCTTCACAGTATCACAGTTTTGCCAAGGTTGGAAGAGACCTCAAAGATCGTCGAGTCCAATCTGTCACCACAGACCTCATGACTAGACCACGGCACCAAGTGCCACCTCCAGTCCCCTCTTGAACACCTCCAGGGATGGTGACTCCACCACCTCCCCGGGCAGCCCATTCCAATGACGAATGACTCTCTCAGTGAAAAACTTCCTCCTCACCTCCAGCCTAAACTTCCCCTGGCACAGCTTGAGACTGTGTCCTCTTGTTCTGGTGCTGGTTGCTAGAGAGAAGAGACCAACCCCTTCCTGGCCACAACCACCTTTCAGGTAGCTGTAGAGAGCAATGAGGTCACCCCTGAGCCTCCTCTTCTCCAGGCTAAACAACCCCAGATCCCTCAGCCTCTCCTCATAGGGCTTGTGCTCAAGGCCTCTCACCAGCCTTGTTGCCCTTCTCTGGACACATTCAAGTGTCTCGATGTCCTTTCTAAATTGAGGGGCTCACAACTGGACACAGGACTCAAGGTGTGGCCTAACCAATGCAGAGTACAGGGACACAATGACATCCCTGCTCCTGCTGGCCACACTATTCCTAATGCAGGCCAGGATGCCATTGGCCTTCTTGGCCACCTGGGCACACTGCTGGCTCATGTTCAGGCAGCTGTCAATCAGCACCCCCAGGTCCCTCTCTGCTTGGCAGCTCTTACACTCAATCACAGCACAGTCCAAGAAAGCCATTATTATTGCAAGCTATTATAAAACTAAAATATTTACCCAAAAAATACTTTAATGTTAATTGATTTAATCTTTAATTCATTTAGATTCAGATTGTAATATTTTCTTATAAAATTCAAGTAATGGAAATAAAAATGTATAATGCACGTGAAGAAGCAAATGAAAACAAATATTAAGCTTGCTCTTTTATAACTCTCAGTTTAACAACTTCATTTGAAAGGTACTTTGAAATTCCCCATGTAAGCACTTTGACTTGATTAGTATGCATATATTGTACTGTAATTACTGACCTCTCCCTTAATTTGCCTGCCTCCTGCAAAAAAAGTTGTAATGACCTTGAGTAAACATCTAAATCGGAGATAGGAGCACTTGTTCTAAGAATGGTTACTCATCTGCTAGTAATGACATATTTAACCAAAACACATAATGTATTGGAAAAACTTCAAGGAATTTCTTGTACATAGTTATTACAAAGGTAATGGAGCAACTTCTCCTTGGTACTGTTCTTAGGCACATCAAAGACAAGAGGGCCATTAGGAGCAGTCAACACGGTTTTACCAAAGGGAAGTCATGTTTACCAACCTTATGGCCTTTTATGAGGACATAACCAGGTGGATAGAGCAGTGGATGTGGTTTATCTTGATTTCAGTAAAGCATTTGACACTGTCTCCCACAGCATCCTTGCAGCTAAACTGAGGAAGCATGGTCTTGATGATCAGGTGGGAAGAAATGAGATTTCTTACACACAGTGAATATATGTTGTGCCCCCAAAGACAGATTTCAGAGTATATAAATATCATTACTATAAATTAATAACAACTATTTGTACATTTGCCAGCGAGATGCATATCCGCCATTTCCCAGGTCAGTCATCATTCCTTGACCATTTTCCAGATCAGCTTCTCAAAGAGCTTACATCTTCCTCAGTAAAAATATTTCTTCATCTACACGTAAGCAGGTATTAAGGATAGTAATGCAAGTAGAAACTCTCAGGATGGCTATGAAAATCTCAAGCATGTTAAAAATATTAATGCACAAGCAGCAGTTAGCAACAGGTGAGGAATTCACTAGGAAAAAAATAAACCCACTTCTTCAATGACCACTCCACTCGTAGTCAATTTTCCTTTTCCATGAAGAAAAGTGGAAAACCGGCAAGTCTAGTGGTGTGTCCCTCAAACCACCAAGTTTGAGGACAATTAATTGTTACCAATTTCTCTTCAAATACCAGTATTCCTTTTTCAAGTGCCTTGGGAGACTGATGGCATTTAAATATAAAAGGGAAGCAATGGCCCGTGTAGCATGCAAGACTGGTAAGTATTTCTTTAGTCAAAAAACAATTATTTAAACTTCACCTACAGGTCACCTAATGGCTAGCTTCAAATTATAGACCAAGAGAAATACATCTTCCCTATCTGAAATACTTTCTGACAACGGAGCAATTCACTCTGCCTTAGCAACAACTTTTAATTTGTACCAAACGTTAAGTTTATGCACAGCACAATGAAGAAATCTCAGCCTGATGCACAAAGATGGGAATCACAACATCAATGTCCCGAGTTTTAAGACAAATAATTTACCAAGAGAAAATAATTTACCAAGAGAAAATTAGACACTTGGTATGTGTGTGTTTGTGGTTTCCCAGGTGCAGTCTTAGCAACTCAGCATAAGCAATTTGCCACAATTAGCTTCTGGTAATAATCCTAGCTTCTCCTCTTATGTTTTTTCTTATTCTATATTGACTTTGAGCTGTATAGTTTTCAACCACACCCAGCTTTCATTAAAAACTAATTACCAATTTCACCATGGCAAAATACAGAGAAAAAATAAAATGACCGTGTCATCCCTGTATAGTGAACTTTGGATCAAAGACTCTCACATTCAGTCATTTGTTTGAAGAGGAATTCAGAGGGAAAGGTTAAGTAGAGGTTATTAGGGCAGATTCCAGTTTCCTATTCACCCACAGCAAGTACTTAAAGACACAATAATCTAACCTTCAGCCTACAAACTATTCTGGAGCAGGTCTCCTTTTATCTATCTAATTGTTAACTGCTGCAAAAATAAAAGCAGAATACATAGGAAATCCCCCTCTCCCGCTTAGTTCTGCAAAGAGTTCATTTTCATTTCCATTAAAAAAAAAAAAAACAAACCCAAAAACAAACACACCAAACGCCAAAACAAACAAACAAACACCACAAACAACAAAACCAAACCAAAACAGCATTTTAGGGCTGAAGACACTGAATATCATTATGGAGAGAAAATATTGACTAGTATGGAGACTGGTTTAGCATCATCTGAGTTTTATCAGTGATGTATCCTCAAAACCCAGAGGCTGATGTACTAATAGTTCACAACTTCATAAGAAAGATTGCTTCTTGGGAAGGAATAGAATAATGTTTGAATCTCTATTAGCAAGTAATACTGCTCTATTTCACAAAGACACTGACAACCTTTCCTACCTATTACTCAATATTTCTTCTACAATAAAAATGAAACATTTCTTTATGTTAAAGGAAACATTTCATTATCTCTTACAAAAAAACCCCATACATACATACAGACACATATTTATAGACACCATCCATACTTCTACGTATAACTCTACTGAACAGTATGGCATTGCAGTACTACAAAGCATGTTTGCAAGATAAGACAAGAAGAATGACACAGCCAGCAGGAAATCCACTGTTTAGCAAGCAAATGTCAGATACAAATGCTGACAGTCCTTTGAAAGCTGTTGCGTTTCCTGATTGAGCAACTGAGTACTTCAGTCACAATATTGCTTCTAAACATTTCCCTTTCCATCACTTGGCCACCGATTAGCACAACAGTAAATAATTGCTCAGGTAACTAATTAATGTGTGATCGATCATGAAATTTTCATTACGTTTCCACTTTTGTATGTATTATTTGACTCTCATTCTTTGAGTTGTATAACTACACTCCTTTAAAATGTGCCCACAGCAAATCACACTCAGGAGCTTGAAACTGAAGCTTTGACAGGCTTTTAGAGACAGAGAGATATTTTTTAGGCTGTATCTTAAGATCCCAGCAAGATAAGGGAAAGAAGATGATTCATTTCCATATACTAACATGTATCCCCAAATGCTATGTGATATCATTCCCTGCTGAGCATGCAGTCTCTGTGATAAATCAAAAAAAAGTAACCTATCAGTTCAGGATAACGATTAAACACAATGTTTGATGCCCAGACATAATGTAGACACACCAAAAGTAATTGTATTTTTCAACTGATATTAGCACAATAGCTATCACAAAAAGAAGCAAGCAATTAGATTTGAATAACAGTACAGTCTAATTAAATACATTCTACAAAATACAAGATTTTTTTTTCCCCTTCAATGAGCACTCTCCCTTCAATTTTTCTGGGCATATACATTAGAAAAAGATGAGATCTTATACTGTGAACTCATAATGAACAAGCAGCTAATATATTTCAAACAGACAGCTTAAATCAGATACTTTGATGACCTATGTATTTTTGATTTTACCTATCCATTATCTAGTCAACCTGCATAGGTTTTGTGCTCACATTTGAAAACTGCCAGACTTCTGATACCAAAAACATTTTCTAGAACAGGGCAAATAATAGGTATTTATTAATAGTTGCAGTGAAAAGTGCCTAAAGTTTACACTGTTTATATATATCTATATATATATGCATATGTATGTATATTACTGTTGGTGTATGGCTTCATCGTTTATGAGATACAAGGAAGATGTTGAAGCAGCAGCTGGAAGTTTGTCCTCGGATTATTCTGAGTTTAATTCAGATTGATATTAATGTGATTCAATCATAATTTACATGGACACAACTGAAAGAATGAACACTGTGTTGTTACAGGATGAACAGATTGAAATCTTCTTTTCTGTTTTTATTTATGTTAATGCCAGATATCAAGAAAGACTTAACTCCTTAAAGCAAGATGAAGAGAGTTTTTGAGTTCTTAGTCTAACACTGTGATCCAAGCCACTCACTTAGTGACCTCTGCATTTCTCAAACCTATTCCTGTCTGATCAAAACCTCCAGCTTAGACTTGATTTAAACTTCTGGGAATTTCCAGAATTGCTTCAGGATGAAAAAATTGTTAACTCCTCCTTGAGTCTTCTGGAAACTCAGAAAACACCTAGAGCTGTTTTCTCTGTCATTTCTGTTGTCAGTTTCTGTTACATGGAATTACTGTATTAGATGTTTCCAGTAACTAGGTCTGATATCTGTGTTCAGTTTAGACCCACAAACACACAACTGGAAAAAGTGATGAACCACCAAAATAACAGTAATAGAAGACTAACAGAGCAGTGGCTAAGGAAATAGGAGTTTGTGCAGATCAGAGATGAGGCAAAGAGTGTAACTGCTATTGTCATCTATCTCACTGGTGATGGAGGTAAGGAAACAGCATGAGTTACACCAAGGAAAATTCCAGTTGGATACCAGATAAATTCTCACATTGCATGTGGTTAAGCAGTGGTGCAGGTTGCCCAAAGAGGCTGGGAAATCACAAAGGCACTCAGAATTCACCTGGACAAGGCTCTGAGCAGCCTGACCAACTTCAGAGTTGGATCTGCTTTTAGTGGTAGGTAGTACTAGATAATCACAAGAGGTGCCTTACAACATAAACGTATGTACAGTCTTTATTCTTATTCAAACATATGAAGCACTATGATGATACCATAAAAAACATCATCTTCTGTCTGGAGATGCAGGCTCTAATGCCAGAAGAGATCATACCAATCACCTTAATTAACAGCTTTTCTGTCTCTTTGAATAGTACTGGTTTCTATTATAGAATGTTCTTAGAGAAGTTTATGACATCAAGTCTTAAACATTCTGAGTGACAACGGGACTAGCATCCAGACACATTATTCCAAAGTTTAATTATCCTTACTATTAGGAAATTGCATCTCCTATTCAAAACTGTATTTATCCAACTTCAAGTTTAATTTCATGCCTTCTCCTCCAAGACAGAGAAACTCTCAATATCTTATTTCTTCTTCTTGCAGAAACATTTAGGCACAACATTTCATATTAAATTTCTCCTGGACTTATCATCTCAAACTGCTTAAAATTCTTAGCATACAGTTAGTTTGCCAGTTCAAGAGCTACCAGTATTGTGGCCATACTTCAAACTTCCTCCAGCATTTCCATTTTCGTTAAGGTACACTGACATAAGACCCTAGTATTATTCAGCTTGGATTAATACTCTACTTAACAACAAATTAAGTAGAGTAACCTGGCTTTAATATGCTGGTTCAATGTAAAATCCCTTTACTATTTCTTAATATTCCATTTATTTTGTATACTCATGCAATAAACTCATCCTTTTCATCCTGAGCTAGTGTCAAAAACCCACAAATGACATCTAAACCCTTCCCTTAATAAAACCCTAACTAAAACAGTTAACCAGTAAAGTTTCGATTACTACTTGCACTTCACCTTCTGTAAAGAATGGGTTTGGATAGTAACCATGTTGTTCAGGTCATGCTGTAATGACATGGCTACCTCATTACGTCTGTCTCTGCAAGCAATCTTGCAAGTCTAGTCAATGATTGTGAAGCCTACTGACAAAACTACTACCTACCTTTGGATCATAAAGCAATCTCCCAGAAATATTACCAGCCACACATTTCCTCCAACCATATCTACATCTTCACAGTAGAACCAAGGCTGCTTATAATGTGTCTAGTGTGCCCCACATCAATTCCATAAAAATTAATTTTCTAGATCAGGACAGTAAGTGGTAGCTAAAAGTCATCTTGAAGAAACCAAGTCTTGGAGACTTGATGGGGTGCTTGGTGCCATGGTTTAGTTGTTTAGGTGGGTTGGATTGGTTGATGGGTTGGACACAATGATCTTGAAGGTCTCTTCCAACCTGGTGTATTGTATTGTAAATATATTATATAGTGGCCTGTATCAAAATCTTATTTATCTATTTGTTTGGTAATTTTATTGACAAAACATATGACAAGTTTCTCTGATAAAACCTATTTCTGAATTCATTGACCTTAAACGTATTTTTGCTTCAACTGACAGAATGAGAAATAAAGCACATAATCATTTTGCTTGGGTAAAGTATTTCTAAGGCCCTTCTCTTTGTTTTAAATACTGGAAATTTATTGCAAGTCTTGGAGTCATTTGTCTTTTCTCCTTTGTCTTTCTTCCTGTTCAGCTGCTAAAGAGGCATTTTCCAAATGGTATTCCACACTACAGAATTTGAGCCCATGCTTGTCTGTCAGCAGTAATGTTTGAAAGAGTTTTGACCTTAAACAGTGTTATAACTTTACAGGAAGTGAAATAGATAACCAATATTATTTTTTTTTTCAAATAGAAACACTATGTAGAAATCCTTTGCAATTTTGGCAACGCTAGTAGATAATGAGAGCAATGGAAAACATTCAGTTGCTCCTGGATTTCTTCTGGGCTAAATTTGAGGAAGTAGGCCCCAGTGCTAATAAATACTGATTTAATAAATCATTTTGAACATTCACCATTTTCAGCCACAATTTACAAAACAAGTACTTGAGACAGCAGCTGCACCAACTGTTAGGCATAAGTTCCAGTGATGCTTGATTTCCTCAGCAGCTCCAGTGGAAAATATGTACAAATATATAATTAAAAATATGAGGAAGATTGTATTTCTAATAATATCCTGTAATTCTTAATTGAACTCCACATTACATTAGCATTTCTTAGTGAAACCTTTGTTTAAAAGCAAAATTACTGCCAAGAAACATTTTGGTTTTACTGAAAGTAGTGCTTTATAATAACTACAGATTGCAAGGAAAGGTAGTATTTTATTTTTATTCAATTTTATACTGTTTGCATATAACCTACAACAATGCTTCCTTGAAACTTCGTGATGAATCCTGAGCAATCTCTAAAGAAAAATAACAATCTGCATATATCACCTGCACAAAGCCTCAGTAAAGGAGTCATACACTTTGCCATGTAGCCATGTAATAATTGGAACATGTGAATGATTTTCTCAAGCAATTCTTGAATAACCACACTTGTTCCTTCTTTCCTGTTCTCACAGACCCCATTCCTTAGTTCCTCTCCAGTATTGAGTTTTCAAACAAGAGTAGGAAAGTATTTCTCCAAGGATAACAAAAACCCTAGCTTACATGATCAACAACCATCAATAATGTATCTTCTGGTATCAGATGTTATTTAGCAATGATTTCTTATATTAAGATGAAGAAGGGGTTGGAGGGAAACAAATAAAGGTCTGCACACTTTCAAAGCAGCTGAGCTTTCTCTGGCATGCTATATAGTTGCATTCTCCTTGTTAGATGAGATATCAGTAGCAGAAGATTTTCAGCATTTTTCACAATTCATTTGGACTTTTGTCAGTGGATAACTATGGGCTCTTTCCAATATAAACCAGATATATCATTCTTGCATGACCTAAGAGGGGAGGTTTAGGCTGGATGTTAGGAAGAAATTCTATACAGAGAGAGTGATTGCCCATTGGAATGGGCTGCCCAGGGAGGTAGTGGAGTCACCATCACTGGAGGTGTTTAGGAAGAGACTGGATGAGGCACTCGGTGCCATGGTTTAGTTGATTAGATGGTGTTGGATGATAGGTTGGACTCAACGATCTCAAAGGTCTTTTCCAACCTGGTTAATTCTATTCTATTCTGTTCTAATGAACCAAGCCTTTCTAATATTTCAATCCAACAATCAAAACTGCATCTGAAAAACTGTCCACACTACATACAAGACAAAGTAAAGAAAAATACAGAAAGGAGAAGAATAACCAAGTACATCTTAATTATAAATTAACATTTAAAAATTTGAGATAGTTTGCTAAAGTGAGGCAAGAATAAAAAAAGAAAAAGGACAATTGAAAAGTCTAATTTAAATGTTTCAGTGCAATAAAACTAATTGGTACTGCCAAACTGTATGACAAGTCACTCAAAAACCCCTCCAAAATCCTACAGTAACTCAGAAACATAGCTACCATTTTGAAGTAAAATCTCATTTAATTGGTCCTCAGCCTTCCAATCTGACCAATTTGAGGTTAAATGACTCAGCTGCTTGTAATGCAGACTGATCACAATAGTTACGTGCACTTGACCTTCTTCCTGTTAACAGAGAGACTCAATTAATTACTTGCTGTTTTAACTGGCCGTTTCACCTTATCGTCACCTTTCCCAAAATGGATGAAAAACTCTATATCTTAACCTTTGACTTTGAAAGCATACACAGGAATATTTATCTACCAAATAGGAAGTTAGTAAAATCTAGGAATGAGAATAAGTGGGCTTCTATGCTTAAGTCAACAACAGTAGTACATTCATTAACCATTATGCTGTAGCATAGGAATGATATTTATCTTTCCAAAATCTGCCCAAACAGTCTACTGTGAAATGGAAACAAACTGTGACTTACTTCTGCTGCATACAACAAAAGGAAAGGCATAGAAAGCTGCAAAATAGAATAAATGCTTGCAAATCATCCTCAGGTTTCCATAAGGGATGCTAGCCAGAAGTAATTTAATTAATACACAATCAATTATTATGATTCTTAATATTATGCTTCCTTTTAAAGAATGCAAAAGCATTCCTCTGCTTTTTTTGATTTGGGGGATTAGGCCTGTGTTCAGTGGCAACTGAACGGTTGCTGTCCTAGGATGCTAACTGAGACCTCACACTACATGTTGTGCAGCAGTTTTCAATTATTATTCCTTTCTGATAGCGGTCCAGAAAAACAGTTATGTAACACCACCACAATTATTGAAGAAAGTGCTGAAAGCATATTTAGATGTGGAAAATATCAGGGAGTTAGGAAACAAAATATTATCTTAAGAGAAATTTAGAATTAAGAAGCTTGATTCTCACATTGTCTCTACTGGAGTCCAAGTTAGCATCTCTAATAGGGTTAATACAATAATTAGGAAATAGAATTGTGATTCTGAAGTATCTGCAGGTTTTGTCTATCTTTTAAATCACCTAAACTCCATAAGGACATTACTTTGTTAATGTTCTTAATGCTATTTGAGGCACCTGTTAAGAAAAATCTGTTGATACTTCTGAGTAGCATGATACTTTTGTAAATGTAATCTCCATCATGGTCAAGAAACTAAGCTTTCTGCATGAGTTAAGTCTGTTACAGTCAGAGCACAGAAGGTAACAGACAATTAGAGCAGGATGAATCATGTTTCAGAGGAGAATCTCTCTCCTCACTGACTGCAAAGGAAGCTAGATGTCAGCTTAGTCTAGCCATCTTAAAATTAAATTATTAAAGACAAATGGATTTTAAAACATTGTTTTGACTACCTTATAAGTATATTCAGCAGATACTTTTTAAAACAATACAGGAAAGCAAGCAAACTACTAATGGTGAGGCTAAGGGAAGATTATTATGTCAGTGTAAATTCACACATAAACAAACCAACCATCCAACCAGTAATTGAAAAGATCTGTACAGAGGCAAATAGAAGTCTTAGAAATTATTTTAATCATTTTAGTAAATAATGCCACATAGAATAAAACCACTTTTTCCGTATTTATGACATAGAAAAGGAAAATTAGAAGAGGAAGTCAAGCTCAATTAACCATAGCTTGGCTATTGTAACAGAAATCCTTGTAATGATAAGAGTTATGATCTGCTTTTAAGGAACTGGCAGCAATGGAAAATTTAATAGAGAGTACTTTTGCACATGATATTCCTTCTCAAAATCTGATCTTCTGTGTCAACAGGTCACCAAGCATTGTGCTCCATTTGATACTAATTGCATTATCCTCTACTTATGTGCTTTCACAGATAGCAGAAAGGACCTGCAGAATCATAGAATGGTTTGGATTGGAAGGGACCTTAAAAATCATCTAGTTCCAATCCCTCCTGACCCCACCATGGGCAGTGACACCTTTCACTATACCAGGTTGCTCAAGGGCCTGTCTAACCTGGTCTTAAACACTTCCAGGGAGAGGGTATCTACAACTTCCTTGGGCAACCTGTTCCAGTGTCTTGCTCCCACGTTGTAAAATTTTTTTCCTAATGTCCAGTCTAAATCTACCTTCTTCCAGCTAAAAGCCATTTGCCCTCATCCTATCACTACAAGCCCTTGTAAAAAGTCCCTCCCAGCTTTGTTGTAAGCCCCCTTCAGGTACTGGAAGGCTTCTATAAGGTCTCCCTGGAGACTCCTCATGTCCAGATTGAACAAGTGCAACTCTCAGAGCCCGTCCCCATAGTGAAGGTGCTCCAGCCCTCTTTCATGTTCATGGCCTCCTCTGGACCCACTCCAAAGGTTTGATGTCTTTCTTGTGCACCAGAACTGGAAGCGGTACTCCAGGTGGGGTCTCACAAGAGCAGAACAGAGGGGTAGAATCACCTTACTCATCCTGTTGGTCACACTTGGTACAGCCCAGGTCATGGTTGGCCTTCTGGGCTGCCAGTGCACATTGCCAGCTCATATTGAATTTTGTTACAGATTCACATATTGAATCAAGTTGGAAGAGACCCTCAAAGGTCATCTTGTCCAACTCCCCAACTTGTTCCCAACCAGGGACACCTCTAACTAGATCAGCTTGCCCAGGGCCACATCAAGTCTGATCTTGAATGTCTCCTGCAATGGGGCCTCAAACACATCTCTGGGCAACCCATTCCAGTATTTTGCCACTCTTGGTGTAAAGAATTTCCAACCTAAATCTACTCAGCTCTGGTTTAAAACCATCCATCCTCATCCTATTGTTACACGCCCTTCCAAACAGTCCTTCCTCAGCCTTCCTGTAGGTTTCCTTCAGATAGTGAAATACAGTTACAAGGTCTCTCTGGAGCTTTCTCTTCTCCAAGCTGAACAACTCCAATTCTTTCAGCCTGTCTTCACAGGAGAGGTGCTCCATCCCTCTGACCTCCTTTGTGGCCCTCCTTTGGACCCGCTCCAGCAAGTCTATGTCCCACTTTTTGGGGCGGTCCCATAGCTGGACACAGGATTCCAATGAGGTCTCACCAGAGCGGAGTGGAGTGGTAGAATCACTTCTTCTGATCTGAAGGTAATGCTCCAAGAGACTTTGATCGATTCAGCAGACACGAAAGTACTTTGAGGAGTTTGTAAAGAGTAAAATGGTGTCCTGTGTTTGGTTTTGACACTGGATATTTAGGATTCTGAGCTGCAAGAAAATTCTTCTCTTGTATAATGACAAATATATCTATTACAAAAATTTAAAAGGGAATATTAGATGAATCAGAAGTGTCACCAACAGTGAACAGCATGAATGAGTAAAGTATATGTACTTACAAATGATGTTTCCCTCCACACAAAGCAGTTTACAAGGTTTTTAGTTAGTGTTCCTCTTCTTTGTGAAGGCAAATCTGCTCTCCCTCTCTTCCCCAACTGTATACACAGGCTCAGTATCTGGTCTGCACACTGGCTTCTGAGCTCTTCCCATGCTTCAGTCCACTCTCGTTATTCCACCCAAAAGGAATTCCTCAGTCTCAGACACCAGCAAAATCAGCCCTAGCCCCATCCATTTGTCAAACCAAGCCCCTGTGTGACATTTTCCCACAGAAGGTCCCTGTCACCCTTTCTTCAAGTAAATGATATGCTGCTCAGAATATTGCTAGAAAAGGGAGAGACTAGCAGTAGAGGAAAGGAGGGAAAGAAAAGGATGAATTAAACTTTACAGACACATCGTACACGCTATGAGGATGCATTCCTCACTCTCTTCCCTTCAAACAATTTATCATTTTTCAACTGTATCATATTTTTTTCAGGGTGGACCCATGTTAGAAGAAGTTGAATTCTAGCTTTATTACATCCCAAAAGGAAAATATGGGCAGCTGCCATGAAATAACTATGTTTGGTAATGCATCTGTAAATCTGAGACACAATGTTATAACATTTAATTCATTTAAATTGATATTGAGCCTAATACCTTTTGTTTGATTAAAACACAACTTAGCATCCTACCTAGATTTGAAGATTCTAATGAATGTTTACTTTCTGTTACATGTTTTCCACTGGTTAAGCACCATTATCCTTCACATTTGAAGTTGTCCAAAACCCTTTAATTTTTTCCTCAAGGTGAAGTTTTATGTACAAAATAGGACCAGAGGGAAAAACTTCCACTGCCCATGTTTTCTCATGGCAAATTATGAGTAGAACTACGGAAGAGGTTCCTTCTCTGAAGACAGGGATGACAGTTATATTCATTGTACATCCTGAAAGTCACTAGCCTATCCAAAGATAGGTGCAAGATCTGTGTTCTTTTAAACTCTTACATTCCACTATCACCAAGACTGCTTTCCACATTATTTCATGTTGTCTGTTTGAAAAAAAATTAAACATAGCAGGGGAAAATTGCAGGCCTCTCATATCACCTCCAGTAATCTTTTTCCACTTCTTTAAACTGTCTCCAGTCTTCTGCTCCAATAGCTTGTGTTTGCTGGCCTAAACCTTAGGTAAACTGTAAGAAGTGGTTGTTTTAGCCACAGGAGAAAGTCACTTAAAAAACCCCCAAAAAGTATGTTTAAAAACAAAAATCAGTGTAATCTAAAGAAGAGGTATTCTGTGTGGTAGTGAGAGTGTGAAATGAGGAAAATAATAACATGCTTCTCTCTTACTGACTTTCTTGTTTTGGTGCACGTGATAGCAGTGGTTAACTTGCTCAAGTGATCTAAGGAATCAAGGAATCTAAGTAGAAATTTTTTTAAAGGTCAAACAGCCTAGCAGAAAGCATGTTCAAATGCCTATGTCCCAAATAAACAATAAAGCTTATGAACTTAAAAAGCACATATCAAGAACTATGGATTCGTTTGAATAGCCGCAAGAAAGGCAATGCATATAAAAAAAAAATTATTTAACATCCTTGGTAGCTCAGTGCTAGTCCACCCAGCTGACAGTTGTGTGAGTAAATAAATTTATGCAACAACCTTGGCTGGCAGATCTCAGATCACAGCTGGAGGCCAGTCACCAGTGGCGTCCCCCAGGGATCAGTGCTGGGCCCCATCCTCTTCAATGTCTTCATTGATGATCTAGATGAGGGGATTGAGACAGTCATCAGCAAATTTGCAGATGACACCAAGTTGGGAGCAGATGTTGGTCAGTTAGAGGGCAGAAGGGCTCTGCAGAGGGACCTCGACCGGCTGGACAGATGGGCACAGTCCAGTGGGATGGCATTCAACAAGTCCAAGTGCCGGGTGCTGCACTTTGGCCACAACAACCCCATGCAGAGCTACAGACTGGGGCTGGAGAGCGGCCAAACAGAGAAGGACCTGGGGGTGCTGATTGACAGCTGCCTGAACATGAGCCAGCAGTGTGCCCAGGTGGCCAAGAAGGCCAACAGCATCCTGGCCTGTATTAGGAATAGTGTGGCCAGCAGGAGCAGGGAGGTCATTGTGCCCCTGTACTCTGCATTGGTTAGGCCACACCTTGAGTGCTGTGTCCAGTTCTGGGCCCCTCAGTTTAAGAAGGACATCGAGACACTTGAACGTGTCCAGAGAAGGGCAACAAGGCTGGTGAGAGGCCTTGAGCACAAGCCCTATGAGGAGAGGCTGAGGGAGCTGGGGTTGTTTAGCCTGGAGAAGAGGAGGCTCAGGGGCAACCTCATTGCTCTCCGCAACTACCTGAAAGGTGGTTGTGGCCAGGAAGGGGTTGGCCTCTTCTCCCTAGCAACCAGCAACAGAACAAGAGGACACAGTCTCAAGCTGTGCCAGGGGAAGTTTAGGCTCGAGGTGACGAGGAAGTTCTTCATGGAGAGAGTGATTTGCCATTGGAATGGGCTGCCCAGGGAGGTGGTGAAGTCACCATCCCTGGAGGTGTTCAAGAAGGGACTGGAGGTGGCACTTGGTGCCATGGTCTAGTTGTGGGGTCTGTGGTGACAGGTTGGACTCGATGATCTTTGAGGTCTCTTCCAACCTTAGCGATACTGTGATACTGTGATACATTTGTTCATTTAAATATACCTGCACATATGATAAAATAGTTTGCAGTCTGGTCTTTGAAAAGTCAATAGAGTTGTAGCTATACTCATAAAAGTAAAAGATGTTTCACAGTTTACGGAAAATCCCAACCTACCTTCATAAAATACTAAATACAATTAAGTAGAGAGTATATGGATTACATTTCACAGTACTTGCAACAGTGTACATTCTAAAACAATTTTGTAAGCTACCATAAGTGCTCATAATGATATTATGAACACTAATGTGTTTTTTTTTCTCACAATATTAATGATGTCAAAAGATTGGTTTTGGAGAAAAGGTGCAGAGAGAGAATAAAAACTTGTATAAACTAGAATTTTTACTGCCAAGTTCATTTGTGAATAAATGAATTTTAGATTGCTGGCAGCAGTTCAATAAGACATCACATACCTTCCAGAAAATTTTTAGACTGTAAGTATCTTAATGAGGCAGATGCAGTCTTCTCCACAACTGCTGAATCACAATTTCATCATTCATGTAGTGCAGTAGAAAATGTAAGAATGAAGTTATAAAGACCTTCTCCATTTCAATACAACAAGCCCTAAAAAGCTTAATAAATTTTGGATAGAAAATTAGCTATGGAAACACTGGTGCATACTCTGTATTCAATGTTTTTCATTATGTGTGGAAATGTAGCCTTGTGTTCAACTGATCAGTTCATAATCATAATTTAGAAAGTAGTAGCATAGTACAAATGAAATTTTATGAAATGAGCAGTGGTACTGAATATCCAACTTAAGACACCTGAGGGCCTCATTTCTTCCTTAGTTAACAGTTCCTTTTCTACTTATTTCAGAGTGAGTATGAAAGTCATTAGGTATATAGAAAAAAATTGAGCTTGTCAAATAATATGTGTCTGAAGGACCCTTAATGGTGAGCTGTAGGTGATTATATCATTCAGTCTTCCATTTATGAATTGGTATGATCTGTGAATGCGTGCATTCGACAGCAAAAATAGGGGAAAAAAACATTACTACATCTCTGACTAGCTAGATATACCATCTCCTTTGCCTTGAGAAAATGCTTTTGGATCTTTTTTGAATTCTTCACAGGCAAATACATTATTTTCTTTCTTATTAGATCGAAAAATAGACTCCTTGGCTTAACCTTGTACCTGCCTCCCTCCTGAAGAGTTGTCTGGCAAGTTGGGCTCTCAGGTGCCCCAGCCATGACCCTGGCTTGGGCCCACACTATTTTTCATAGAATCTCTCAAGTTGAAAGGGATCCATAAGGATCATTGAATCCAACTCCTGGACTGCCTAAAACTAAATCATATGACTAAGGACTTCATCCAGATATTCCTCAAACTCTAGGAGGCTTAGTTCTGTGCCCGCTTCCCTGGGCCCTGGGGAGCCTGTTCCAGCAATCAACTACTGTCTCAATGAAGAACTTTTTCTTAATGTCCAGTCTGAACTTTCCCTGATGCAGCTTCAGTCCATTTCTTTGTGCCCTGTTGTCAGTCACCAGAGAGAGATCAGCACCTCCTCTTTCACTGCCTTCCTTGAAGAAGGCACAGACTCCAATGAAGGCATCCCTCAGCCTTCTCTCCTCCAAGCTGAACGAGTTAAGTGACATCAGCTACTCCCCTCGAGTCGCTTCCCTCGAGTCCTTTCACCATCTTGTTCACTCCTTTCTAAACCCACTTCAATAGTCTGATGTCCTTCTTTTACTGAGGCACCCAAAATCACATACAGTACTTGAGCACTGCCCCCCACCTAGTGCAGCACAGTGGGGCAATCACCTCTCTCAAACAGTAAGCAGGCCACAAATGATCCTTTTAGCCACCAGGGCACAGCATTCACTGTTGATCAACTTGCCATCAACCCAAACCCCCAGCTCTCTTTCGTAGGAATGCTTTTCAGCCTCTTGTCCCCCAGTTTGCACACACAACCAGGTCTATCCTGTCCCAGATGGAGAACCCAGCACTTGCTTTTGTTAAGTTTCAAACAGCTGGTGATTGTCCAGCTCTCTTAGCCTATACTGACCTCTCTGTAAGGCCTCTCTACCCTCGAGTAAACCTGCAGCTCCTTCACATTGCCCTACTATATATTCCTACCAAGAAATGCATAGGTTTAAGGGGACAGAGAAGGGCCTCACAAATGTTTCTGAAGACCTATTTATGACAGAATGTGGGGTTTTTTTTGCAGGGAGTGACTGTCCTGCCACTCTCTGTCCCCAGCTCCCTATGCCCCTTCTCTTCCTGCCTGCTCTTGTTACTCCCTGAGGGTTTTCAGCTGCAACTCTTTAAGCAGTCATGCCACCCACTAAGCCAGATTGCCTTTGTCTAAATTCATACAGTACTAAAGCACTGATTAGCATTGACAAAGTGGCTTTAGCATAACTAAAATAAATTTTTAATTACTTTAATTAAACAAATGCAAATTCCCAAATGTAGATGAGTCTAAACCGGTTTAACAAAACCTAGTCAATTTCCACTCATGTTCATGATTATTCTCTATGTCATAGAAACAGGTATCCCTTGAGGATGGCAAATAAACTAAAGCTTCTGGGTATTGAGTAAAAGAAATTGCATCTGCCAGCTGGTAAGATCATTCCAAAAACTAGATGAACAGCTCAGGGCAAGAAAAGAAATTGCTACTTTGAGCAGGAAACAGGAAGCTTCAGAGGTTTTGACACCTGTGTCACACATGGAGTAACCGCATGATAAAAGTTGTACAATCCAGCCCATCAATGGGCAAGAGACTAAGCTTTGCTGAACTGTGGCACGGAATGGATGGGCGAACAGAAGGACTGAAGGACAGAAATTGTTTGATCTTGCAGCAACTGGCAAAAATATCAGGGAGTATCTACAAGCTTTGGTTGGAAGCCAGTAATTAATTGGATTCAAGAAACTAGCCACAAAAAGCTGAGGGCTTTTTATTTTGTTTTTGGCTTCTCTTTATTAAAATTACTACTCAGAGCAGAGTGATAGTAGCTTTTTACAGTGCTACGTAACTCAGTTCCTTGCAACTTTTTGATTACACATACACAGTCCTCAGTTAAATTCATTGAAGCAAATTTGAGGTTTGGTTTACTCTATTTGGTGTTCTAAGTTAAAAATTAATGATGTTACAAAAAAATAGAGCCTGTTATCTACTAAGTGTAGCTTCCTATTTGCCATCATGAGGCATGATGATTGTGGTAACAGCAGGGGAAGGAATGGGCCCTGACAGCCTCCTGAGTCTGTCTTCATCATCATTTGTGTAGAGCTTAACAACACTCTGTCTCAGATCACCAGCCCACTCACTCACCCAGCTACATTCCTGCTATTTTCAAGTACTCTGCTTCATTAAACCTTAAAAGGGCTCTGATTGCAGGCCACAGTTGGGAAGTGGTTATGCACTTTCTTCCTCTCTGTAATTAATACAAGGAAGTCTTTAGAGTCTTACTCTCACATTTCCAGTGTAGCTTCATTTCAGTCTATTTTTTTCTACAAGGACAGGCAATTCTTGCTTTCTCTATTTGGGCAGAGATTTAACACGAGAGTTTTCTCTGCCCTTAAATGTGAGAGTGGGGATATTTTTAAACTATTTACTGTAGCAATGAATGGCCAGTGTGGCCACAGGTGATTTAGCAGAATACACACTGGAATGAGACAGTTCTAAATAGATTTTCTCACAATGAACAATACTTGCCAAAGTCAAATCCTGTAGGAATAAACAGATTTGACAGATAACACATATAAAATAACACATAACTACGTATTTATTTGGTTTCTTGACAGCTGAAAAATCACTTACAGATATATTTACTCTTTTCAAGGTTATGTAACATAGAGAATATCAAGCAACATTTAAAAACTTAGTGAAAAAACAATGAAACTTTTAAAAATAAATTATTTAGTAGAAGTGAGGCTGAGCACAAGAATAAGTTTCACTGAAATGAAAGTTTCAGAGATATTTGCAATTAACGACTATTTATGTATAAGCTCACTTGTCAAAGTGACTAGCTAGGTATTACAGACAAAGCATCACTTTTCACAATGCATTCAACTGTGCAAGTGCTAATAACTGTCTCTCATTAAAAGTACAATCACATAAATAGGCTCACTGTCATCTAGGGCTGAGAAATTGCCTCTGTATTTAAGGAAAAATTATCTGCCCAGCCCCATTCCCCTTGCTGAAAAGGAAGCAGACATGATTCTGTGTGGCCAGCTGTCTCTCTGGTTGTCTCCCCTGTGGCCCCAAAAAATGACCATGAAGATAAAGTATCAACACACCAACATGCCCCAGGAAAAAAGCTCAAACACAATATGTCCTGTTTTTCATGCAGTGGAAGGCAATTCCTATAGGCCTCCTATCCATTAGAATACACATACCATCTCCAAAGATGGTCACAATACAATACAATACAATACAATACAATACAATACAATACAATACAATACAATACAATACAATACACCAGGTTGAAAGAGACCTTCAACATCATCACGTCCAACCCATCAACCAATCAAACCCACCCAACAACTAAACCATGCAGCCAAGCACCCCATCAAGTCTCCTCCTGAACACCTCCAATGAAGGTGACGCCACCACCTCCAAGGGTAGCCGATTCCAATGGGCAACCACTCTCTCTGTATAGAACTTCTTCCTAACATCCAGCCTAAACCTGCCCTGGTGCAGCCTGAGACTGTGTCCTCTTGTTCTGGTGCTGGCTGCCTGGGAGAAGAGGCCAACCTCTGCCTGGCTACAACCTCCCTTCAGGTAGTTGTAGAGAGCAATAAGGTCACCCCTCAGTCTCCTCTTCTCCAGGCTAAGCAACCCCAGCTCCCTCAGCCTTTCCTTATAGGGCTTGTGTTCCAAACCCCTCACCAACTTTGTAGCCCTTCTCTGGACACGTTCCAGCAAGACAACATCCTTCCTAAACTGAGGGGCCCAGAACTGGACACAGGACTCAAGGTGCGGCCTAACCAGTGCAGTGTACAGGGGCAGAATGACCTCCCTGCTCCTGCTGGCCACACTGTTCCTGATGCAGGCCAGGATGCCATTGGCCTTCTTGGCTGCCTGGGCACACTGCAGGCTAGAAGATCAGGTATAGGTAATATAACCAAGCATTTTGTATCTTCTAAAATAAAATCAGTGGAAGAAGGTTTCTCCTTTATCTTGTTCTAATTTTGTTCCTGACAAAAATTATTATTCTGTTTGTTTACTCACAGTTTTCTGACGCTAGTATCCGCTGATTTCTATCTCAAGAAAAGAAAACCCAATTGTGATTTCTTTCAGAACCCTCTGGGTGCTGCTTCCTGCATCATCATCTTCAGGACTCCAAGCGTTTTTGGTAACACTTGATATCAAGTGTCTTCACAAAAGCTTCACAAAAATTAATTGCAGTGGAAAATGGGCATGTGATTTCTAAATAAAATTCTTGTTAAATAATAACAGCTTGACTGCATTTAGCAAGCATGTGACAACGCTGAAATTTAACCAAGTCTTTAAAGTGAAAAGTAAGTCTCAACAGAGGTCATACTATCTAACTTCAAAAGAAGCCATATGACCTAATCTTGTTTGAATCATTTAAGACTCTTCTTTCTCACTGGGGTTTATTACAAAGCTTCTGGTGAAAATACTTGCTTTCAAAACATAGGGATTTTTGTTTCTTTACACTGTAGTAAATATATATTTTTTCTACAGATCAGCCATTGCTTGTACTTTTCCCTCTTCCACAGATGCTACTTATTGAGAACTTGCATTCAAATGATATTGTTTCTAATTTTGAATTAGAGTGGGATTCTGCTAGGTAAAAATGTGAAACAGAAGGAAACTGACAGACATCATGAAGTTATTTTGTAATACTGAAAGCATTTGAAATTGGTTCTAGAACTTGAAAAATTTTCAACAGCATGTGAGATCACCGGAATGCACAGGAAAAACCTAATTAGCAATGACATAAAACCCCATGTCTTTTGTTTTGCTAATTACAAGGGGATTGAGAAGACTGACACTGGCACTTTTACCTCTATTCCTGAGAAATTAGCTGGTCTTTAAGAAAAGAGAATCAAACAACATTAAATTACAAAGGCCTATTAACCATGTGAGCTTTTCTCCTCAACTCTAAATAAGCAGGTTTCTAATGTCAATGCTAAAAGTCAAGGTCAATTTGCTTGCACCTTCAAAAATCCAAGAAAACCAACAGTATATTTTTCTAGGATATGTAAAGCTACAACAAATTAAGCTAACTGCACTCAGGTTAACTTCTATAGAAACAAATGGTAGAAAATCTAGCTCAGATGAAGCTGTAAATAACTACTGAACCATAATCTATAGCTTTCTCTTCAAATTCAGCTCAAGATTTTAAGTTTAACCAAACTTAAGAAGATTAATGTGTATGGAACAGGGTTGGGTTTTTTCCCTAGGATCATAGAATCATTAAGGTTGTAAAAGACCTTTAAGATCATCAAATCCAACCATAACCCAGCTACCATGACCACTAAACTGTATCCTGAAGTGCCACACTTACATGCTGTTTGAACATCTGCAGAGGTGGCAACTCTACCACCTCCCTGGGCAGCCTGTTCCCATGCCTCACCATTCTTTCACCAAAAGACTCTAAGACTCCCCTGGCATAACTTAAGGTCATTTCCTCTCTTTCTATCACTGGTTACTTGGAAGAAGAGACCAGCACCACCTTCACTACAACCTCCTCTCAGGCAGTTGTAGAGAGCAATAACATCTACCCAAGCCTTCTCTTCTCCAGACCAAACAATCCCAGTTCCCTCAGCCACTCCTTGTATGGCATTACCCTCTGAAATCCTTGCCAGCCTCAGTGCTCTTCTATGGACACATTCCAGGACCTCAACATTTTTCCTATACAGTGGTGCCCAGAACTGAACGCAGTACTGAAAGTATGGCCCCACCAGGACCAAGTACAGGAGCATGATCATTTCCCTACTCCTGCCAGATATTTACCTTTGCATTCAAAAAATTAAAGGTAATTTTCAAGAAAAACTGACAAAACCAAATCATCTGAGTCCTGAAGCAGACTTCTTTGAAAAGAAATAGATACTTTTAATTGCTGCCATTTCCAGAGAGGGGGTTGGATCTCCTTAGACAAGTAAATGACACCTGATTCATTTTGGCAACAGAACAGGAATACAGCAATATGTTATAGCATATGAAACCACAGACTTATTAGTAATAAGCAGGGGAATTATTCCTTCCTTATTATTTTAAGTATGACACAGATGTTTTATTGTCATCCAACAACATGTCACAGTAAAGCATCTTTAAGGCACCCAGCAACCACCAATGCCTTTAAGAATTAAGTTTGAATCAAAGAAATACATTATTTCCCTCTGAAAATAACCTCTGTAATTACAACTTTCTTTTAGCTAATTGTCTTTCTAAATGTCTTGCCAAGAATTTTATACTTTACAGAAGATTCATTAGGCAGGTTAATATGAACATTCAACATTTGTTTATTTAAAAAAATTCATCCAAAAGCACCAAAATTCAATGCCAATATCAAGAGAGTTATGAGTAAGGCATACATTCAGGCATGCTACAACTGTTCCTGTTTATTCAGATCGCTTATTTCACAGCGAATGTATTAGTGTTGTCCTTCTGTGTCACTTGTACTCAATTCCTGGACTTAAGCTAAACTGGCTAATATCCAGCTACAAATCACTTACTTAAAATTATCATTCCCATGGTGAGTATTCATTGGATCAGAAAGGTAATATAAAATGAAAGGTGATTATAACTACTTGTAACTTGATCTTTAACCTAACCCCATAGCTATCTGCTAATCATAGTATCGTAGTATCAGTCAGGGTTGGAAGGGACCACAAGGATCATCTAGTTTCAACCCCTGCCATGGGCAGGGACACCCTGCACTAGATCAAGCTGGCCAAAGCCTCATCCGGCTTGGTCTTAAACACCCATTCCAGGGCTTCACCACTCTCATGGTGAAGAACTTCCTCCTCACGTCCAGCCTGAATCTCCCTACCTCCGACTTATATATAATACATAAACATATAATGCCTGGTTATTTTCCATTCATGGGCAACAGTCTCTGTACTGTAACTAATACACAAGCAAATACTTTATGCAGACCAGATGACTACTGAATGGTATTTTGCAGACCACACCTACTAACAGCTGTGAGGGAACTTTCAAAATTAATTCAGTGAAAATTCATTGAATGAATTTTTTTAAATGATCAAAAATAGAGCTGAAAACACTGTGACTAGCAATAAGACAGGGAGGAGGAAGTAACCATCTCTCATAAAACTCTCAAGGAAAACAAAAAGTTTTAGTAAACACTTTGTTCAATTAAATACTTAATCTACATAACAACAACTGAAGTAAACAACAGTAAGATCTGTTAGCCTACTCTATTCCTAATTCAAATGGCTGAAGTACCTTCATGTCTAAACTCACTAAATCCTATCTTCTATCTTGCTGAAAAAGGGTAGACATTAGTTACTTTCAGGTAGGAGAGCACAAGAAATTTGGCTTACTATTTGTTATTTGGATGTCCCTAAGAGTGAATACGCTGCAGAGGGAACATACCAGAATTCTGAGCACAACAATATCAAATACTGTCTACTTCATATAAAATTTCATGAATGGGTGGAATGGAATACCAACATCACATGGTAAGATTTCATTTTTGCAACATGTTAATAATACAATAATACAATACACCAGGTTGGAAGAGACCTTCAAGATCATCGTGTCCAACCCATCAACCAATCCAACCCACCCAACAACTAGACCATACAGCCAAGCACCCCATCCAGTCTTCTCCTGAACACCTCCAATGAAGGTGACTCCACCACCTCCACGGGCAGCCGATTCCAATGGCCAACCACTCTCTCTGTGTAGAACTTCTTCCTAACATCCAGCCTAAACCTGCCCTGGCGCAGCCTGAGACTGTGTCCTCTTGTTCTGGTGCTGGCTGCCTGGGAGAAGAGGCCAACCTCTGCCTGGCTACAACCTCCCTTCAGGAAGTTGTAGAGAGCAATAAGGTCACCCCTCAGTCTCCACTTCTCCAGGCTAAGCAACCCCAGCTCCCTCAGCCTCTCTTCACAGGGCTTGTGTTCCAAACCCCTCACCAGCTTTGTTGCCCTTCTCTGGACACGTTCCAGCAAGACAACATCCTTCCTAAACTGAGGGGCCCAGAACTGGACACAGGACTCAAGGTGTGGCCTAACCAGTGCAGTGTACAGGGGCAGAATGACCTCCCTGCTCCTGCTGGCCACACTGTTCCTGATGCAGGCCAGGATGGCATTGGCCCTCTTGGCTGCCTGGGCACACTGCAGGCTCATGTTCAGCCTACAATCAACCAGTACCCCCAGGTCCCTCTCTGCCTGGCCACTCTCCAGCCACTCTGACCCCAGCCTGCAGCACTGCCTGGAGTTGTTGTGGCCAATGTGCAGAACCCGGCACTTGGATGTGTTAAATCTCATGCCATTGGACTCTGCCCATCTGTCCAGCCTGTCGAGGTCCCTCTGCAAAGCCTCTCTACCCTCCAGCAGATCAACTCCTGCCCCCAGCTTGGTGTCATCTGCAAATTTACTGATGATAGACTCAATGCCCTCATCCAGATCATCAATAAAGATGTTGAAGAGCATGGGGCCCAGCACTGATCCCTGGGGCACACCACTAGTGACTGGCCGCCAGCTGGATGTGGCACCATTCACCACCACTCTCTGGGCTCGGCCCTCCAGCCAGTTCCTAACCCAACACAGTGTGATCCTGTCCAAGCCATGTGATGCTTCTTCAGATGCAGGCCCAAACCCACCTCCTAGAAAATACACCCCAATGAAGAAGACCATTAATAACTTTTTTAATATAAAATTTTAATTGCATTTACACTTCTTAAAGGGTTCAGAAATTTTTTATGCTGAATAAAATCTGCTTGCTTTTATATGCACTGTCCTGGTGAAAGACATTTAACCACTGCTATGAATAACAGCTATAACTAAGAAACGGTGTCAGTGAACAGTTTTAGAGATCATTTTTAGTAGTCAAAAATTCTACAACTTTTCTACAATTCCTTGATTGGTTATAGTTACTGTTTGTGGGTTGTTGGTTGTCTGGGCAGGGGGCCTACTTAATATTTTTAGTAACAATGTATGTTTCTGAAGGACTGAGGTAAATACATTACTTTTATCTTCAGTTTGCACATGTAATTTCTGATGTCAGTCTGATCATACTGTTGATTTTGGGTTAAAGACTTAAGGGTAACAAAGAAAAATAAATCTAAATCTTTCACCACAGGGTGGTAAATTTTTCTGGATAAGTTTTCAAATCTTGCATTTGATATAATAAAAATAAGTGAAATTATTTGGCAATAAGTGAAATTAAATGGCAGTGCTTATGCACAGCACCAACATCTTCATCAAAATGAGCCAGTGATGACTCAAGGATTAACTCCCACACCATTTAAATTAATTTTATCAAGTAATTATGTCTAGGTACTATTCTCCCCCTTCCCTTTCTCAGCATCTCCAGCTCTTTTCCTTGCAAAAGAAGAGGAAAGTTTAGAACCCAAGTAGTAGCTCCACAGGTGTTGTGAGCTATTTTAAAAGGTTAGCTAAACATGTGCAAAACAATTGGCATGACAGTGAATTCAGATCTTTGCAAAATGAAGGTATTATAGGGGTTATAAAGGTGAGAAGGATAGCAGAAACCTGTGAAAATTAACAAAGTCAAAAATCTATTGCTCTTGCAGAATCTAGCTAATACACAGATTAAAACCTCACAGTTTTAAACTTTTCTGCCTTTCTTGCAAGCCATTATTTCATCCAGATATTGTGGATGGGACATTATTAACTGCTACATTAGTAAATGCCTGCAAGCAGAAACTTGAAAAATTTCCAAAAAGCATTTCAAAACACTGGCATTTTAATTAGAAAATCAGACAGCTCATACTTGTAAAACTGTGATGTTCAAGGAGACAAAGATGTTGTCCAAACTTGTTCTGAGGATTCTAACAATAAAAATCTACTTGGCTTGAGACAGGATTTATCATTTTTATACTTTTTTAAAGGAAAGATTATAGTGACTTTTTTCATCTTGCTTTTCTCATTTATTATTTTAAATTCCATGTGTGGTTCAATGGAATGGAATGGAATGGAATGGAATGGAATGGAATGGAATGGAATGGAATGGAATGGAATGGAATGGAATGGAATGGAATAGAATTAACCAGGTTGAAAGAGACCTTTGACATCATTGAGTCCAACCTATCACCCAACACTATCTAATAAACTAAACCATGTCACTAAGCACCCCATCCAGTCACTTCCTATCTTCCTAAACACCTCCAGTGATGGCAACTCCACTACCTTCCTGGGCAGCCCATTCCAATGGCCAATCACTCTTTCTATGAAGAACTTCCTCCTAACATCCAGTCTGAACCTCCCCTAGCACAGCTTGAGACTGTGTCCTCTTGTTCTGGTGCTGGTTGCCTGGGAGAAGAGTCCAGCTCCCACCTGGCTACAACCTCCCTCCAGCCTCCTCTTCTCCAGGCTAAACAACCCCAGCTCCCTCAGCCTCTCCTCCTAAAGCTAGTGAGGGGTTTGGAGCACAAGCCTTATTGCCCTTCTCTGGACACATCCCAGCAACTCAACATCTTTCCTAAACTGAGGGGCCCAGAACTGGACACAGTACTCAAGGTGTGGCCTAACTAGTGCTGAGTACAGGGGCACAATGACCTCCCTGCTCCTGCTGGCCAGGATGCCATTGGCCTTCTTGGCCACCTGGGCGCCCTTTAGTGATTTTCATCATCACCGGCCCTCCATATTAAGTATTACAATGTCATTTATTACCAGAGCTGCTCACCACAATAAGTAAATACATAATTTTTACGATGGCAGCATTTACCTACTACAGCTTAGATACAGGCTTATCATTTAATACTACACATTTCACATGATGGAACTGTGAAATCACAGGGCACCTAGAAATGGAAATCACACATCGTACAGAGTGATTTTAGCAGCACTATTTAGGCTGCAGACTTCATAAGGAGAGTCCAAATGCAGTAAAATGTACCTATTTGTCACTTTTTTTTTTTCTTTTAATATTTGTCAAGTATAACTCAAACTGTCATTTACAGATGGTTACAAGTTTAAATATGCTTTTGTTAATTTCTCTGATGGTTAAGCAATTGGAGTTGGTCACCTCTCATTTGAGTTTGATCAGTTTGGCTTCACATGTTACAGAGCCCTCAGTCTATTTATTTACATAGAAATTGCATTTTACTCAAGTATCAAAAAATCATCTTGTCTAACTCTTCCATTCTAAGTTGTTATGTGAATGAAGAGGTTCCTCATGTGTATGTAGCAAACTACCTTTTCATTGCTATCTGCAAGGCAAGGAACTAGCCTGAGTGCCCATCTCTGTCAGAGGCGGGTCAGAATTTTTATTATACTGATTTATAAGACACACCAATAAATCATTTGTTGGCATAGTTCAACAGAAATCCCACATTCTTCTTACATGCCTACGTTACTGTTGACCAGAATTAAACTAATCTGCTTGCACTGCTGACAAAATTATGGTGGGGAGACATCAGGACAGGTTGCCCAGGGAGGTGGTGCCCCATCCCTGGAGGTTTTTAAGGCCAGGCTGCATGTGGCTCTGAGCAACCTGATCTAGTGTGAGGGGTCCCTGCCCATGGCACAGGGCTTGGAACTAGATGATCCTTGAGGTCCCTTCCAACAATTCTACAATTCTATGATTCTCCACTCTACCCTGACTGCTGCATATTTCTCAGATTATATATTTGTAAAAAGGATTAAAAATTGAATGATGGTGGATTCATAAATATTTTTACATTAAAAGTTTTGCTCTTGCAGGGTTTTGCAAAGATATCATGAATGAATATTAAAGAACAATCAATACCGACCAAATATAACTGCAATTATACAACCAGGAATATAGTAATTAGCTATACTTAAAATTAAGCAAGCATTATACTTTATTTTCAGTTTTGGAAAACTTTATTCAGAGAGACTTGACTTCTTAATGGATTTGCCCAAACTTGTTTGAAGTAATATCTACTACTGTTAGCAAAACCAATTTATTTCCAGGGGTTAAAATAAACTCAGTGTTTATAGCATTTAAGAGTTTTCATAGAGCAGTGGAAAAGGCTAACACAATAAAAGCCATTCAATGCAGCTCTCAGGTTACATGTTTTTTTTTTCATACCTTACATTATTTTGTTTGATCATGTATGAAAATGTGATGAAACACCACTTGTTTTTGTAAACTTCTAAATATGTACAGCTTTATTAGTAAACAACAGAAAAGATAAGCGCTTATCAACAGCTTGCATTATGCTGCTTTGCTGAGGCTCACTTTTCTCTCACCTTCTCCTTCTCAGTACTAACTCCATTTCTCCTTAAAATATCTTCACATGTTCACAGTTTTGACCAATTTCCTAACCCTGTTCATCCTGATCCATTCTTTTAATCCTCTTTCAGACGCCTGGTAGGTCTTATTCACCTTCAAACTCCAGTAATATCTCCTCCAAACACACCTTTTTACTCTATAAACATTTTCCTCATACCGTAAGTCTACTTTTGATAATACCTCTGCTGTGGTTGTGCTAGCTGACAGCTATCCAAAGCCTCTATGTAGCTCATTCTTACCAAATTCTTGCCCATTCCTGAGACCTGGACCTTTCACTGTAATATAATCTCTTTATTTGCTTCAACTTAAGGGAGTCCACATGGAAGAAATCATGAAGAAAACCTGTAGAGCTTCCCCTCATCTAAATCAGCTCTTGTCTCCATCATGTCTTCTTCTGGGACTGTGCAGTAAACAGTGACTTCCCTTCTGCTCTATTTCTGCCATGTATTTATGTTTATCTGTTCACTATCAGCTCCTTCTTGTTTCTATTCTTCTTTCTACGTATTCTCCTTCCTATGTCTTTGCTTTAATGAATCATCTTCTCCCTAACTAAATCATGTATTTGTCATTTCCTTGCTAACCCTCTAGTCCTCCAAATTCCCCACTTCCCTGGAAAAAATTAACAGACTGAAACTTCTCAAAATACTGTTCCTTCTCCATCTGCTTTGCCTTGCTTGCTTTCTTCTAGACAAGGTCATACAGCCCTTAAATTGTCTCCTTCACCCACAAATAGCACAAAGTTTGAGTGTCTCCTTCAAAAATTTTCTAAGAGACTCCAACCCCCCCAACCCCCTCCCCCCACCCCTCAGCCTTTTCCATTTCTGTTATCTCTGGAAATTCACACATTCAGAGCACCCAACTGCACATTCAGCATCACATGCTTCTCTGCCCTTAGCAAATGCAATCTTGTTCCACTCATACCCACTCAGAACTTTGCTACAAAAATGATTCTCCTAATTTGTCAGTTAGATCATGTAAATACTGTCCTATTCTACTGCATCAAGCAAGCTACTGTTCTACATTTTATGGGTCCCAACAACTGATATGAGAACTCTATGTTTTCAGTTCATCATCTATCTACTGTTAAAGGGGTATGGCTGGACAGCAGGGGAGGAAGCTCTGGGTTTTGTGGTCCTCTTCATTGCACACTGACTCAACCTGAACTACCTGATAGGAGATTTTTCTCTCCCTAGAAACAGCTGGTTATGGAAGAGAGAAACTTCTGGAGTGCTGGATAAGGTATTCCTGCAGCAGGTCTCACTTACACACAGACCTCAGACACAAATAATAGCAGATGAAACCTTTTAAAGAAACAGACAGTACATGCCCCAGTACATGGGGCTTAACCAGGAGATAGGGGTGGGATAACAGATGGGGAGCGGGAGAGTAGCCACTGCTGCAGACTATTTTAAGGAGTCTGTGCAAGGTGACAGTGAAATGCAAGGCTATTTTCAACAGACCAGAAGCACCATTCCAGGGTCTACACTTCATCAGAAAATTGTAAAAGACTTTTCAATTTTTTTAAAAGCAGGAAATCCATAAGCTAACCAATTGCAAAATGAGTGTTATAGGTTCCAGGACATGTGTGACCAGGTATATCTCAGAGTCTTGGTTACAGTGACTTAAGAGTCTAACAGGGTCCAAATGAACATTAGAAGGTAGATGTTGACACAGTACTGATGACCATAAGGTTATCATGAATAAATTGAGCCTAGAATTAGACAAACGCTGTAATCATTCCTGAAGAAAACCACTCAAATGTGAAAATGCAAAAAAAAAGAAGACAACTATTTACAGGATAAAACTTGAGACTTTTTGAAAACTATATAATAATCTTGAAGGAGATAGCCAAACACAGGTTTTCATGAAGGCAAGGGTCTTTTGTAGCCTCCTTTCCCCAAATGTGTGGGAAAAGAACTTTGTACTATTGCCCTGAAAGTGCCAGCACATTACTGATCAACACACTTTGTGATGGTATCAAATGGCTTTCATTCTCATCACTTCCTTGGAAATGCAGATACTATGTTATTTGATGAGCACAATTTCAGCATCCCTAAGTGCTCTATTCAGAGAGGAACTTAAGGAAGAATATCCAGTTATTTCATCAAATAGTAGTTCATCTGCTGGATTCTCAGATAAGTAAAAATCAGCCGAAACATTCTCCATTTTAAGAGGCGGAAATAAGTTTTATACAGCTGGCGTTTCACGTAGCAAACACACAAATAATGAACTGGATACAACTGTCACTCCTGAATCACTACTGTAGACTTCCCACATATTTTTAGACGCAGCTGGTTTACAATATGGTAGACTAGCATACTGCAAGTCACAGAGGTAGTTGTTGTATCTTCCTGTAATCACATTGGCAAACTGCAAAACCTTTATCAATGCTGATGACCAATTACATTTTTCTGCCCTGTGAAATTAATCTCCCCTGACAATGAAAACTGACAAGTAGCATAAGCACTATGCAGCTAAACACAGTCCTGCAACTACAGTACTAATGTGTCACCTGCTTTTGAGCAAACAGCAATATGACTTAAGTCTGTAATCAGACCTACCATGGGATTTGAGTTTTTGCTGTTGCTGGTTTTTGGTGGGGTTTTGTTTGGTTGCTTGGTTGTTTTTTTCAAAATAGCATCACCCATAGAAAAATTTAAATACATATGGTATGTGACAACAGTGGTGCTCTTCTGGACTTTGGAGAATAAAACCTAGTACATAGTAATATATATTCTGCAAACAGATTGTTAACCCTCTACTTCCATTCTTGAACTTTAACTCTTCCAAGCCATCATTTTTAAGTAGGTGAGAGCTTCCTGGGAGTTTACCAAGGGAAGTCATAATTCCTACTTGTTTCTTTGCAAATAAGCATTTATGATTAATACAGCCCACGACAGGAAAGCATTAACATTGTCTAAAATAATGCTTTATAGGAGCCTATAGAGGTAATTTCTACACAAAATGACCACGATGTTAAGAGTTTCTTTTGACTGATACTATCGTTAGTGTGGTTTGACTGGATATTGAGATTTTACTTTTCGATATTTATGCTGAAACGTCCATATTTCATCACCTGCTACTGCAGTTTTCAATCTGAATGAAATGGACATGCATCATACAGATGCAATGTATGTAGACATCAATCTTGTAGCCTAGACTGTTTATTTTATTAAATGTCACCTAGAGATATGCCCACATTTCTCAGCACAACTCATTTTTGCCAGCTTGAACCATACTCCAGACACTTCTTGATTACATCCCTATACCTTTCTGACAGTATATACTCTGATTAAAATTATCTTTTTTCCAGGATTAGGAAGATGTAGAATATGTTGTAGAGAGTCACATATGAACAATAACTGGTGCTACAATGGATCAGCTATTTTAATTCAGTCTACTGCAAAACAGTGTGTCATGAAAGACATTGCAGTAATGTTATTGTCTGGCCGCAGTCACACAAGGGTTAACAAAGCTTAAATCCCATGATTGTGGGATGACACACAAACATAATGACTGGTATTGTGGACACTTTGGCAAGTTATCACTAGCTGTAAGATGTTTACTCATAGCATAAGGGAGTAAAGTTGGTATTTACACATACAGTTCCTCTACAACAAGTTCACACAGCAAAGCAGTATCTGGTGCTCTTTGCTCTATCAGAGAGGCTGCCACCTAAGTACTTGCAAAAACTCAAGTGCCCTCAGGGATGAACCCAACCGATCAAAGCCAACATAATACAATCTAGCATTAGGGATGCTGTGAATAGAGAAATACAGTCCCCAGTGATGTCACTATTCTTTTACAAATATTACACCTACAAACACACAGAAATTATGAAAAAATCCATGTATAGATGAAGTGCACAGTCTGAGTAGCTCCTTTCAACTAGACAAATAGAACAAATTGAAAGGCTGGCCAATCTCAACACATAAATGTGACTACAATTTTTACAAGACTACTTTGCATCAGAATATAAAATAATGGACAACCTTTCCTACTTAGACATTTAATTTATTTTTACGCTTGTCAGATCCAAGTTTGATCCAAATTGCTTCAAACGAAAGACTGGTAAGTCCATGGTCTGTTGGACCGTTATTGAAGTGTCACCTTAGTTCACTTGCTTAGTTCTATTAATTATAGTCACAATACTAATGAGGAAAGCTAAGCTCTTTTCTTGGGACAACTCTTTAGGTATAAGTGAATGCCTGTGTAAGATAAAAGTAAAATAATCTCATTTGGACTTATTACACTTTTTCTTGCTTTTAAACAAAAGGCAATAAAAACTCTTGTAGTATCCATGTTAACTATTCTTCACAAAACTCCATAGCATCATTATAGCAGCACAATAATTTTAGTATTTTAGTGATTTACTAATAAAGTAAAAATGATTTTACATGTTCCAGTGGTGACAGCATTTGAGTGATTTCCCAGAATGGTTCCTCTTCTTCTAAACCAAACTAGAGTACCCACACGACCTTTTCTTTGACATGATAGACTCAATACCTAACTATACTTATTGGTTCTCTGTCACATTCCTCTTTTCTCTAAACATTCAGGAAGTCATGGATCCAACAAGCTGTCTGATGTAAGAGGTCAATTTATCTGCTTTTATAACCTACAGAGATTTCTAAGTAGGCCTTTAGATGTCAATTAGTGAAAAAAGCAGCATGCTGTGCTGCTTTCTGTTCAGCTTCTCTCAGACTTTGTTTGCTAAGAGAAAGGGACAAATGATACTGGTCTCATTTCTCTGGAAGATATTTCTGGCCTAGGTGAGCTCTGTGTGCAAAACCACAGAATGTGTTGAGTGATCCACCCCACTATTACTAAAAATGTTTAATAAATGCGTGCATGCTATGTTACATTTTATACAAATGAGCACACATTACACCAGTTTTAGGAAATACACAGATATAGAGATAATGACTATTGCATTTCAGAGTTTCTGCACAGTTTCCTTGTGAGATGAAAACTTGTACACAAAAGCTGAAGCTGCTCACGCTTATGTAAAGCTTCTATTAAATCTTGCTTTTTAAACATCATAGCTTGTATGTAAAAGTAGATAATACTCTAAAGATGATTTGAGAGTCTCGTGTGGCACAGAAAAGGCAAAGGAGAGAAAAAGAAAATTAAAAGGAAAAAAAAATAATGAATTTGCTGCAGACATGTAAACAACTTACCTGCTGAAAAGCTGATGATTCATGAAGACCAGCTCATTGAAACACTGAGCCAAACAAGAGATAACAACTAACTTCACAAGGTTAAAATTGGTGGACTTCCCTCCTCTCATCTTGGCTATGACTAAGAGTTAAATTTTTAAATCCTAATACTAATTTATAATAAAAGAATCATAGTGACTAAATGTGTTGCTCAGCTTTAATTGCAGTGTTCCCAAGACATATCCAAGACTTCACAGGACAAAAAAAAGAAGAAATCTTAATAATCAGAGAGCTTGAAATGAAATTATTAGGACTGGTTCCTATTATTTCTGTGGTTTATCATTGTTATCTTCAAACTACCTATGTATTTTTAATTCTTTAGTACAATTCTAAAGAGCAAATCACTTAATTTTCTTTACACACTCTTTCTCTTTTCTCTGTTTGAATGACATAAACTCCTGTATTTTCTATGCAAAATGAAATAACCTCCACAATCCAGTTGTTTGGTATAATTCACAGTTAGCCCTTACTTGTAACTTTTACCAATAGCCTAAACTGTTCAACATACAAATTGAAGGCTTTTCTTTGCTTGAATGGCTTGTAGCCTCAGAAGAAATTAAGATGATTTGACTATGAAGGCCATGAAAGGAATACCAAACAATGATCAATACCGCCACCATCCTTACATAGGCATATACACAGATTTTGGACACTGCAAACCCAAGGTTTTAGTGCCCCTGGAGCAGAAAAAAGGACAAGCTGTCTTTTATTTAGAGATACCACTCATATACAGGAATCCAGACAATGCTGAAAGAAATAAGTAAGGACATCTTTCAGCAGATGAATATGCTTTCTTTTTTTCCCCTAAAATCAGGCAGGGAAACAATCTTCTCAGCCTACACTACAGATGTGTGTCCATACATACCTTTCTTCTCTTCAGTATTTGGAGAGCATATTATTATGAGGCACAGAGACAGAGTGAATTATTATCAGGCACGGAGACGGGCACATTTGACATGCTCATTTTGCCTTCTGGTATTCTTATCAAGCCTGACATGTCCTGAACACAAAGTCTAGAGCAGGACAGGTGTCCTCTGCAACAGTTCTGATGCTCTGGTCTCTTGATCATCTACAGCCAGTAGCACACAGATGTCCCCTCTGGAATAGGCAGCTGGGTTTCCTTTCCCAGGAAATTAGGATGTGTCTGACATAGAATGGCGATGTTGTTGGGCTCTGCACGTTTGTTTCACAGTTGGAGACAGTCCTCATGACTGCTTTCAGGAGATAGGACTGAGTAACAAAGTGCGTTGAAAGCAGAACAGATTGTGACTATACAAATAGTAAACTATTGAGTCTTCAGCAAGAAATCAGTGTTGAAGGATGATTTTGGCTCTGAGAAAAATTGTGCCTATTGGCATTAAGAGTGGCAAATGAAAGGCTAAAAATATTTCACTTGAAGAAGAAGAAAATATTTCCATGCAGTGAAGCCTTCTAAAGATAGTTTTATGAGCTTACTTGTATTGTAACCTTCAGGGCAACAAATACATTTCCTTTAAGGCAGTAATGAAAACATTTATTTCAGTGCATTGAAAGAGCAATCTACACTATTGCCATAACTATAGTTAAGTTTAATCCATACCATCCTCAGCTGCGGCAGTTCTGATAATACGCAAAAGCATGTTACCAATGCCTGGAAAACAGCAGGGAAGCAGCCAGTCAAAATAAAGCATGTCAGTTCTGCAGTTTACACAGACATATGATTGGATTTCTTTTCTTATGTTATTATAACTACTCTGCTACAGCAATTGCTTGGGTCTCATAATGGCGACATGAGCAAGAAAATTAAAATAAAATTAAATAAAAGTATGATGACCCAGTAAGAAGAAACATAAACCTCCACTCCCTGTGACTAATAATTCTACACTAAAATAAAGCAGTAATAATATTATGCTAAATACACTGGATCAAGGCTGGAGAGGTTCGAGAGTTAGAAATGTTCCTGCTTCCAATTTACCTGGCACTGAAGTTTGAAGCTCTGCACTGTGCATACTATTCAGCTTAAATAATATATTACAAATGCACACTAAACCAACAGTTCTGTTTCCATTAAAACTATGTACTACAAAGTCTTCCAAAATTCACCCATGAAAATATATTCTTGAGAGGCATAGGATCTCATCTCAAGAATGGATATTTTGATTTTTTTTCCCACAGGAAGTATCTGAGGACAAAATGTAAAATGATTTCTGAAGAAACAGAGAGAATTAAACACCAATTTGAAGCAGGTTGATCTGACAAAGGAGCCCTCGGTGGGATGCAGAACTTACACTCACTCCAAGCACTTGCTGAGAGGTGGCTGGTATCCCTGACAGCAGCAGTAGCCTTGGCTCCTGCCCAGGGCAGTCACAGAGCCCCGATAACATGTCTGCACAGCAGTACAGATGGATCCCCTTGAAGCATATGTCCCTAATGTGAAAGACTGCTGTCCTCTTACACTCTAACATAAGTTTTCTACATCCTGTTCCGTTCTACAAAGAGGAACCAGATTTATTTTACTTCCTTCTGCCATATGTGCTTCTGTAGAGAAAAGAGGATTTGTCCTAGTAAATGAGCACATGATAGAAAAGGGAAAAAACTAGGTCTATTTCCACCACATTCTTTCTCGGGCAGACTTGACAGCAAAAAAAAAAAAAATATATTAAATATCAGAGGTTTGATGTGGAATCCTACTTTTTTAATACATATTCATGCTTACCTTTCCAAGCAGTTAAAATAATCAATAGAATTTCATAATCCCTCCCTCCAGCTGCCCCATTTTACAGCCATCTTAGGCAACACTGAAAACGTAAAGGAAAATATTTCTGAACCACGTTCCAAAGCCATGTTCTTGGAGCTTTTTCTCCAAGGTACCATTTGAAGCCATGTAATCATTTCTCTTTAAGGTTTATCATGCATTGCTAGTCTCCCTTTGGAACTTAAACAGCATTGGAGTATAAGTAATTACAGAAAATGGCTCCAACTGCTGCTACGATGAACAAAATTTTCCTAGTCAGAACAATGTTTTCAAGTTTGTACTGGCAAATAGTTGTACGTGAACTGCTGCTATAGTGAAGCATCTCTGAGACATGTTTTAATACAATCCCACTGCAACAATCTCAGTTATTTCCATACTTGTGGAAAGGGTAGGATACAATGCACAAAATTATTTTTTGCATTCTCTTCATTTACCAATGCTTGAAGGCAGCTTTAATATATTTTATATCACAAGCATATCCAAAGTCAAAATTGGTGTCAAAGAGCACTTTGAGTTGTCTTCACGGCACTGCTTTCGTATTAAATCAAAAATAGCGACAGCATCAGGTCAGTCGGTTGGCTTTACACCATGGGAAAATCACTTCTTGACTTAAAAGAAGTCTGCTTGGACCGATTAAACTGTCTTTAAGGTCAAACTGTACAGGTATTTGGCATAAAACAGCTACTCTACAGGATCTAGCTAAGAAGGCTTCTGTGGGATTAAAGAACAGAAGGTAGTTACTAAATTGATGACAGAATAGAAAAATGTCTCCCGTGGATAAAAGTCTAATGAAATTTTGGCTGTGCAGAGAGAAGCATGCACATTTCTGCATCTGAAATGCCAAACATCTATCCAGCCTCCAGAACTATCTTTTGTGCAGTCTCTATGACTGCCAAATCTGACACAATTTGCTTCACAAGTACAGGAGCTGGCATGTGAAACACCAATTACCAGAACAGGAAGATACCCTTGAGAGTAGTTATTAAATATGCATGTATAGTCATGAATACTTCACACTTCTACACTGACCACACTACATGAACATTCACTAAAATATGTAAGAATTCATGAAAACTGCATGAATGACAATGAACATCAAATGAGACATTTTGTATCACTTTTTGGCATGTGACATCTAGACCTTCAGGGATACTCGCTGTCAGACTCTTCGATACCTATCTCAGAGGCACAGGACTTGTTTTCTTAAGCCTCTGAAGGAATCTTCACTGTGCCTCACCAGGAAGTACAGACAACATACAACATCTAAGCTACAACCTTGTAACAGACATGAATCTACATGCAACAGCACAAGTTAATCAACCTTGCAATTAACATACAGGAAATAATTTGCTAATACATTTCCCATTCTTACTGATGGTTTTTCATCAAATAATATTCTCAGTATATTCTGGGCAAAATTCAGCTTTCCCACTTTTCAAAAGGCAAGCAATAATATGGCATTTCCACTCTGTTATAGCATATATATGAAGAATATGCTATAACACACACTACTTTGCTGCTGACCTTCTCAGCTGCTCTTGAAGACTGTCTCTCAATACAGATCTTTCTCCTCTTTAGGACACTGAAAGGTGCCAAATCCACTGACTTCAGAGTTCTTAGACATGACCCAGAAAACACCTTGAAGTGACTCAATACAATGTCTCTTTGCATGGTGCCATCTGGAAATACAGGTCTCCTTGACTGGTCTATTTCTATGTTTATTCTGAGACCTGAAATTGTTTTCTTGTTACACTGATATTTCCTCTGTCTATTCCAAGGAGACCTTATTATAGCCTTTCAGTACTTAAAGGGGCCCTAAAAGAAAGATGGGAATAGCCTTTTTTAGCATTGCTTACTGTGACAGAAAGGGTAAAGGTTTTCAACTCAAAGAGAGGGTAGATCTAGATTAGATAGAAGGAAGACATTTTTACAATTAGAGTGGCGAAACACTGGAACAAATTGCCCAAAGAGGAGGTAAATGTCCCATCCCTGGAACCATTCAAGGTCAGAGAGGATGGGGCTCTGAGCAGCCTGGTCTAGTTAAAGATGTCCCTGCTCACTGCAGGAGTGTTGGACTAGATGACCTTTAAAGATCCCTTCCAACCCAAGGCATTCTGTGATTCTGTAATTTTATGATTCTATGATTCTACTCTCTCAAAACTATTTTTCAATACTTCCACATCTAATGCTCTTCCTAAAAGAATATAACTGACTTGTCCATAACTTCCCAGCTGTACATACAAGGTTGCATTGTGGTATCTATAGATAAATCACACAAAATAGGCAACTGACCACAGTGTAAACCCATTTGCTATAGATCAGTTTCAATAGATTCAAATGTAAATCCATGGAGAAACTTGCACTGGTCTACCTAAACTGATTTAAATATCAATGTAATTTATATTAGTGTCCTTTTTTTTGAGTAGGGCCTTAAATAGGCATATCTTCCCATTCAGTGTGTTGGCAATTTGATGGATATAATTCGACTTTCCTATTCATAGAAGCACAGATCTCTTTTCATAGGTTTGATTTAACTCCACCAAAGTGGGAGAAAACTCTCCACTGTCTCTGAACATCTGTGAATTAGTTCTGTGGTCACAGATAGTGCTTGATAAGCTAAATAAAAAAATATTACATTCCAAAGTTATTTATCTGTCTGATATACAATATAGTCTTCTTTGTCTCTCATCACAGATAAATCCCAATTACCTTTCTTTCCTCTTCTTATGCCTGTTTGAAGCAAACAATTTAATCCCTTTTTTCTTTGCATTTTCTGCTCCCTATTCAGTTCTGTGCCACATCTAACACTTATATGTTATTTGAAAAAATACCTGGTTTTAATCCACAAAACAAAGTTTCTTTTCCTCTCTATTATTACCCAGGAAAGTAATGCTGACAAATGGAACAAATGTCCTCAAATGCATTATAAGTGGATAATGAAGGAGAGAAATGTGCCAAGTTAGATTATTGGGTTGAAAGCAGGATATTCTAGTGGCAATTACAGAAAACTTACTTATTTACATATAAATAGCTACGAAATTTCACCAGAAAATGCACCTTAAGAAATAAAACAAGAAGTTCAGTAAAACAAGACTCCGGTGCATCCGTAATTTGGTGAAGCAGTTAAAACAATCATGTATCTAACAAACAAAAGATAGGTAATAAAGTCTTCATTGGAGGCAAAAGACCCATGGCTTTTTCTTAAAAGTACTCTCAAAATAATAGAAGCTCAAATATCATGAATGCCTGACTTTCCATTTAACTAGTATTGGAAAGATTCGGTTCTAATATAGGTCTATCATGGAGAACAATGCAGAGTATATAGTTTGAACAGGCTATATCTCTACTTCTGCCTAGGATTACATTAATTAGAGCCCAGGCCTCAGTCAGCTGGATACCTACAAGTGAAGTCAGTGATCCTTAACTTTGAGAAGATTCACTTGAGAAAGATGGCAACAATCTGAATCTCTACAAGTTCAGCTTCTTTGCTCTGTCATGAGGCTGTTGCTGCTACTGCCTCAGTTCCTGTCCACCTCAGACCTTGGACTTGATGATCTCAAAGGTCTTTTCCAACCTGGTCTATTCTATTCTATTCTATTCTATTCTATTCGATTCGATTCGATTCGATTCGATTCTATTCAGCTGTATGTACTGTATGCAAATGCTAAACATGTGAGAGAAGGCAAAGAGATATCTTGCTCTGCAAATGACAGATGGCTCAAAGATACTCATCTCAATCAGAAATAAAACACTAATCCTGCCATTACAATATTTATGTTTGTCTGCTTTATTTTTTCATTTTATTAAAATTGGACTATTTTTACAGTATGGAAATGGCATTATGCTTTTCAATTTGTTTAGAAAGTCCTGAAATTTCTGGTTTAAGCAATAATAATTCCTTCCTTTAAGAAATAACCCTGAGAGAAGGAAAATTCTTTTGTGCATGTGAACACCTAGATTGAAGAGTTTCCCCTCTAAGCCAGTAAGAAAGAAATTTGCATGGTGAATGAATGTGGAGAAGACCTTTCAAACCTTATTCTCCAGTTTCATACAGCTGAGTGGAATAACATCACTCCATATTCTTCCTGAAGCCATTGTAGCAGAAACAGGAGAAAAAACATTGGAAAGTCCTGTAACATCCCACTCTATCTGGATGTCTTTAATCCACTACTGGAACACATAAAACAGCAATGACTCTTATGGACATCCTATTTCCAGTGACATGCTGCTGCTGAAGAATATGAGTCCTATTTGCAGTAGTGAATAGAGCAGCAAGGGTTTGATCAACAGTTTTCTCTGCTAAATTGTTCTCTCACGGATCAAGATGGCACAGTTGTCAGAGACAGACGCGGGCTTTGCAGACAACTCAGACTGCAGACACAACCAGAAGCCAATTCACGCCTCTTGTTTAATTACTTTGAACAAGAGTCTCTAAAGGATTCGGAATTCTGTCATCAGGAACTGGGTGACCTCTCTTTGGAAGGCATAAATACACTAACAGAGATTTGATAGAACAATTTTAAAATGAGCAACAGAGAAGGTCACAACTGCAAAGAAGTGGAACAACAGAATGAAAAAGAAGCCTGAATCTCTTGAATGGAAAGATTTCTGTAACTAAAATGCCTTAAAAAAAATCAGAGGAGAAAAAGAAAAAATATTTTCTATAAATATAAGGTATTTTTATTCACTGTAACTAAACTCTAGAGAGATCTATCTAAAATGGGCTTTGTGGAGTGTCAAGATAGATACGCTATGCAAAACATTTCTTCTGGCCTTGAGCAGCTTCTGTGATGTCAATAAATCCTGTATTTAATTAGACCACTGGAGTCTCAGACTTTCATAAGGAAAATTTCATACAGGTTGTTCCAGAGACATAAAACTTCCAATCACTAAAAGCTAGTGGAAGAAAGGTGACCGACAGGGATTCCCAGTCAAAGAGGTGAAATTTGCACTTATTTAGAGAGGTATATTACCACTGCAGGCCTAAGGTCGTAGGCATTCCTCTTCTACTAACCAAGTACAAGAATATTTCAAAAGAAACAGTCAGGAACAGAACATTTATGCCCTTTTTTACCTTTCCCAAACTTTAAATACGTAGACAGATAAAAGGAACAGTATGTACTTCTACTACTACAAAATGACAAAAATATGAGATTGCAGTTTCAGAGACTATAACGGCAAAGGTTTTCAAATGCATCTCCTGATTTTATCAGCCTTGGTTTTGTCCCAATATGAAATTAATGAAATGAATCAGATCTTTTTGGAAGTATTGAGAATGCTTATTTAGATTGCATTAACTGTGTCAGTTCAAATAACAGACCTACAACAAACAGGAAAAGTACATACAGCTCTGCAGTCAACAGAATGGTTGAAGACATGCGCTTTAACAGCTAATGAAATGTAAAGCAAAACAAAAATATGAAAGGTCAAGAATTTTAAAGATTAAATGACAAGACCTATGCCAACTAGCTAGAATGATGATGAAAGTATTCCGTACAGCTACCCGCTAATGTCCTATAATCTTCCCTGCACACAGGCCAAAAGGAAAAAAGGCAAAAAAAGGTTAGTATTGTTTGATAATAAAATGCTAGTGGCAACTCTTGAAGTAAACACAAAACATACTGTAAGTACAGAGAAAGAAAAAAAGAAAGGAAAAAAAGTGCCAGCTATAATAAATGTGTTGTTCCTACTAGTACAAAAGTTGCTTTCTAGTCACTCCCTATTTTGCATACCTTTCTGAAATTACAAACAGCAGCAAGTAATATTACTGCAAGCAAGCTGTCACAATATTTTTAGGATATATATTTGGTCTGCAAATTTCACAAACTGGCTGTTGCAATCAGCATAGAGGCACTACAGCTGTCTCCACCTTTGAATCTGCTTAATGATTTTCCTCCAAAGAATACATCAATAAACCAACACCAGTAGCTAATCATAAAATTCCCATGCAAAGAGAGCATTTCTAAATGGAACTGCAGTATTCTGGAAGCACTGCTGTAACTACTAACTGAATAGAAGCCCTTCCAAAAGGGAAAAAAATCCCCATATTAAATTCTTATGTCAAATTTCACACATACACCTCATTCTCTTAGCAAATCTTCCTCAGGTTTCTTTTCCCCTTAAAGATTATGGTATCAAGTGCATTAGCAATATAATTCTTTTTCCCAATTTAGAATTACTTTTTTTTCTCTTTACTTTTGAACTGCACCTGTTATTTGACATGGTGCTGTGGCAAAAGCTGCTCTTTCTGAGAAAGGTTGTAAAAGTCATGTCCAACATGAAAGACTAAGAATGATCTAAAATGGGAAGCAAATGACAATAGTCTGACTCAGTAGAAAATATCTTTGGACTGAGGTGGGGAAGGATGAAGGAAAATCAAAGCTTTTCATGTATTTTTCTCTTGACCTGAGAAAGAACAGGTGGGATGCTTAGAGAATCTTATTATACCTAATGAAGACCTTCATGAAGACTGTCAAGTTCAACTGAAATAGCATTCTGCTTGGGAGAATAAAAAAAAAAAGAAGAAGAATTTGTCCCCTTTTTTTTCTCCACTCTATACATACTCTGCAGATCTGAAGACTGGGGATTTTTTGTACCTATTTAACCAGGAAAGAGTTACATGTAAAATACATTCAGCTACTAAAACCAAACTGAAACCAAAAAGTAGGGTACTGTTGTCCCTCAAGTGGAATCATTTGCCTGGTATACATAAAGGTGAAATACCCACAAAGCCCAGGTATTCTGATTTTACTGCATATTTGCATATATGGGTATGCGAGGTGTGTGTAAATGACTCATCTAAGAAAGCACCAAATCACAGAAATCTACTAAGACTTACACATCTTGGGTTAGTAAATTTTTCATGTTCAATAGATATTATTTTTTTCCTCTGTGGGCTAGTCACAGAATCACACAGAATCATAGAATGTTAGGAGTTGGAAGGGACCACAAAAGATCATTGAGTCCAACCCCACTGCCACTGCAGGATCACCTAGAGTAGGTCACACAGGAATGCATCCAGGTGGGTTTTGAACATCTCTACCGAAGAGCGAAGGAGACTCCATAACCTCTCTGGGCAGCCTGTTGCAGTGTTCTGTCACCTTCACAGTGAAAAAATTTTCCTTATGTTTACATGGAACCTCTTATGCCCCAGCTTGCACCTGTAGCTCCTTGTCTTATAATTGTACATAACTGAGAAGAGCCTGGCTCTGTCCTCCCAACACTCACCCTTCACGTATTTATGAACATTAATGATGTCAGCCCTCAGTCTCCTCTTCTTCAAGCTAAAGAGACCCATCTCCCTCAGCCTTTCCTCACAAGGGAGATGTTCCACTCCCCAGTAATCTTTGTGACTCAGTGTTGTACTCTTTCAAGCAGTTTCCTATCCTTCTTGAACTGAAGCTGCCCAGAACTGGACACAATATTCCAGATGCAGCATCACCAGGGCATAGACCCTCTCTTGACCTACTAACCACACCTCTTCTAATGCACCCCAGGATGCCATTGGTCCTCTTGGCCCCAGGGGTACATTGCTGACTCATAGTCATCCTGTTGTCCTACAGGACTCCCAGGTCCTTTTCCCCTATCCAACAGGTTAGTCCCCAGACTATACTGGTACATGGGGTTGTTCTTCCCCAGATGCAAGACTCTACACTTGCCTTTGTTGTATTTCATTAAATTACTCCCTGCCCAACTCTCCAACATATCTAGGTCTCACCAAATGGCAGCACAGCCTTCAAGTGTGTCAGCCACTTCACCCAGTGTTTTGTCAGCAGCAAACTTGCTGACAGTGCACTGTTCTCTCATCCAGGTTATTGATGAACATACTGAACAGTACTGGTTCCAGCCCCTGAGAGACTCTCTGACCACAACTCTCTGGCTTCTTTCCTTCAACCAGTTCACAATCCACCTCACTACCCAATTATCCAGACTATACTTTCTCAGTTTAGATGAGAGGATGGTTCCATTTGGAGGCATAATACACCAAAAAAAAGCAAAAGCCTGTGCTGAGGGGTTGTGTTTTCTTCAAAGAGGTATCTTAATAGTGAAAGTGGGTCAGTTAGATGTTAATCACATTAAAACCACATAGTTAACACAAAATTCATTGATAGTCTGCAACCACTAAAACAGCTTATTTTGCAAACTTATATGGTCTGTTTAGAAAGACAGATATACATCCTCTTTCAAAGCTTTTCTTTCGTTTTTCTTTCAGCAAATATTCATTGTTTCTCAAGACCCATGGTCTTTCACTTTAGATGAGGAAATGACTGAGCCTGAAGACACTGACATGCCTGGGATGTTTTGGCAAATTTCAACACTTTGAAGGGAGTTATGTAGAAAAGTTTAAATTGTATTACCTGAATGTTTCAGGGTCTAGTCACATTTTTTGGTTTTGTTTATTCAGTAACATATGTTAAAGAGAGTCCTCATGCAATGAATACATGGCTTGAAAACACATTGTCACACCAAATGTCCATATTCAGACAACAATGCCTCAAGTAATACACCTCTAAAACAGAAGTGTTAATAATATTGTGAAAACACCTGAATTCATAGGTGAGACAACTATTTTGAAGCTACGATTTTGCACCTGTACAGACATTATTTGTCAGGAAAATAAACTATTTTCAGTATGTTTATTTTCACATTTGAACACCTATAATCTTTATATATGCTTTTATAAGTTTATCTTTTTATTTTTTTGATACCACAAGGCTTACCACACAATACAATCCCACTAAAGACCTGCACTGTATAAAACCAGCTACTTCATTACTTTTAGGGGCCAAAGCCTCTTTATTTTTCGATTTGTACTGCAACATCAATCATTTAAAGTGTATTTTCAATTGTTTTTATGAGTCATACAAAGCATATGAAGAAATAGATTGTAAATAAATTATTATTACATAACTAGATAGCAATAAAGGTTGAGAGAAAGGAAGAAAAAAAAAACAACCAACAACAAAAACCAAAGCACATTACTCTCTGATGGTGAAATTGCAGCAAACAGTAAACTCCTTAATCTATAGAGACAGAACAAATGTCAAAAGAAATTTCTGAGCAGGACTATATAACTTCAGGGAAAGATAATACCATACTGCGCTTTTCAGCTTCTAGGTCATAGCCTTGCACCTGGCTCAGATCATTCCTCTTTTATGAAATGATCCACTGCTTGCATATGCAGATGTCAGAGCTGGTGATAAAAGGCATGTGAGGACTGCTGGTAATAAAATTCACTACCCAATTTCTCATAGCATTGTCAGTAACTTACAGTGCAAGGCAAATGGTTTCTATCATATCTGAAAACCAACCACTAACTAATGGTACAGGCACAAACTATACATATTTGAGTAAATATGAAACTGCTATTGAAAAGAAGAATGCAGATTTGCCCAGGACATCAGAATATTGTCTAGTGTCCCATGTGAAATGAGTACTTGACACATTTTCTCTTGGTTCTTTGTGGGCAGATAAGTAATACCCATGGAAAGCCATAACCTTGGCAGGAAAGCCAAAAAGAAAGAAAAATTCTATTTTGCTCATAGAACATTACTGGAATACAGAACAGAAACATGCACTCTCAGTAAAGACAACACTATTGCAATAACCTAATTTCAGTGTCAATCAGTGGATGTGATTATGGGCACACTGCATTCACATTGCAGGGAAGAATTAATTTTCACTGCTTCTAGTATGCAGCTGAATATAGAGAATTTTCACAGAAGTTTCTACTGGTTTCAACATGAAAGTACGCTCCTGAGAGGCACTAAAAAGGCACTCTGCTAGCAAGACCTCTATAAAATACATTATATATGCCAAAGAAAATAACATTTCCATGACCATCAAAATGCTTGAAAGATTATTTCTTGCAGTTTCTAAATGCAGTTATACTGGCCAGTTTCATGAAACAGGATTCATGATCCAGCACACACCCGACAGCTCTTGTTATCACCACTGCCGGTATGCCTGTTAAGTGCTGTCATTTCCAATGACACTAAATCCCTAATTAGAAGTAGAAAAAAATTACAGGAAACTTTATGGGCCTGTTCTCGGGATATATCAATACGCTTTGAACCAGTAATAATAATAATACTTTTAAAATTAAAAATAAAAAAGTTCCATAAGCAATGGAGTGATGAAATGGATTCTCTCAAATGGAGAAGGGCTGGTAGGAGATGTGATGGTAGGAGGATGTCTAGAATGCAGCAAGCATGAGATAGTGGAGTTTTCAATATGCAGGGAAACAAGAAGGAGCAACAAAACCCTTACTTTGGACATCCGGAGGGCAGACTTCAGCTTTTTCAAGCAACTAACACAGAGAGTACCTTGGAAAGCAGCCCTTAAGACCGAATGGGTCCACAATGGCTGGACCCACTTCAAACAGGAGCTCTTGAAGGCACAGGAACAGGCTGTGCCCATGTGCTGAAAGATGAGCTGCTGGGGAAGGTGACTGGCCTGGATGGGCAAGCATCTCTTGAAGGAATTAAGGGAAAACCAGAGGGTATATCGTCTTTGGAAAGGGGGGAGGTAACTCAAGATAGGCTTAAGGATGTTGTTAGATCATGTAGGAGAAAAATTAGAGAGACAAAAGCCCAGTTAGTACTCAAGCTGGCCACTTCTGTGAAAGACAATAAAAAGCATTTTATAAATATATTGATGCTAAAAAGAGAGGCAAGAAGAACCTCCACTCTTTACTGGACTTGGAGGGGAATATTGTAACTAAAGATGAGGAAAAGGCAGAGGTAATAAACAGGAGGGCTTCAGGATAACTGGCCTCCTGAACTGGTAGATGGGGTCAGGGAGCAGCACAGTCCCCCTGAAATCCATGATGAAGCAAGGCACTTTGAGCCATGGTTTAGTTGTCATGAGGTATTAGGTAATAGATTGGACTTGATGATCTCTGAGGTCTTTTCCAATTTTGTTGATTCTTTGAATATTTTGCCAGCCAGCTGCTAGCAAAACCAAGCACAGTGCAAGGTCTGGTGGAAAGGCCATATGCTAACTAATAGAACAGATCTTGGGAAAATAACACAGGAAAAGATATAACAGCCAGACTATACAGTATCACATGCATTTTGTATCTCTAGTTGAATAAGAGCTAGAAAAAAGGGACTGGAAGAAGGGCTTCTCTAGACCGGATATTAACCCCAAGGAGTAAGCTGCTTGAGAACACAATGATGGGTGAAAGACAACTTAGGTGCGACTGGTAATCCATCTACAGAATTCACATTCTTTTAAAAGGGGAGAGTAAACAGCAAAATAAAACTATGAACTTCAAGAAGGCAAACAAGTTTGGATGACTGAGTGGTAAGAGGGGGGAAAAAAGTAATTAAGAACAGAGAGTCAAAGGTAAATTTTCCAATGAAGAGAAAGGTTGGAATTGCACTACATTAGAGCTTCCATTGATCTTAAACAAGAATAAAGTAAGATAAGTAGAACAGAACATGTAGTGACAAAATAAGAAAAGCCAACACACATGGGATATAAAGGGGAAAAAAATCAAACCAAAAAACCCCCATCAAGATTAATATGGAAAAAACCCTGTAAATACACTAGTAGTGAGAGAAAGACAGCGAAAATATTGACTTGCTATTCAGTAGACAGGAAAGACTATTGACAGAGAGAGTGCTGAGAAAGGGCCAAAGTATTCAATCACATTTTCCACTAGTTGTCACTGAAACTCCCAATTGCAAGCAAATGATCAAGCCAGTTTCTACCAAAGAGAAACACGAGCTCCATTGTTAACGTTGGTCGAGGTGTAGACACTATAATAAAAGAAAAAACATTTATCTCCCTCAAATCCATATCGTAAGCAGAAAAATTTCTTATGAAGCAATCATTCAGATTCACTATTTAATTGGTACTATAATTTCTCTTCCATGTTACTTCCTCATTCATTATAATCAGAATAAAAATATCACAGTCTTAAGATACTCAGGATCATGGGAACCACCAAATAAATAGTACTTCAAGGAGAGGTCTAAATCTCCATTTCTTTTTACTTTCCAGGTTAAAAATTGGGGGAAATATCCCCTGGAGAAGACATGAGAAAGAAGTCTTTACAGGTAAATACGCTCAACTAAAACACAAGGGTTCAGCCCTGATTCTGAAATCTGAACAAACAGAATGTTACAGGTTTTCAGCTGATAATACTGTTGAGTCAGACAAAATATGTGTTGGGGTTTTTTTAACATTGGAGAATTTAATTAAGATTTTGCAGTCATTACGCTGTTCCACTTTAAGTTCATTTACTTGATCAAGCTGTTAGTTGCTTTAAAAGACTAAGATATGCTCACCTGCTACACACAGCATAGAACATTAATTATATTCCTGACATTTTCAAATCAGGGTGTGTCTGGGTTATTTTGTCAATATGCTCTGTATCAGATGCATGTGCTTCAGAGTGCTTTAGAATTTCACCATAAGGACACTGAAAAATCACAGAATAAAGGAATGGAAAGCCATATGAAATTGGAGAATCATAAGATGTAATTGAGTCCAGAAGGAGAAGCCATTAATTTCACAAGAGAGCTTTGGATGGTAAAAACCCCACTTCAGATGCATTAGTTGGATATTATTTTCCGTTTCAGTAAGAGTAAGATCAAATCAAGGCAGCCTCACAGTAAAAGGAATCCTACAGTTACACTCTGCAAAGAGGGGTCATTTTAATTTCAGGGTCTTTTATTACACAGCAAGATAACTGATTGAACTGTGAAATAACATTTACAGCATAAATAAATTCTGATGTCCTCTCTTTAATGCATTTAGAAATGACAGAAGTATTTTGGGAATTGTATTTGCAGGCATTATGATGATTCTTTTGCGCAACTTCAAAATCCTCTGCCACTGCTAAATTTTAAACTAATTACCAAATTAACTTTTTAAAGGACTGTGATGATTTAATAGTTTCATGGATTCAAAGCTCTTGACCAAGAATGAACTGGATTGCTATAAACCTATTACTTTTTCCTTACTTTTTTTCCTTACCTTTTTTTCCTTACTTTTTCTAGAACAACATGCTGTTGTAATTCAAAACAAGAAAGTGGAAAATGATGGACATTTCTATTATAGAAATATTACTCAAACTAGGAAACCATACATCTTACAGCATTCAGAGGATCTGGTATCAACAGAAAGACAGCTTGATTCCTGCAGAAGACTAATGTTTCCAAAAACCAGGCAAGGAGCCTCAATGTAACATGGAACTTGTACTAACATGTCTACAATGGTGGTTTCAGTAAGCACAGACATTTTAGTGTTTATGGTGTGCAAAGCTTCTGAAGAGCTTAAAAAAAAAAAGCTGATCTGGTTTTTGAAGGAATATGCCTTTAAAAGAAGATGGTACTGCTATGGTTAAATTTTCAGTGTTCCCCTTTTGCCAAGGCAAAAAGTAAAACTGGTAGACAATAAATGTTTCAAGGGCAACAAGCACTTGCACCAACATATGAAAAAAAAGAAAAGCAATTTTTTAAATAACAAATACAAGAGCCTGGTTAAACTGATTAAGAAAGACAGGAAACATTCAGACTTTAAGTGACAGATAATTGGCATCATCTGTGCTTTCTCCCCTTACAGGCTGGCTGAAATCCTATTCCGCTCAGTTATAAACCTATTGGGTATCATCTATCTGTCTAATTAACCAATGCCTATGTTTTAGGCTGTTGGATTGTTTTGTTTTTTTTTAAATATATTCTTTTGATAGATACCTTAAAAATAAAACTATGAACCAAGTTTCATCTAGAGTAAATCTGAGCATCTCCATGATGTAGCCGAATTGCAAGGTCTGTATTAGTCACAGTATCGCCAAGGTTGGAAGAGACCTCAAAGATCATCGAGTCCAGCCTGTCACCACAGACCTCATGACTAGATCATGGCACCAAGTGCCACCTCCAATTCCCTCTTGAACACCTCCAGGGACAGTGACTCCAACACCTCCCTGGGCAGCCCATTCCAATGGCAAATGACTCTCTCTATGAAGAACTTCCTCGTCACCTCGAGCCTAAACTTCACCTGGCACAGCTTGAGACTCTGTCCTCTTGTTCTGGTGCTGGTTGCTAGAGAGAAGAGACCAACCTCTTCCTGGCCACAACCACCTTTCAGGTAGCTGTAGAGAGCAATGAGGTCACCCCTGAGCCTCCTCTTCTCCAGGCTAAACAACCGGAGCTCCCTCAGCCTCTCCTCATAGGGCTTGTGCTCAAGGTCTCTCACCAGCCTTGTTGCCCTTCTCTGGACACGTTCAAGAGTCTCAATGTCGTTCCTAAACTGAGGGGCTCAGAACTGGACACAGGACTCAAGGTGTGGCCTAACCAATGCAGAGTACAGGGGCACAATGACCTCCCTACTCCTGCTGGCCACACCATTCCTAGTGCAGGCCAGGATGCTGTTGGCCTTCTTGGCCACCAGGGCACACTGCTGGCTCATGTTCAGGTGGCTGTCGATCAGCACCCCCAGGTCCCCCTCTGTTTGGCCGCTCTCCAGCCACGCCGACCCCAGCCTGTAGCTCTGCATGGGGTTGTTGTGGCCAAAGTGCAGCACCCAGCACGTGGACTTGTTGAATGTCATCCCGTTGGACTCCACCCATAGTGTACATCAGTGGAGATCTAGCTTACATAGTATAACTTTCTTAAAATAGTTTTCCTTTACTAAATAATTTAAGTTTATACATTTTTTTAAAATAGTATCATTTTGTGCAGCTATATAAAATGTTAAGGTTGGCTAAATTGTAAATTACCACAGAGCTTGTAAATTAATCAAACTGTAAATTAACACGCAGTTTCAGTCCAACTAAACTAGCATTCATTCAGAGAAAATATGAAGTGTGTGTTGACAATACTCTCATTCTGGCTAAATCATTTATTATAATCAGGCCTTTTTATGAAAATTTTTGGAAGATGAAGTGATATTTATTCACACTCAAGGAAAATGAAACGGAACCACTCTTACCCTAAGATTCTTGAGTTCCTGTCTGTACATCTATAATGCACCTAAAGACAACACACAGCTTTTTTGAATGTATAAGCTCTGAAGTGTATCTGATGATGATAATGATAGAAATCCATGTGTACTATAATGGCTTAGCATCAGTGAGGCTCCATCTCTCTTCATCTACAACTCTACTAGTCTGCACTAGGATATATTTTTGGCAGGTATTACACTTCCAGGAATCTTTGCTGAAAATATCAGTGAATAAAACACCCTCTATTGTTTTTATTTTAAGGTGTTAGCCATGTACATGGGACACCTCTCACAAAAAATTATCTATTAATCCACAAATATGTGCTGAGACACTATGCTGTATGCCAGCATCTTAACAGTTCTGAATATAGTTAGCAAGAAACATCTTAACACTTTTATTTACATGATACCAAAAATACCTTCAGGAAAATACATAAACATGAAATGAAATGCTAATTTGGTATCTGTCAGTTCAAACTTACCCACTGCAACTTTAAGGCACACAAGTTGGTTGAACTGAATATTCTAAATCTATATAACCTCATCTTTAGTCATAGACTCATTCACACCTCACCCTCAGTGCCAAACCACTGCTGACTAAGGGACAGATTTGTTTACCAGAAGAATAGCAGATTGTAAGAAGGAGGTTAAATACATTTTGCTGCTACCATAAGTACTTACAACTAACATAATGAGGAATACATCTGTTTTGCAGTTGAAAATGAATATTTCTGGACTAGATTAGCCACTTACTATCACAGAATCACAGAATATATCCAGTTGGAAGAGACCTCAAAGATCATCCAGTCCAACCCTTCACCCAGTAATAATGGGTTGACATAAATCACGTCCCTAAGCACCAGGACCACATGCTCTAGGGATGGTGACTCCAGCACTACCCTGGGCAGATCATTCCAACGTTTGATAACCCTATCAGTGAAGAAGTATTTCCTGATATTCAGCCTCACACTCCCCTGGCACAGCTTGTAACCATTTCCTGTAGTCCTGTTGCTTGACACCAAGGAGAAGAGGCTGACCTCCTCCTCACTCCAACCTTCCTTCAGGTAGTTGTAGAGAGCTATAAGGGTCTCGCCTCAGCGTCCTCTTCTCTAGACTGAACAATCCCAGCTCCCTCAGATGCTCCTTGTAGGCCACATGCTCCAGGCCCTTCATAAGCCTCATTGCCCTTCTCTGTACATGCTCCAGTACCTCAATATCCTACCTGTAGTGAGTGGCCCAGAATTAACACAATACTTGAGACCTGGCCTCACCAGAGCTGAGTACAGGGGGGTGATCATTGGCTTTCTTGGCCACCTGGGCACACTGCTGACTCATATTCAATCAACTGTCAACCAGTAACCCCAGGCTCCTCTCCAAGTCACAGATTTCCAACCACACATCCTCAAGTCCATAGCTTACCATGGGATAATTGTGGCCCAGGTGGAGGACTTGGCACTTGGCCTTATTGAACAGACTGCATTGTAAAGCTTCCCTACCTTCTAGAAGATCAACAGAACCACCCAGCTTGGTGTCATATGCAAACCTACTGAGGGTGTGATGTGATGGCACTCAGGAAGACCTGCTCTATAACCTTTCCCAGCACCAATGTCAGACTGACAGGCCTATCATTCCCTGGATCATCATTTTGACCCTTCTTCTTGATGGGTGCCACATTTGCTAGCCTTCAGGCAACTGGGATCTTCCCAGTTAGCAGAACTGTTGACAAATAATGGTGAGCGGCATGGTTATCACATCTGCCAGCTCCTTAAGCACTCTTGGATAGATCCTGTCCAGTCCCATAGACTGGTGCATATCTAAATGGAACAATAGGTGGTTGATTGTTTCCTACTGGATTGTGTGGGCTGCTTTCTGTTCCAGGGGCTGAATCCTCATGGAGCAGCTGGTGTCACTGACAAATACTGAGGCAAATTAGTCATTTGGCAGCTCAGACTTTCCTTGTCTTTGGTCACCAGGTTCCATCCTACACCCAGGAGTGGGTCTTCTTTTACTGTAAACATACTTATAAAAGCACTTTTTATTATCTTTAATGACAGGAGAGAGAAGGAAAATACTGTGAACACAACAGTTTGCAGATACATTAATTTTAGTTTTTCAGAGAAGATGAAAGAGGCACTTCAAAACTTGTAGCGCAGGCATAACACTGCAGTATGTAGATCAGCTATTATACACTAGCAATAATGGAAAACATGTGTAGATTTTAATTAAACTTTCCATAGACTTGAGCTCATATCACTAACAGTAGTTAAATTGCTTAGTCCTGTAATATTTATACATCTCCAGCATTCTTCCTTTAAGCCATAAAGAACTATGCACAATCAGTGCTTTTCCGCCAAGGAAAGAACTATCTGTATTAGAAATAATTTTGATTATATACCATACAAAATTACCATCTATACTTCAAGATTATTGTGGCTAGCCTGGAACAAAATTATTAGCATACTCTATTTCTGAAGTCTTTATTGTTTTCAAGCATATTACCAAACCCTGGAATAAGAATTATTGTTTCCTGCTTTAATGCAACTTGTTTTCTAAATGTGTTTGCAGTGATGCTTATACGTCTTCACTTGAAATAGTTCAATTATATTTTAATGCTTCCCTAAAGACTCTTTAATCTTTTCAGTTCTCTGTGATGATTAACTATTTTACTGTGTTGTACTGCTTCTACAACATTTTCAATGTAGATTTTTAAGTGAAAATTCCAGTCTAGTTCAGTTTTAATTTGCATGGAAAAATCATTACTCCTTTAAAAACACCAAGTTCAGAAAGAATTGTTTACATGTTTTAATTATATTTTTAATAGAATGCATCCATTATCTTGAAAGAATCCCTCTTATCAGGAGCATTATATTCTTCTTTTTAGTGTTTTGATGTCAGGATCACCTTGCTATGCATGCCCAGAAATTAATCTCGATTTAAGCTCTGGAATTCTCAAAGTCATTTCACTTGGCTATAGGAAAATACATATCAGTTCCCAGTAGAGTTTTCCCTACTTCCCCTTTCAGCCTGGAGGGGCAATCCAAAGACAGCGCTCGTAAGAATAGCCAAATGTGCTAGTAATGAATCACTGCTAATCAAATAAAATTTTAAATCAGGATAGCTACATTTACAGTTCTTAACATTCAAGGGCTCAGATGTGTTATCCACTTGCTAAACCACTTATGCTTAAAAGTAGCACAATTATAAAAAAACAACTCATCAATGACAGAAGAGTCATTAATCAGAAAACAATATAATAATCTCCTCTTCTGTTTATGCAAAAGGAGAAAGACTAAAACTCAGTGGAAACTTTTTTATACGTAGTTCCTAGCCTACTGTTAATTACTACTTCCATTAACAGTCAAGGGAGATTCAGGCTGGACGTGAGGAGGAGGTTCTTCACCATGAGAGTGGTGAAGCCCTGGAATGGGTTATCCAGGGAGGTGGTTGGGGCCCTGTCCCTGGAAGTGTTTAAGACCAGGCTGGATGAGGCTTTGGCCAGCCTGATCTAGTGCAGGGTGTCCCTGCCCATGGCAGGGGTTGGAACTAGCTGATCCTTGTGGTCCCTTCCAACCCTGACTGATACTATGATACTACTAAGAATGGTATGGGAAATAAACTCCTATATAAAATTTAGATAAAGTTGATTCTACATTGATGAAAAGTAGCTATATTAGAAGTGATCTCAGGAGATCAAGTAGTCCCATTTTGTATGGTTCATATAACGAAATAGCAACTGTAGCAATTAATTCTAAAGTTGATGAATTAGTCTCATTAAGTATCAGCAAGTATATACATACTAGAGTATGTATATACTAAAGTATAAGTACAGAATTCCTAAACGTATGAACATGGAAATCAAGATCTGTGTTTCCCATATTTAAAAAAAATATTCTACCTTAATGATTTTTATCACTCAGACTTAAAATTGCCATTTCACTGTTCTGCTTAGTACCTCAAGCCTGGTAAAAGTCAGTGTCAGACACATTTCTAACCCTGTACAGAATTCTGGAGAGCTCTCATGTCATGTAGGATTCAAAAAATGTACACTACCTGTGGAACAGACCCTGTATAGTCTTAGCCTGACAGTAGATAAATTGCAAATTGCCTGTTACAAAGCCAAGCCCAAACACAAACTTCAGCAGATAGAAAGCTTATGGTTTATTCAAAGATTAATACCACCACATATTGACCCACTATATGACTGATCTTATGTCTAGTTAAATATTTCTATATTTCAGACACTAAGGATGAATAATTGCATTATCAAAATCTATGGGGATGTAAACTTAAACTCACTGAAAAAAATTCACTGGCAGTATGCAAAAAGTCAACTTCTGATGCAAAGTAATCTAAAGACATTTCAATTTTAGACTGAAATGAGATGTCATCTATGGATCTTTAGTATCAGCAAGATTCAATGAAGTGGCAATTTGCAGTAATAGGCAAAACTCAACTATGGCACACCTGGGAAAGGAGCACCTTCAAGGACCACAGTATACTCAGCCCAACTGTCTTTATTCCAACCAAGGCTCCACTCAGTCAAGCTCTCTCACTCTGTTAAAGTTTTACCATGCAGTAAAATTAATGTTCCTGTACATATTGATTTTTTTACTTCATAAAAATGTAACACTCTGCAAAAAGAAAATTTCATCTCATTGCAAGTTTTCACACTTGTTTCTTTCTTTGGCCTAATTTCAACTGGCAGTCAAAGTGTCCCATTCCCAAGGCTGTCCCGATGACATTGATCCCTCTGTCATGATAAAGTAACACATTGCAACTGCCATGTTATTGGCATATGCAAAACTCAACATCAAAACCTCTACTTTCAGTGAAGTGAAGTCCACCCAAATGTACATTTAACAGAGTACAAAGGACAGCTTCACTGGGGCATAGTAAAACAGCTTTAAGCACAGGATTCCCTGCTCCATTTTAGTACTAATTAAATATTGCCTGATGAAAAGAAAGAAATCATAATTTAGCCAGACAGAAGAGCTAGTTTGTGTCAGTTTTCTGTCTTTTTAAATAATACTGAAAGACTTTATGAATATATTGAGAATTCTGGAGTGTAAAACCAGGAAAACATTAAAAACAGGATATTAGGCCTGGACTATCAGCAAACAGATCAATAAGTATAATAAATCAAGAAATGCTGCCTTGAGATGAAAGACATTCCACTATTAAACATAAGTAGTGAAATAGTTCCTAGAATAATTCCTTCAGTGGAGCACATATCTAGGAACAAAATAAAATAGTGACCTCTTCCTCAAGACATAGAGGATTATCAAATTCACTTTGCTAACCTAACTGCTGCTTTACAATGAAGTAAAATCATTATATAAAAATACAAAAACAAAACAAACAGAAAAACCCCAAGCCATAGCTGGTTTGAATTTTATATTCAGACTAAATTGTGCGTCAAATTTGACATAATGGAAGCATTAAAAATTCTTTTCTCTTTCTCTTGTAATCTTTTAGAGTGTTGTTTTTAATGGCCTAACTGCCCAAAGAAGTCTGTCATACTTCTGTAAGACTTTGCAAAACTTCTACATTTTAATCTGAATCTTGGCAAAATGTGAACCTTAGATCTAAACTGTTTACGTACTTTCCCCCCTCTATATAATTATTTATGACAGTTCATTTCACATTGACTTTAGCAAAAGCTAGTCCAATAATAACAGAATCAGGAATGCTTTAAAATTATATGCATCCTAGAAACCAATTTGCAGATAAATATAACTGAAAGAAAATATTATTTCTACATTAGCAATCAAGAATTTGAAGGTCCAAACCAATTAAGAAATAAACAAAAGCTTACACATCTCATGGTGTGCATCAGGACATGTGGCCAATGCTCGAAATCTGCTGACTGAGCATGGTAGCAATAATATAGGTGGTCTTTGAAGCCTTATTCTCAGTGGCTCCACCTCTGTTACCACAGTTGAAGGAAATACAAAATCAAAATAGACTTTTAAACAAGCAGACAAGGCTTTTCATTGCTTCCATAAAGCAAAGCAAGTTTCTCAATGGTACATTTGTATTTACCCATGTTAGCAACCTTAAGAATTGTTTTCAGTTAATGCAGAACAAATGTTTTCAGTTTATGGTCATGGTAATGTGACACTGTGTTTTGAAATTCAATTACTTAGCACCAGCTGAACTGAAATCTTTCTTTCTTTGTTAAGACTAAAATTATTTTGTCCAAAACTTCTTCTCATCAGCCTGATATTTAATTGTCTTTAGCAACCAGAGCATTTTTTAAAAGTATTTGTTTAGATAGTCCCTAAATCACTGCAATAGACATGGACAGGACAACTATAATTTCTTTCTGTGGTAAAGAAGAACTACTGTGGCTAAGAACTGTAATCTGTAGAATTTACACAAACATTCATTAGCCTTCCTTTGTTTCTTTCCAAAACCATATTAAAATACCAGACACATCTGCCTCCATGAGAGATTAAATTCATGTCCTTTCTAATTCATGATGTCACCCCAGTCACAAGCAATTTCCAGTAGCTTTACTTTCAAAAGAGTGACAACTAATGAAAACATCACTATAAAAGTTTACATGTTTAAACTGTGAAGACATTCTACAAAAAATTTAGTATTCATTTGAGACCCCTTTCACACTGCTGGGCAAAGATATATAGGCCAGCATTCCTAAAGATAAATCAAACTTAACTTCCAATAAAATAGGCGCTACTATGACACAAGCTGAGAGCTCCAGCTTTTATTTCTATTAGAAAATCCCTTTCTCACAGACACATTACAAAATTATTTGACAGAGTGCAATGCTTAAAAATCATTGGCATTTTAGCTTGTCTGATAGAGGTGATCTGTACTAGCAGAGCACTTTATGGCAATGCATCATATAAAAAGTACCATATGAATTTATGGAATACAGTTAATGTGATGGACAAAAGAGCATTTCTACTGTCCTCAGTCTGAGGACAAATGGTAACATTAGAAGAGTAAGAGCGAGTAAAATTAGAAGACCCTATTCTAGGAAATCCTGATACATGGAAGGCCTAGAGGATGTAGGAGCAAGATCACAGAAAACTGTTAATGTCTGTGAGTGGAATGAAAAGAGGAATTAGAAAAGAGATTTACAATAGTAAGCAGCTCTGAAGAATGCCTCAAAATACATACAATTTGTGGCTTTTGCACAAGTACTACTTTTTCACTCTGGAACACATATATTGGGTTTGGGAACTGGCTTTTAACAAATAAGGGGACAATGCAATTATTTTATTGTTACTGATATAATTTCTGGCACATCACAGTTAACAAGCTTATATCCACAGCTCTACAGTACAGGTGCACTAAATGTAAAGATAGGAGATGGTGGAAAATGTCCCTCGTCAGGAGACTGAACCCATATGTCCTAGTCCATATGTATTAGACTGTCTTAAAATAAGTCTGATTACCTTTATTCCTTACCTAATGTTAATGAAGACACTGCAGTTAGAATCAAATGCCAGTTACACATCATTCAGTATTCTTGATGACAGTTAGAAAATTTGAAAATAAACCTGTTGTGAACATTCACTTTTTCACCTGTTCCACTACAACACTATTTTTTAAGAGAAACAAGCAAGAGACTGTTCACAAGTAACAGATTGAAACAAAGTATTTTTAACAAACTACTAATCAATCTGCATTTTTGGCATATTTTTAGCTTTATTATCTAATGAATTCTTTATCTAATTTATCTAATTTCTATCTAATTTATCTAATGATCTCTTTAATGATCAATAGTGACAGGCCCAGAACTGACCACCCTTATAAAACAAATGCACAAATACTATTCAGATCCAAGTTTTCACAAGACCAGGTCTTAAATGTCTGTCCACAGAGAACTATATTTGCACTTCTGTACTTGTAACCAAACACTTAAAATTCATACAAAGAATTTATTATACTATATACAAAGGAAGAGGCTCCCCAGGAAAATGGTTGAGTCACCATCTCTGGAGATGTTTAAAAGACACATAGATATAGTACTACGAGACATGGTTTAGAACCATGGAGGAGTTAGATAATGGTTGTACTCGATGTTAAAGGTCTTTTTGAACTGAAAAAAACCTCTATGATTCCCTGATTATAGTCAATATTGTCTTTCATTGGAACTCCCATTGCAACTGTGAGTCAGACTTCATTCTGGAATAGACCCATCTCTCTCTCTGACTTCCAGAGAAGTAATATTGGCCAGCACTGATGTGTAAATAAACAATTAACTCAAAGTTTTTGAATGCTTATCATAAACTAATGCTCAGCATGAACTAGACTCACTGTGTTGCCAAATAAATTTCAGAGAAAGACAGCTTTAATAAAATATTAATTTTACAAACTTAAAGGCACTGTAGCAAGGGTACAAAAAATCAAACAGCCATGATCTTCCAGACACATTATACCTACACACTTTAAAGTGATTTTACATTCATAGAATCATAGAATCAATAAGGTTGGAAAAGACCTCGAAGATCAAGTCCAACCTGTCACCCAAGACGTCATGACTACTAAACCATGGCACCAAGCGCCATGTCCAATCCCCTCTTGAACACCTCCAGGGACAGTGACTCCACCACCTCCCTGGGCAGCCCATTACAATGGCAAACAACTCTCTCTGTGAAGAACTTTCTCCTCACCTCGAGACTAAACTTCCACAGTGCAGTTTGAAACTGTGTCCTCTAGTTCTGGAGCTGATTGCCTGGGAGAAGAGAGCAACCCCGCTCCTGGCTACAACCTCCCTTCGGGTAGTTGTAGACAGCAATAAGGTCTCCCTGAGCCTCCTCTTCTCCAGGCTAAGCAACCCCAGCTCCCTCAGCCTCTCCTTGTAGGGCTTGTGCTCAAGGACTCTCACCAGCCTCTTTGCCCTTCTCTGAACACATTCAAGAGTCTCAGCGTCCTTCATTATTAGCTAAATTACTATTATTATGTAACCATAGAAGTCCAAAATGAGAACTGAGACCCCTGAACTAGAGAAATCACATAGTATTCTAAACAGCTTATGAGTTAAAGGAGCTGCTTGGTACAAGATCCCTAACTGCATGCCAGATTTGTAGCAGTAACTGATAAGCAAACTTATCAGCTGTGGTGAAGGTAGATGAATGTAAGAAAGAGTAGACTATTGCTCATGACATGAAATCTTGGCAATCTGCTGTAACTGGCCATGCTTCAACAAAGCATTTAAGCATGTGCTAAAGGGCTCTCTTGGCTAGTAGTACTTCCCCGAATTGAGTCTAAGTGGTCATTGGTGTTAGGGACACATTAAAACATCCATTACTCCTTTTTGTGCACAAAAATGTTCAGACATGGAGTGCTTAGAGAACTGATGCATTCGACTTCCTTACCACTTCAGAGGAAAAAAAAAAAAAAAAAAAGAAGAAGAAGGAAAAAAAAGGGGGAAAAAAGGGACAAAAAGGAAAGAGAAAAAAAAATAACAGGGAGGAAGCCATTCCCTGGTAACTACTATCTCATCTTTCATCTAACAGAAAATCACCAACATGTCTATCACTAATGCAAAAAATACTCTGTAATAAACCACAGAACCATATTTTTGTGTGTTGATGTGCAATGTATTCACAAAAGCAGATTATATCAAAGACAACATTCATTTCCATCTATTTTTTTTTTTTGAGAAATAGTTAATTTTTAGTTGAAATCAAATACACTTTCAATTGTACAGAAGCTACAAGTGACTGAACTGCTTGTAGAAGAGTGTACCTCTCATTATACATAGACGCATACAGTCTGACATTCTGTGCTTTGAAGGACCAAGAGATGACTTACTGCAGTATAAAAATTTCACACTGAAAATCTGCCTTTTGTGCCTTAGGAAATAAATCTCAGACTCACTAAATATAATAATTACAAGTATAACTAATCACTTCAGGAAAGGCACATTGATAGTTCCTCCCACTTTACCTCTACCCTCCAGCTTTTCTGGTGCTAGGGGTAGAAAACATTTAAAAAAAAAAAAAAAAATAGGAAAAAGGAACCTTTTCATTTCTATGTCTAGTTTTACAATTATGTGTTTTGTGTGTTCCATATGACAGAATGGTCAAGCTGCTTCCTAGTACTAGGACAAAGAACAAATCCAACACACTCCCACATGGATATTACTTCTCATTTCTACAAAATAAGTCATCACTGTCAGCATATACACATTTGTTCTTCTGCTAACACAGTACTACAGCTTAAACAGACATTCTTGCTCTGCCAGTGCTTTTATCTTTGACTAGAACAAAAAGACAGTACAATTTCTTTATTCTGCAAGGACACATAATTAGAAATTTTTATAATACCTGGTAAAGACAGCTTCTAATTCCCAACTTTTGCACCCCATCTTGCACCTTGCCCTTTTGGAATTCACATTTCAACCATAAGTGACCAAAACTACAAACAGAATTACAGATAGGATCCTCTAGTGTCATGTACCTTGCTTTTAATATTTTCTTTTCACTCCTAAAAATGCTGTAATACATTTTGTTATATCTTTACATTTGTCTTTTTTCATTGCCCTGTCACATTTATGGCTTTAGTCACCCTGAGACTAATAAAGCCAGATCTCTCTCTTTCTCTGACACTTTCAATTATAACTCACAGCATATAACAGAAAAATCTTATTAGTTCCTAATTAGACTTTGTACTACACAATTTTGTTTAATTCACCGTTGCTTCTCTGACTTTCGTGCTCTGACTTTCCCATCTTCCTCTACCAGTCAGTTCCCAGCCTTCACTTTTACACTCAGAGGAATATTTTCTATTACCTCCAAGTTAAGCCACAGTTCAATACAAATTTATTTCAGCAGTAGCACTGATCTGAATTAAACTAATCAAAAAGTGGAGGGCAAAAAAAACCAAACACTTTTTGTTCTCAGCCATATTGGCTCCTCTCTTCACTTTATCATATAACTTGTTCCGCCAACAGCCAATGTCATGGTGAAAATGAGCCCAGGAAAAGAGGATGTGCTTCCTTCAACAGGGATGTAATCTGCAGACACTTCAGCCTGCTCCAGAGGTAGTACCCTATAGTTCTTCACTAGCCTCAGCCTGTTTAACTGTTTAGTGATCACCTTGATCTTCTCTTCACTGCTAGCTTTTATCTTTTCCTGGCTCTAGCACTTGTTGGATCCATAACTCATTGTACTGCTTCCAGATGCTAATAGAGTAGACCATCATTCACCTGTTTGCAATATCAAGTATCAGCATACTGACAGGGCTGAGCAAGGGGGCAGAGAAGGAGGAGAGCCCATGGAGGGACTGAACTACAATTCATTTTTCTTTTCAAAATAGGTATTACAAGTACCAAAACAGATTTCTACCCTACACATAAATGTTCTTTACGAAATTACAAGAGCAGACAATACGTACTAATAGAAGAGTAGGCAACAGATAAAACAGTAATATGGGGGAAGTTAAGGGATGAAAATTCCAGAACAAAGTTAGTTTAGTTAACACAGCAGACATTTTTTTGTGCTCTTAAATGAGTCTTCTGTTACATGGAAAGGATTGTTATGAATCTGTGAAATGGATTACAGGAGTAAGACTTAACAAAATTTATCTCCTATTGAGCCACCTAATAGCCTTATGAAAGGATATACTTTTACTTCTATTTTAATTGCAGCATTCTAACTTTGTGGACCGTATACCCTGCAATTGCTGCTTGTTGCAGTTGTGCAAACAGAAATCAAAGGAAGTTTTGCCAATGAACATGTTATTGATCTTCCATTGCAATCTGAAATATTTTCAGCAATATTGCTAATTTAAAACTGCAACTTTTCTGTTTTATTCCAAGGTGCTTTCTCCTCATAACCACTTCTTTTATGAAGAAAAGAAAATGCATCTGAAAAACTAAATCATCATGGGGAGATCAATGAAGCTTTCAGACCTGAAGTTTATGTGATGACAATGTATACATATTACCTGAAGACAGAAACAATTTACAACATTCTGAAATTCTCAGCTAGGTTAATATTATGTGCCTCAGCACGCTATTTATTTTATAGCTTCCCTAACTACTCATCTGCTTTATGTATTTTTGGCAGTGCTAACCATTGTTCATCTTAGCTGTGAACTCCAAATAGGATCAGAAAGAACAGCTTTGCTATCCTATTTATTTGTCCTTTGTTCTAGGAAAATAAGCACAAGACTGTTGTCTAATGCACACTTTGAGCAATTGATTCTGTAAATTCCAAATTTTTGTCTACACTGAATGGAGCCCTGATTTGGAGACCAGGTTCTCTGGTATGTATATATATATACACACACACACACATATATCTTATTCAATGAGTATTCTTAGTTAATACCGTAGCCCCATCTTTAATTTCTTTTTGACAGAAATTCCTTAAGTTGCACAATAAGAATTCTGGAATAAACTCCAGCAGTATCTATGAAATACCTTTCATAATTTTGTTACTTTTTTTTTTTTATCTTGCTATTTTTCAGTAGCTTTTTCAAATTTTTGTAAATAACTCAGACAGTAGTATGCCACTTACCCGATGGAACACTTTATAACAACCTATTATCTCACAGTGAATTATATCTTTTCACAAAGTCCATTTTTAAGGCACAAAAAAATACAGCACTATAATTGCTATGTTATTATAAACAGGGAGAAGACTACAAAAAAAAAAAAAAAAAAAAGGAACTAAATATGGATTTTAAATACATAAGCAAGTTCATATTAATGGCCATAAACCTGATAGTTAAAATACTTGGGTTTGTGCAAAGGCAGCATATTTGTTCTCTAATTGTGGCATAGTGTCTATTGTTCTATAGCATATTTAAAAACAAATTCAAAGACATCAATATTATCTAACCATGTAAGCAGCACGATAGATGAAATCGAATCCTAAGAATAGAATAGGGGCAGCCCACTTCAATGGGCTCTATGAAGAATCTCTTCCTAACATCCAGTCTAAACCTGCCCTGGCACAGCTTGAGGCTGTGTCCTCTTGTTCTGTTGCTGGTTGCCTGGGAGAAGAGACCAGCCCCTGCCTGTCTACAACCTCTCTTTGGGTAGTTGTAGAGAGCAATAAGGTCTCCCCGCAGTCTCCTCTTCTCCAGGCTAAGCAACCCCAGCTCCCTCAGCCTCTCCTCACAGGGCTTGTGTTCCAAACCCCTCACCAGCTTTGTTGTCCTTCTCTGGACACGTTCCAGCAAGTCAACATCTTTCCTAAACTGAGGGGCCCAGGTATTTAATCAAACCTCAAAATAAAAAGATTCAGAATCAAGAGAAATAATAATCCATCATGCAAAGTTATATAATTTCTTTCCTTCTGTCCATTAGGGCCAATTGCTCTTTTCATCATGTGAAAAATGAGCAGCAACATGAAACAGTTTAAAAAATCTGTGAGATTACATGCAAAAATGTTCATATAACACTGGTGTTTCATTGAAAAGCACTTTGTGCAATTTAGAGAACCATGACTGAAACTCAGAAATGTACTGCTGAATTGCTCTGGTCTTTCTATCAAGCTAATTAGAATTAGGCTAATTAAGTGTACACTGTGAAAGCAAACAACAATAAATAAAATAATATCTTAGCCATAAGGAGCTAAATTCTTAACGTGAAATAAGTGCAAAGGGCAAAAGAGTTTGAAACTACAGTCAGGCCAAAACTTCATCTAATGTCTTTAGTCCAACACAGGTTAAAAGCAGACAGAAGATGGGATCTTCCCATCTGCAGAGGCACTTGTGTTATATAAAACTAAATTCACTATAAATGCATATGCACACACACAGATATGTACACACACAAAAAGCAGGACAGTGGGGCATGCAAAGACAGTGTATAGCAGGACAGTGGGGCATGCAAAGACAGTGTCATAGCAAAGCCCATCCATGAACATATATGGTATATAAATTGCTAAGAAGCTGCATCTCTCAAAAACAACTTCATTCTCTTTTCCTCTTTCTGGAATAGCTTTGTACTAATACTGATGAAACAAAAACATGAAATTCTGATCATACTGAAATCAATAATTTCTCTTCAAGAAAACTAATCAATTTTTTACTTATCTATATTGCACACTATCACTTATTTTAGGTTATGTGCAATTCTCTTTCAAAGTGCATAAAAGTAATGTTTGCAATAGACTTGGAAAAGTGACTGTGGCATATGCAGCAATGGATACCATGAAAGTCACCGATTCACACTTTTCCAAGGCTTCAAGACAATCAACAGTAAATTTCTCTTTATAGAACCTCCACACAGAATTTCAGAATGTACAACATTTTAATATGAGATCTATCTCATCCCCTACAAGCATGTTTGGGAATTATTTGTCAATAAAAGTGAGAATGATCCCATTTCCTTCAGATGTTATCAATAAATTACTGAAAATTAGCTACCAAATAAGCCCCATGTTGCTGTTGCTAAATGTTTCATTTCCATAAGCTCTTTAGCCATTCACTGCATTATCCCACTGAACTACTTGAGATATGTGGTATTAAAGGTGAGGTACATGTTCATAGAGCCTATTGAATGCTTTCAAAAATAAACACCTAAGCTTTTCATTACTGAAACACAGTTACACTCTTTCAACTCTTTAAAAAGGCTATGAAGATTTTAATATTCACAGGATTTACACATAGGTGAAATAATAGAAGTACGGTTCTTCGAACAAAAAGATTTGCCATGTATTACAGAGGTCTCTAATACTGAAGCTTTTGTGAAAGGGTTGATTAATCATACTCTTTAAAGGTTGTGACACGTTTATGCTCAAACTAATACAGGCAAAGCTAGTAATTCACAGTTATAAACCTGTGCAAGAGACAGCTCACGTGTTGGGACACTTGGTTTTAAATTCTGGCCATTTTTGGACTCTGTGCATTGCTTTTTTGTTGAGGCCAGTTAATTGGCACATCTTAACTCTTTAGTGATTTGTGTGCTAATAATAAAAAAATAAAAAACACAAACAAACAAACCCCAAACCCCTTGCTCGTCATTATTTGGATTTGCTTTGAAAAGCCTTCATCATTTAGGTTGACTCAGAAGAATCATAAACTGCAAAGAGTAAGGATAATAATTCATATTGTACTTCTCCTTAGCCAAGATCATAAAATTTTAGGCTCACCAAAAAAAAAAAAAAAAAAAAAAAAGGCAATCTTCAGAGCATTTATTTAAAACACAGAAATAGGTGTTGACCATAAATACACTGAAGATGTCAACCTCATTCAGAAATAAACATTTAAATGGGATTCAGTAAATTTCAAACACAGATCTTCAAGCTTTATAGACCAAAAATTTATTCAAGGCAGATTTATTCAAGGCAAAGCAGTATGAAAATCTGCATACAGAGACACTGGATATTGGTGCCATCAACACTGTAGAACCCTTGGGGTACAGCTGTGCTGCTTGTGGGCAAAGAAAAGGTTATACTGGCATATGCCAGGCAAAAGTTTCTTATGCCGGTTCATCCAATCCAGAATACTGGACTTTCGATTTATTTGCCTTACAAGCTTTCAAAGCATTTACCCAACAATTATATGCCTTACTTCCTCTCTTTCTGCCCTTTCCTTCCACCAAAAAAGAATAAAAATTAACTGCACCCATGATTTCACTTTCCCACAATTTAAACTGAGAAACAAGGTGGCAGCAGCTGACTCCCGGAGGACTGCAGTGAGGAGGGCAGATGCTGATGAGGTAGAATTTATACTAATCCACAAGTGTTCCTCCTGTCCACCCTATGCACAGATTTACTGGAAAGAAAGGAAATCCACATAAGCAGTCTCTGACCAAGGTCTTGGGCTGACAGCTATGTCCTGAGGTCAGACTGGCCATGTCTTGAGTCCTACTAACACAGACCATTTCCATAAGTCTTTCTGCAGCAGCTATACAAGCAGAGAGGGCCAGTGCTCCCTCTGACATCCTTTAAAGTGTCTGATGCATAAGACACCTTGAAGAGAAACTGGAGGGCTACAACCTCCATCTCTCTAGACAGAAACTAGCAAGGACACAGACCTGAAGAGTCAGAAAAGAAGACTTCTGAGAAAATAAAGGCAAACTGTTGTGTTGGGTTGGTTTGTTGTTTTTTTTCAAATTTAGGAGCAAGGCCAGAGAAAGCAATTGCATGTTCTTTGCACAACCACAAAGAGCAGCACAGGTAAGATGGATCAGCCTAAGGTAATTTATGGTTAGCTCAGTTAGGAATATTCAATTAAAGCCTTTGAAATGCAGTGTAGGCAGCAATGAAGAGATTGGCTTCTCTCCAAAAGTAGCTGCACTCAGACCCAGAACCTGGATGGTCTCAGGAGGAGTTAGTGGAATTTATGGCATTACTATTGAATCTCCTCACCTGGTCAAAAGCTAGTGCTGCTGCTTGACATAAATTACTCACTATTTAGGTTACTCTTGAGGCACATTTGTAAATGGCAATATTGAATCTCCTTGATGTTCAGTTCAATATTCTACATTTGACATAACAGCAGCCATGATAAAAATATGTGGCCTGAGAGTACAGTTAGGAAAATATGAGAATGAATCAGCAGTTTGATTTCTCCCTCTTTGATCCATGCATTTTAGCTTGTTGGGTTTCCAGTTTGAATGTTATTACTATTTAATTATGGCCATAACTCCCTGTGTTCCGGTTCCTGAAAGCCTATTTGGCATAACATTGGAATTAGCAGTAATGAGAAAAATACGCTCTTCCATCATCAAGTTTATTACCTTGATGAGTATCTCACTGTAGGAAAATATGAAATGAGTTAATGCACCTGCCTATTAAAGTCATTTCAGGAGATGGCTGAACATATAGGTGGCCTATTATCTAAAGAGAAATTCAACCTGAGGCCCATGAGAGAAATACAGATGTATCTAAAATGTGGATGTATTACAGATATTTCTTACAGCTACTCATAGAAAAAGAAAATGTCAGCAAAATTAAAGGTGCCAAAAGATCACTCTAAAAAAAAGTTAGACAATTCAGGGGCATTTGGATTTTGCATAAAAGACGACAAGGAGGCTTATATGCATTTGTTGGTGCATATGAGGCTTTTTTTACAACTTCCTTGCAGTTGAACTTAGGTTATCTATCTGTCACAAAAAAAAAAAAAACAAGAGAAAACAACACCCTAGCTGGAAATACTGAGAACGCTGCCTGAACAACAGAGTGAGATTTCTATTTAGTGATCAAAGTCACAGATGGGAACAAAACTTTGGGTAAAATTTAAGGCCTTTGTATGACAACTTTTTTTTTAGAGAATATTTTCAAGGGGATTACTGTTTCCAGAACTATCTAGAGAAGTGGAAATCAAAAAACAGTGATATGGAGATTAGTTTCTTTTTTTTTCCTTCTGAACTTTTTTGCAGTGTCACTCAACTATTAGCATATAAAGATAGCTAAACTTTATAATGGTAAGTAAATGCAAACCACAAAACTTTTATTTGCCTTATTTACGCTTGCTGAGGTAAATACTGAGAAAAGCTGTTTTACTGCTTAAAAATCAGTGTTCCCACCAGTTGAGGAATTAGAAATTCTTGTGCTTGCAAGTACACAAGAGTATCATAGACAGTTTAATAGAATTTAGAACATAGAGATGGAGACTGGATTCATGCATTAATCTGCTAAGTAGGTTTCAATAAGGTAGGTTTCAATAAGCTAAAAAAAGGACTGTAAAGATCTTCCTAAAATGTTAAGTCTAGCTCCTTCTTCTGAAGATATGATGTCAGCTATTCATAACCATTCTTCTTTCATAAATATACCAAGCAGTATCTTATAGAGGGCTTTTTTTTTTTTTTTTTGCTAGTAGTTCGTTTCCTCTAGGTTGTGATTGTTTTGGTTTTGTTTGTTTGGTTCTGTTTGTTTTTTTTTTTTACTTGAAGTATTTACATTGGGAACTTGTCACAGAATGCAATGACTCAAATGAGAAAAACAAAACAAAACAAAACAAAACCCCCTTTTCTAATTTCCAGACTTAAATTTAATCACAGTCACTTACACATTTTGTTCTTCTGGTAGCTTTACCTTATTGTGCACCAGCAGGATGTATTTATCAGCAGGAATCTTATTTTCTTCCTAACTCTCCTACACTATACAAGGCAAGGTTGTAAAAACCTCTGTAATGTGGGCTCTGTAGTCACCTGAATAGTATTTAATCATATGTGTTGCAGTTTGATTTAACTTTTTATTTTAAGCATAAGACCACAACTGAATATGTTATTCTAAATCAGGTGTCCAAAGTGCTACTAATTTCTTACTGATACTAGAAAAACTTTCCTGCTGCATCCAAAGACCACATATGCTTTTTTTACAACTGTGCCATGCTGTTAGCCCATACTACTTGATCAGCCAGTAATAGAGAGATATGTTCTCCTCAGTTTCTTCTAAGTAATAAGCCCACAACCTACAGCAGAATTGCATGTTATTGGCTTCAAATGACCTTTCATCATAGACTACTTGGAGTCTAATCCCATTTCTATTATTAAAGTTCAACAGCCTTTCTCAATGATATTCCCATGTTCCTCTGAGCTGCTCATCATGGGAAAACCTCCCTCCTATTCTTGTCCTTTGCCTCCTTCTCACAGTGCTATCATCATTAAATTTAATTGACACTGAACCATTATTTATCCTACCTACCACATTTTATATTTTAATTTTTTAACATAATTATTTAAATAAAACTATTAAAAATGTTTGTTCCTCTTCTCTGGTAACTAGAATTATAACTTCAGTTGTTAACTCTTAACTGCCTCTTAGTATCAAATGGATCTGGTCCTCACCAGGTAAATTGATACTTTTATACCAAAACAGATGTTAGCTTTTCCTGAGAGTACATATCCAAGTTATTTTATTTTTAAAATATTCATTTAATCTCTTTTGTGATAATATTGAAGGACTTGAAGGCTGAGTGTAAAAGAAATCTTTATTATTACCCAACACTAAAGATCTTATTTCTTGCTGCAAGCACGAATTTAAGGATAATGAATAGCAATGCTTTCAGTGTACTTTCAGACAACTTTGTGTATCCTTGCAATAAGACAGTGGAATCCAGTACAAATTTGAAACAACACAAATACTCTGGATTTTTTTCTTAGCTGGGATAAATGAATAGAATAGAATAGAATAGAATAGAATAGAATAGAATAGAATAGAATAGAATAGGTTGGAAGAGACCATCAAGATCATCGTGTCCAACCTATCAACCAATCCAACCCACCTAAACAACTAAACCATGGCACCAAGCACCCCACCAAGTCTCCTCCTGAACACCTCCAATGAAGGTGACTCCACCACCTCCACAGGCAGCCCATTCCAATGGGCAATCACTCTCTCTGTATAGAACTTCTTCCTAACATCCAGCCTAAACCTGCCCTGGTGCAGCCTGAGACTGTTTCCTCTTGTTCTGGTGCTGGCTGCTTGGGAGAAGAGACCAACCTCTGCCTGTCTACAACCTCCCTTCAGGTAGTTGTAGAGAGCAATAAGGTCACCCCTGAGTCTCCTCCTCTCCAGGCTAAGCAACCCCAGCTCCCTCAGCCTCTCCTCATAGGGCTTGTGTTCCAAACCCCTCCCCAGCTTTGTTGCCCTTCTCTGGACACGTTCCAGCAACTCAACATCCTTCCTAAACTGAGGGGCCCAGAACTGGACACAGGACTCAAGGTGTGGCCTAACCAGTGCAGCATACAGGGGGAGAATTACCTCGCTGCTCCTGCCGGCCATACTGTTCCTGAGTTCTGATATCTCTACATAATCTTAAGACATTTATTCATTTCACCCCAAAGTATTTAACTAAGTCAAACAAAGGACATGTCAGCTTTAACCCAGTTGTCATTCTCCCTCTCACTTAACAGTCCAGGAGCTAAAGAAAAAAAAAAAATCTATATGGGATTGGCTGGTCATTAATTGTGCACACAAACATATACACAAAGTCAAAGCATATAAGCTTTAAAAGTAGTCTCTTGTTACTCCAAATGATACATGAATTATGCAACATATCTTAAGAATAATTATTCATCAGACATACCAGATATCAATTGCTGACAATATAAAGATCTTCATTTAAAAATAAATTTGCTTTAACACACAGAAAAAAATATAGAATATGTTTCTATTTTCGGAGGCAATTAAGTTCCTGTAGTACTGGGTTTGTGTCACATGTCCTTACAGAGTTTGGGGATTTTCCATCTTTGTCTTGCTATCCTGTTTGGCAGAAAACACTGACAGGCTAATTCATGTATCAAACGTGCTGAATAAGAACACTTACTGGCTACATACTTAATTTCCCTACAGCTCTCTGGAAATCTGTTATATCTCTACATATCTCTGACATTTACAGCTTATTTGTAAACAATTCTGATCTGTAAGGAATCATTTAGAACCAGTTCCAAGTTATTTAGAAACATATCCCCTCAAACGAGATCCATCTGGCTGTTCTAAGCCAACACTTCTTTTATGAGCATGTCAGTTAAGCAGATACAATGAGGAGTTTCTAATTCAATGTTTAATACAAGGGTTTGGTCAGCACAGAATACATAGGCTATTCATGTGGGGGAAATGTGTTGGCCCCAATATAATGTAAGTATATTTGGTTGTCTATTTGCAGTTATATCTTAATCTGGGAATTTTGTCAAACTAGACACTTTCCAAGCAAAGGTTTGGTCAACTGTTGAATACATACCATCTTCACAGCCTTGTTTTAGCCATTACCATCGAATAAGCACTTCTTTCTACTTCAACCTAATACCACATTTCATTTCAGGAAATGCAAGTCAGAAGTCATATTTGACGCTACCTAAATTGTACACCAAGCTTCTCAAGTGTCCTTTGCATGCCAAGTGCAGTACGAATCAACATCTGATTTCCTGGTTTCCTTATTAATACTTTCATTTAGTTTCCAATAGGAAGAAACCAATCAAAATGCATATATAGACATCCCTCAAATCTAAACAGATGTGTACACTTTCATAAGCACAGAATGCAATATAGACTACATTCTTTAAAGAGGTGGTGGTTTTAAGCCTCTGTTATTTCCGTTGCCTCTTTCTCAGCGCTATAATGCAATCCTCAGTGTTTGAGCACCAGACTTCAAATGAGAGATCTATTCAAAACACGCACAGACAAAACAAGTGGTTTCCTTAGTAATGGGAACTATGTGAAAGCCTCTGAAACAGCTCCTCCTCCAGTAAGTCATTATGTACATGATCCTTTTTACCCCTCAACTTAGTAATGTAAAGGTTACTTTGCATTTAAATAGAAATACCTCATGAGCACCCACAGTTTTTGGCAGTCAAATAAGAGAGGAGAAGGGAAACATTTACTTCATTCCTAATTAAATAGTTTGATTTTTTAATCAGTAAGGATGTTGCACGTTCCTGTGACCTTTCAGTTAATTTCCAGGATCTGCAAGTTGGAAAAAAAAAAAAAAAAAAAAAAAGAAATTGTGGAACTAAACTGCTAAGAACTTCACTTCAGTAACCATTGCACTCCAACGGCTTACTGCATTTGCACATCATATCCATGCTGCTCCTTGTCACCACCAAGACAACTTCATAACAATTACCCATGACCACAGTTGAACAAAGCTGTTGATGGCACAGGAAAAATTACTATGATGCTTCTTTCAGTCAAAGTAACTAAAAGCAAAATTTGTCTATAGTTCTAAAATTTATCTCAGTAACCTTGTTTGAACAGACTTCCAAATTGGCAGTATAGCTCTTATGCAATCGTTTTTATGAAAAGCAAATGATCTAATACTGGTATTGTTATCTATCCTTCTTTAAATTAAACCACAATAAAATGCAACAAAAATAGTGTTCATTTAGTTTCATTGGAAAAGGCAAGAAATTCAAGTCTTAAGTTGCGTCCTTAAGGCTTGACATATAGGCTTGGGAAAAAAGCTCCTTGTCACTGATCGTGTCATATTTGCCACACTAAACAGTGATAACAAAACAAAAGGGTACAATTGTTTCAGATAAAAATACTGTAAAATTTCCATAGAAAGGAAAGTAGATATGAGCAAAGAAATTGAGAAAGTCCTCTCTATAAGGACAGAAATTTTGAGATTTATCATCATCTGAAAGAATTACAACTGTCAATCAGTATGAAAATTCTTGACCTTATAGTCAAATCCTCACTACCATTATTTTTTCATCAACCTCAGATACATCTTAGCTCAAAAGTATATCCCATGCACATACCAGGTCCTGTAAGCAACAGGCAGATTCTCATGAAATCAACAAGGTCATCTCAGTGTTACAGATCTAACATTGACAGAATTCCAATAAATTATATCCAATTACTATAGGTTACAAATAAACTGAGATATCATCAAAAGTAAGGTATAAACTTACTGAGCTGAAATCAGTTTTAAAATGGAATACATACACTGAGCTTGATAACCAGTTTACAGATGCCATATTTCATCTAACTAATCCAGCTGCACATAAGGATTCTCTAGCTGTTTTTCACTACTCCATCTTCATTAAGATTCCTACGTGGCATAGCAAGGTTGTGGTTGCTATGTGTGACTCACTTCCAGCTTTCAGCAGATGCTGGTATGCCAGAGATTCTTGTCTATTAAAACAGAGCAAGGGATGAAAACTAGAAGAACTTTGATATTTCGCTGAGTTGGGCTCAATAGGTATAAAACATAATAAGATTTTTCAGACCTCAGGCCATTCCTGAGGAAGACTAACTATAGATCTGGGACCTATCATGAACCTAAATCTTTTGTCCTTTCTGTTTGGTAGATAGCAATCGATATATAAATAGGTAAATTTGCTGGAATATGCAAAATACCTTTTATCACCAAGATGAGCATCAGCTTGTCACCACCGCTTCCATTCATCCCCATCACATACAATGGAATGTGCCTGTACTCTATGGCTCTTTAATTACACTGTTCCATCTTTTGCTAAGTTATATAGCACCTGCTATCTATATAGCTTTTAATAAAATAACTGGTAGTTTGTGTAAATGTGAGCTTTCCCTTATGTGAAATTCTTTACAGTTTCATGGCCTAGGTTTATTTCCATCTGCTTCATCTCTGTCCTAGCTCATCTAACTCTGAGATCTGATAAAAGAAATTTGGTAGGAGGTTAAGTAATCAGAGCATGACACTTTCCATACAGTACAACTGTATGGAACACCCTCCATACAGTACACTTTCCATACAGTACAACTCTATTAATGCATTTAGAAACTTGAACTCATTGGCAACAAGCCTTTCATCTTCCAAAAGAACAGGAGCCAGAAATGTTGCTTTTGCTGATCACTGAAAAAATAATTCTGTTTCAGAGGGATACATATTAATAAAAGTTACTCTTTGTCTGTATGGAAACACAGGCTTTAGGAACATGTCAATAATCATCATAATAGCTAAAAATGTGCCTGACAGTGTCAGGGTAAAGGCACTGCACTGAAAATGCTGGTAGAACAGAACTGCAGTAAGTGGGAGCACTTTTTTCTCTCTTCCAGGCAACTCATGTAATGGCAACCACCTATAATTACTAAGTTAGTTAATACGTTAACTGATGATGCCACAAAGCAGACTTCTTTCAGTCTGAGCAATTCTGGACCTTCACTCAGAAAGCAATACTTCCCCACACTTCCCTCAGACGATATACTACAGGTATGCTTTGCAGAACTGGTGAAAATTGATCTGCCAAACGTCATCTCCCTTTTTTTATTATTTATTTTTGTTTAATTCTAAAGGCTACAAGAAGAAAGTGCAAAGAGCCACAACTGAGTACTCTTCCTTGTAGTTATGGTGCCTGAGTGACCAGAATACGAGCGCAGTTATTACAAACGTGATGGCTCTTCTACAGTTGGACAAAATCTGTATGGTTACACACTTAGAAAATATGGGGTTTTTTTATTTCCAATCTCTGTCATCTTTGAATTTAAATCAAATAGGTGTGCATTTTTTTTACTTTAACTGCACAGTATTCCCATCTTTAACTATACTTGCTCCATTCTAAACACAGCTGTGTTCTCAGAGCGTATAAATACTTAAAATCGTTACTGTTAATTCCCTGAATCACAACAAGTCTATGGAACATTAAAGTCCAAGGGTACTCCACCTTTCTGTATAATGAAAAAAAGGGACAAGTTTTTAAATCCTCTTCCAGTTTTGAGAAAAAAGTAGACACAGAACCACTGCACTTTAATAACTAAAGGGTTTATGCATCGCGTTAATTGTCCACTGCAAACAAATAATTAGCTTATTTTCATGTGCACTCACTAATCTGATGAAATGAATGCTAAATAAATACCTGGAGCTAGCCTATATTACTTTCATCATCTGTCTATCAGTCTAAAACATACTTTTCTCTAGCCTTTAACCTAATAAGCTTTATATATAATTCTGGTGAAATAGATTACATAGCTATTTTAAAACCAGCAAGCATCATTGTGAAATCAGCAGGAAAATAACTTAATGAACCTTAATCATCATAATCATATTGGTTATAAAATATATCTTTGTCCTGCAGATAGTTTTTTTGGGGGAAAAAAAATTCTTTAGCATTAGCTAAATTAAAAAATTCAATTATTTCACATATTTTTTATGAAGCAGAATTGTACTGTGAGATAATAACATTTTAAGTCATATGTAAATGTATGCCTATCAAGGAGGTACTTTAATTGCATATATAGTCTATCATAAGAACTCACTTTCTTTATGCAAGTATACTTTAGCTGATTTAATTATTTAGCCCTCTAATTATACAGTCCATACCAATCAACCAAAATGAAGTACTTCTATAATGCTAATTTCACATGTCAAATCACTGAATATGGTGTTGCATGATCCGTTCTGAATGAACTACAGTAAGTACTTGAGGTTAGGGACAAAACCCAGGAAAGCTTTCATGTAGGGCAATGGCAGTCCCTACCTGCTCCCTTTTCCCCGATCTTCTGTTTCTCCACTGGTTCAGATAACAGAAAAGCACTATTTAGTTGGCTTTAACAAAACAACTTCATATTTTTAATTTTGCCCAAACTTTTTGAAATTTTCTAGTCTCTTACTCCACCCACCATCCCGACAGGTTTACATCTTTTCCTTGGGACAGGTGTGATGGATTTCCCTTTTTCCTATGAGGGCCAGCATGGCAAGAATTCTTATTTCTCTGGCTTTGGGTTGTGCTTCCATAACACATCCCAAGTATTATCCCATCAGACATGGGTCATTATGTTGTGCATCAGGGAAAGCTCATAGGTTCACTTTGGGAAATTTACAATGGTTTGTATTTGAAGTATATGGTGGTGAACATTAAATACTATCAGAAGCTTCAAGAGCCACCTTGTGGGAGCAAAGGTGCGACAAGTTTTCACCAATGAGCCCTGAGATTACAGAAAGGAAGGTAATGTGACATCTTTCTGGCCTGACATGCTCCCTGTCTGCACCCCAGGCAGTAAGACCTGAAAAGCAACCAAAGAATAATAATCACAGAATCACCAAGGTTGGAAGAGACCTCAAAGATCATCAAGTCCAACCTGCCACCACAGACCTCATGACTAAACCATGGCACCAAGTGCCACAGCCAATCCCCTCCCGAACGCCTCCAGGGATGGGGACTCCACCACCTCCCTGGGCAGCTCACTCCAGCGGCCAACTCTCTGGGAAGAACTTTCTTCTCACCTCCAGCCTAAACTTCCTCTGGCACAGCTTAAGACTGTGTCCTCTTGTTCTGGGGCTGGGTGCCTGGGAGAAGAGACCAGACCCCACCTGGCTAAAACCTCCCTTCAGGGAGTTGGAGAGAGCAAGAAGGTCTCCCCTGAGCCTCCTCTTCTCCAGGCTAAACAATCCCAGCTCCCTCAGCCTCTCCTCATAGGGCTTGTGCTCCAAACCCCTCCCCATCTTTGTTGCCCTTCTCTGGACACCTTCCAGCATCTCAACAGCTTTCTTAACCTGAGGGGCCCAGAACTGGACACAGGACTCAAAGTCCTAACAGTACTCTCAGTCCTAACAAGACAGATGTTCCGGTCCCCTCAGCATCTCAGTAGCCAGCCCCCACTGTTTTGGTTCTACTTCTCTAATTCATATTTTAAAAAAATAAATTAATTCCCATAATAAAAGAATGTGAGAAAATGAAAGATGGCCTTTCTCCTACCCTGCAGTATTTCACATACCTGCAGCCTGTCATGTTAATGCCATTATTGTATATATGAGGCAGTCCTGCCCTACCTAGGTTTATGAAAACTGAACAGCAGACATTATTAGAAAAGTTTCCCCTGTACTGAGTTTAAATGTAGTATTCAAAAACTTGAGGCAGAAAGGGACAAAAAACCCCCTCAACCCTGCTTTATTACAGCCACAACAATGAAAGTATCAGTCTGTTGAATAGGACTTGTTGTGCAAAATTTGCCCTAACCATTTATTCCAAACAGAAATGTATTCAAAAAGTCGTCATTACTCATATTAAATAATAAATTATTTCATAATAAATGATTTTATGAAATGTAAAATAATTTTCTTACAGGAAAAAAAATGCAGTCCACAACCTCAGCTGCAAAGTAAACTGAAATGATACACAGTATTCATAAATTAGCAACCACCACAGCTACTGCTGTTTCCAAAAGTACATTAATTTGCACTGTTTACTAATCTTCAGAAAAGTTTCATACTATTATTAGACAGGACTGAGAGCCTTCTTTCAAAAAAGCAGAAGTGTGAAATGAGAACCACATCTCACTTCAATCCACTAGAGGGTGGCCTGCCTCAATCAGGGCTGGAGTACTGAGTTCAGGCAAGGCATCCAACATTCTCTTCGGTTTGACCTGTTGATAACCAACTCTTTGTATTTCACTATTAGTCATCTTCTGTTGCAGAGTAATTTCCTTTATATAAAACAGTATGTATGATTACAAAACCCTTTTCCTTACTACATCTGTCTCATTTATTGTTTTGTGTATCTGGAGAACAGATGATGCATTTGAGTGTATACTTCCCTTAAATTGAAAACTAAACCCATAAATTATTTCACAATTTTTACAGCCTTCATAGTTTGTATGCCCTTTGCTCACGGATGCAGAATAAACTGGAAAAAGAAAAAAAAAAAGCACTGAAGAGTATGGCACAAAGAAGAAAGAAAGGAAGAAGGGAGGAAGGAAAGGAAAAACCTGTGCACTCCATTGTTTATACAAATAGGTAGCCATAAAAAAAAAAAAAAACAAACAAACAAAAAAAAAAACACCAAAAACAAACACAAAAAGACAGAGATTGAAAGAAACTGACTTCAGCTAACTTGTTCCTCAGCTTATTCTAAATTTTTCTTTCTCAGGGAGATGTATTATTGCTCTTACTTTCTACTGATAAATCTACACAATAAAATCTAATATTTTACAAAATTCAGAAAAGGAGGAATATGAAACATCCTTTACTTTCTTAAGCTGGGGGGGGGGGGGAAGGCAGCAAAATGGGGGGGGGGAGCATTTTTCCTGAATTGTTTCAACATGCAGTATCCTCTGAACTACAACAGCCTTCACAGAACTTCAGAACTTCAGTGATCTCTCATCAGTTGTTCTGAACACAGATAACATCCTCATATAGCCTCAAAAAAAAAAGAGCAATTTAGACCTCCCAGGCTGTTCGGTACAAACACAAAGCATGCCCTGCAACTCCCACAAATCGGAAGAGATATCTGGAAGCGTGCAAAGGCTTGTTCCGTGTATCCGTACCCAGAGCAGCAGTGTCACGTAACAGACAGCTTCCCACGGCCAACCAGGCTGGCGCAGCCGCGCATACTACGCGGCATCTGGGCACGCCGAAGGACTGGTTTCTCTCTGGGGACTGGAAGGGGCTCAGTTATTAATGACCACTGAGCAGGCAGCGCCATGTCAGTGTGACAACCAAGCGAGTGAACGATGCACCACTAACCACCATGGAAACAAGGAGAAATAAGAAGAGCTAGCAAACATCTCTCTCTCTCTCCCCCACCCCGCTCTCTCCCTCTCCCCTCTCTCTCTCTCTCTGCTGAATTCCGAGTCTAAGCCAGCCAGGCAGCAACAGCGCTCTGGCAAACGTAAGGGATCTCAGCTGGCAGCACAGAGAGTCTCTCGTGTTGTAGGATATCAATAGATACATCTTTGCATTATATCCTGTTAGACACAGACATGCATATCGACTCTCACACACACATACACGTATGCACATCTATTCAGACTCTGGCTTTAATACAAGTATGTGGCTACCAGAACTAAGGAATCAAAATTACCATGAAGCAAGAACTCCTCCAGCTCTGAAACTACTCTTATTATAGGGTAAGTTCCTTTTTATTTTCAATTCTATTCTGACTTTCATCTTAACATATAAACTCTCTTCCCTTTCTTCTTTTCCTAAAGTTATTTAATTAAAAATATTTTACTTTCTGAATGTAAATACAAATGCAATTTGCTTTTTGTGACAGAGCTAGCCTAAATATGCTTGCAACAGTATCAGGTTTGCACCTTTGTTAGTTTGAAAGGACATCAAAGGATACAAAATTACAAAGGAAGAATGTTTCCCCTGATGTTTCAGATGCAAAATTACATTACACAGTTGCTCTGTGTCTTGAAACCAATAAAACAAGATACAGGACAGCCTCCTTTCTTCTCTCCAGTGCTAGGCTTAAAGGAAATGCTGTTTATGTCAGGACCTAAAAACCACTGAGCAGCAAGGCTGAATGAACATATCACAAACAGTTACTGAATTTCTGCCAGCCTACATCTTAAGGATTGTGGCAAATGACTTTGCTTAAAAACATCCCCTTTCTAGTCAGAAGGGACAGTGTGAATGTCTGATTACAGATGCAGCTGGAACAGATGCGTTAGGTAAAAAGGCTCACATTAAGCAGAAGAGTTCTAATCTTCTTTGGTAATTAACAGCATCACAGCAGGGTGCCTCTAAAGTATATTTTCATGTAAGGAGACTGTTTTAATCCATCACTACAAAAGCTTTGCCTGGTTTAGTACGGGAAGGCTCAGAACTGTTTGCCTTTGCTTTCCATGCCTTTGTTTTCACATGTCTAGTTCGGAGTTCTTGCCCAGCACTGCTGTTCAGAAACAGAAGAGCCCACCATAGGGGGATGGGAAAGAGAGCAAATGAAGGGGGCTACAAAAAAGACAGGGATTTTCTATTTAGCCAATATAATCAACATAGAACTCAATTCTACCATTAGTGCTGCCTAATGTGTTTGTGTTTATGCTTGTGCGTGTTATTTCTTTCATGCAGTATAACAGTACCTCAGTACCCCTTCAGATGAAAACAGTCTGTAAAGTCCATCAGCATGGATCTGTGATTCATGTATCAGTGAAAGCCAGATTTTACTTTACACCATGAAAAAGACATGTTTTCTATCTATGGCATACCTCAAAGTGAAAAAATACAGCCTGCAATTTCCTGAATATTTTTGTTTGCTTTTCAGCATACTATTTCTGTGTTAAAAACAGCTCAGGATTTGTATTATTTCTCCTACCCCTTTTTCTCCTAACCCATCTCCTCACTCCTGGACACTCCTTGGAGAACATCACAAAGAATCTGTTCCTTTGCAGCAGCATGATTATTTGTTTGTAATGCTAGAGTTACAGTATTTGGAGAAACAAACATTGTGAAACAATCATCAACAGATAGCCAGTGGCTGTAAACCTGCCACCTTTCCATAAACGTCAGGAAATGGGTAGCTTAACAATATGTATGGTAAGAAGTCAATTAATTCAGGTGACCTTTTTAAATGGTGACAATAAAGCAGCTCTGACAATATGCCACAGCATTCGATATTCCCTCTGGAAAATGAATGAGCTTAAGAAGAGGTTTCCTTTTCAGAGTACAAAATGAAAGGCATTGAAGCATTAGCTCCTGCTATTGGCAAGCTCGCTTCCTCTATTTCAGATAGTCTATGAAATCTGTTTAAAGCAAGCTGGCTTATTTTATTACATGCACCACAATCTTTGGTTCAATTAATTAAATATTCTGGGTTTGCACATATTGCACATGCATTTTAGTTGTTAAACCAAGAATTTTAAACTACTTGTTTGGATTTTTACAGAATGTGCTATACAATAAGGAGAAAACCTGATTCTGATCTCTTCATGCTATATGCAAAGGACTACTCAGATGAAACTTTTTCCATGTACCACAGTATACACTCAGCTTTTCTGAATTTTCACCCTTACTCATTTTTAATGTAAAAATTAAGTAAATATGACTAACTTTACACTAATGCATATTGGGTTTTGCCACTTATACACTAATGTGCTATTCTAGAATATTATACAGATATGCCAAAGAATTCAGAAAAATGTGATCATTTGAGTCATATATGTACAGAGAAAATGTGCTACACATGTGTTGTTTGAGTATACAGAACAGACATCCTGAATTAGCAAAGCACTCAAAATGCATGCTGATTGTATTTTGGTTAATACTCCCTCAAAGCTCCTGCAATAATTTTGTAGTGTCAGACAATGACTGGCTGATGTTGTTATGGTAACACCAAAGTACCACCTTTCAGGTTGGTAGATCTGAGCATGGCCTCCAAGCATGTCTGTTTAGAGTACCCAGAATTAGGTGAGTATTTCTCTTTTGCACCAGAATTAGACCAGATTAGCTAAGCTATCTGTACTGCAGATCAAAAATATCAGGTTTAGTCTCTGTTAACTGATCAAGAATGGACAGCTCATGAAAATACTCACTTCCAGCAAATCACTTGTGATAACTTGTCCCTTGACATTGGATGATGAAATTACATGTTAGCAAGTAAGAGCAAACCATTTAGCAGCGTAGGAGCCACTTTCTTTGACTCTTGCCCCTAACCTTTATTATATTAATAATGATTCCACAAGCAAAGCAAAAGCTTTGCTGCTTGGTGACAACCACTCTAAATAGTTGGTGTTCAACAGTAATAGAAGAAGATAAGAGGTAGAACACTGTTTTTCAAGACAAGCTCTACTTCTGAAAGAAAGGTCACCACAGAGAATCAGTCAAACCTTTTCTGAACTATAGGTGTATGTTTTTAGTGAATTATGTTACTGCAATATTTTAGTTAATCCATATATCCTTCCTTCAGCTAGTACCATTAAAAGATGAAGGAAAACAAAACTGTCGAGACATTGTCAGAAACTATCTTAGTAAATCTGTCCACTTTAAATTCCACAAACTCTCCTTAATATCAACTAGTAAAAGCTGACAAAGTAATTTCACACTTAGCACTCTAGGAACTATTTTCTGAAGATCACAAAACAGGCAGCATCTAAAATTTTCATTTTTCATAACAGTCCTCAAGACCTCATACTACTTTAAAAAGAATACTAATTCTCATTCCAATGATACAAGAAGCAATTAAAATCCTCCACTGGAAGGGAAAAGCCAGTAGAATTTGAGAAGAAACAGTAGTGACAGATGTCATTAGAAAAGTCATTAAACACATTAGTATTAAGAGAAAAATCAATATTTTTCATTACAACTGTAATGTAACTGTAAAAACTAATTACTGTGCCTCTTTCTTATTCAACTGGTCACTCCAGAAACTGTTAACTGCTGAAATGACATTGTTCATAAAGAACTTCCCTTAATATCTTTGAAGTCAAAACCTTCATTTAAACAAACAGTCCGACCTTCAGTGTTATGCACAAAATCTATAAATGATGTCATCAATGTTTCCTCAATAAAATCATATCCTCAGCTGACCTGAGCTGATAAAGTTCTACTGGCAAAGCACATGGAGCTGTACTCATCTACACCAGAGATGGACAGCATTAAGACTTTTCCACTTTGGGTTCATTGTGGGGTAGATAAGAGTGACAGCTGGTGAGAAAGAGCATTTTCATGAAGGTGAAATAGAAACTACTTTAGCTTGATCCAATTACCCCCTCCCAACAGGATTTCCTGTTCTTTATACATGGAAGACAGCGCTGTATAAATCAAACATAGTAGAAAGAATAGCAAATGTGCATGTTTTCTTCTTTCAATATTTAAAGTCATTCTAGTCATATGAAACAAAGGAAATATCATTTGATAAACAGACTAATATTTATCATGCTCATTTTCTTCTATTTTATGATTTCTTAGTTTTAATGTACATACTGCTGGAAGAACAAACTACTGGTATGCTCCCAAACCTAGCATTCCCAAACCCATTTACTGGTTTTCTGCACAGCAAACATAAATGAGGGGGAAGTTTAATGTTATAAACAAAAAAACTTACAATGTATCATTGAAACAATTATACTTCATTTAAAAATAATCACTCTTCACGAAAGATTTATCTCAGCAAAACTCACTCCCTCAGCTTTCCTGTTCACTGTACCTGCTTAGCCAAAATCAGTAACACTAATGCAAAGAAAATAAGAAGATCTCTGAATTTCTGTTATTTCTATTCTTGAATTCATTAAAATATCTGCCCCAAATTTAATAGTAGCTTAACTCTACTGACCTCCAAATTAGAGCAGAAAAGAAATTTTGCTTCTTTTTTACTTTCAACTCTCACGATCTTAGTCAAACTGGGAAATGATTTTTGACAAAATTTGCGCAAAAGAAATCATTGTAGCCCTTTCCTGCATCAGCATCTGTATTTAGATGTAAACACCACAAAGTTGAATAAAATACTACAGACAGTATCTTTAAAAGAATATGTACTGATTCTTATTGTTACCCCAAGAGTCATTTACTATGAGGCAAATAATAAGCACTCTTCCATGAAACATTTTAAAGTCTCTAAAACATTTGGTATAAGAAAGGTAAACATCTTAAGTTTAGCTGTACATACAGTTACCAGTATTGAAAAAAAAAAAAAAAAAGAAGAGAGAGAGAGAGAAAAAAAGATGGGTTGTACAATTCTCTGCTCAGGGATCAGACAAGTTCAAAAATAACTTGTTGAATAAATTACAGAATAATAAACCAGAATAAACATCAGGTAATAGCTCTCACAAACAGCATTTTTTAATCACCAGAGAACAGCCATCATCCTGTATGAAAGAAGATGAGTCTCCTAATAGTCTTTACAAAAGAAATATGATGGTCAGACATTACTAGGGTTTTTCTAGTATGGTCTGGACAGGTTAGAAAACACCATGGCTAACAAGCAGGTTGGTT